>BOPP01000008.1:14545378-14558925 GCA_017312745.1 Gryllus bimaculatus
TCGCCCTCTGCCCCGCTTCGCCCTCTGCCCCGCTTCGCCCTCTGCCCCGCTTCGCCCTCTGCCCCGCTCTACCGCGTTCCGCGGGCTCCTTTGTTTGCAGACGTCGCGGTGCCTTCGTCCGCTCTGAAAGAGTAATGAGCTCCATCGCTCTCCATTCAGCAGACGATTGCTTGGGACGTCACCTTGGCCGTCCCGCTCTAGCTCGCATACACTCAGTTCCTGGTTATCGGTTGGAGCAATCATCCCGCTTTTATGTTCGCCACGGCCTTCTATTAAAGACCTCTAAAAATAACGCTAGGGGAATAATGAACTTCGAAAATATGGATTAGAGATATCTAAAGTGTCCAAAGAGAAATAATCTCTTGTAATAAAGAAGAGGAAGTGGGGATGAAATACAAAATTGATCAGCAGAACGTCACCGACAGATGAAAGAGAGGTCAATAACATAATCCCATTTTCAAAATAAAAAAAAAAAATTTTTCTCTGGTTTGAAAATTTTTAATTGTATGCGAAGATCGTTTCCAATTCTACTATTATTCGATTTTCCAAGAATCATAATTATTTATTGACAATATTCTGTGGATACATGATCAACCACCTCCACTATTCCGTTTTAGTCCAGATCGTCAACAATTTTCGGTAGCAATGTATGTAGTTTGGTAGTCTTACTCCCAAAACAGCACAGTACGAATTCAGATAGAAAGCATTATTAAGTAAATATTGAGACATAAACGGTTCTTCTTTCCGTGATGATGCGCAATATCTAATGCTTGCCATATGAGGCAACGACAGTTTTCGAAACAATTTCAACAGTTTTCAAAACCCGTTAAGTAGCTGCATAATGATCGATTGAATGTACATTCTAGAGTAATCTTGCTTTCATCGTTTCCGTTCTTTGCTCGGATCAATTTGGTGGTTTCTGAGACAGTAAACAACGACTCATGGACCCCAGGCGATTCTTCCTTTAAGATTCTCACTCTCATTTCCCATTATTATTCCCATCTCTCAACGTTAGGCCGAGCTCATCATTATCTAAAAAAAGTTTGTGAGTACGTGCATGTCGGCCCAAAATTCGCAATATTGAAGAGCCGGAATGTTGAAGAAGAAGAAGAAGAAGAAGAAGAAGAAGAAGGACAATGGGAGGTGTGGAAATATTAATTATTCAATGGTATTGTAGCTACGTCACACTCACTGGTGCTGATTTCCTCCACAAATTGATATAAGGTGTAGTATATGGCGTGTTGCTTATCGTGAAGACCAAACTGTTCTTTAGCACAAGTATTTTCTGGTTAAACCAATTAGACCCTCAAAAATGGGAACGCAAGTTTTCAACACTCCAGAGACCATAAAAATTAATTGATACATATTGTCGCTTTATGGAGTGATAAAGTAATTGCATTTGTTTTAGAGCCATTCTATTATGCATTCTTTGATTCTGAATTAGGTTTTTAGGAAAAAAAGAGCAGCGTGGACACGTCATAATGATCCCAAGAACCTTTTTAATGTCATATTTTTATTAATTTAATGGTACCTTGAAAGTGTATTTTATAATCTATTAAATAATGGTTCTTGTACCTTTAACTTTTTAGAGATATAAACTTGCAAATTATTAACATCCCATATTGGAGCACTAAAACGGTGTGGCAGAGTGTACACCATCTTTCTCAGATTCACTATGAATGAGATCGAAAGTTTTCTGTCAACTGTAAACTATGTTTTGCAAGATGAAATTACTTTGCCATCCTAATGTACTTTCGAATAAGATACGAAACAAGTTGGCTGGTTATTCGAAAAACAAATTCTATTTTAAGCCTAAGGCAATCAAAAAGGTAATATTAAGTGAGGCAGGTTGTTTTTGACATGATATTTCTGAATTTTGAATTAACTATGATAAATTGAACCAAATGGAGAATAAGAAAAATATATTTAAAAATTGGATAAAAGAAGTCAAATCGAGAATTTCGATCGGGCAATGGGACATTTCCCATTCGATTTTCAAGTGTGGTAACTCAAAGGTTATTGAATAAGTTTTCGCATTTTTCTAACAGTAGGCGTTATCAGGACTACCTGCAAGTTCTTTCCGATGCAAACACATTTACAAGGAAGCTTGAACATCAGTGTGTCTTTCTTCCGCCACAGTGAAAATACGATGTGTTTCTGAACACAAAACATGTCGGTTCCAATAAAAGAGTATTTGCGGGGAATTTTATTGCACTATTTTATTGAGAAGAAATCTGCAACTGAAGCACTCAGAATCCATGTTGAGACTTACGTAAATATATTCTGTTGAGAACGCCATGCAGAGACTAGTTTCGACGATTCAAAAATTATGGTTTTTATCTTGGAGATAAAGAACAATTTGGTGCCCTGAAAAAGTTTAAAGGCGAAGAATTGGAGGCATTACTTAATGAATATGCATTTCAGACGCTAGCTGACGTCGCAAAATCGCTTGACCATATGAGTTGAAGCCGAGAGACGTGGAGCAGGGCTATTACACGCGTGAACAGATGCTTCAACGGCAGGGAAGAGACATTTTTTTTACATCCATCGTGGCTGGCGATGAAAATCAAACACAGTACGACAACCCTAAGCCTAAAAAGTTGCGTTTAAGTCCGGCCGCTCATCGACATCTTGCGCAAAGCCAAATATCCATGGTTTGAGGCTTCGCCTCTGCATTTATTAAGAGCTTCTCAAACCAATCGAAACTGTCGTGGAAGATCGCTGTCGACTGCAACTGATGTGTCTGAGCCGAGCTCTAAAGGAAAAACGGCCGCTGTACGAGCAGAGACAGGACAAGGTGATTTTGTTACACAAAACACTCGGCTACATGTTGCAAAACCGGTGAAAATCTATTTAAACGGGAAGTCCTACCCCATCTGCCGTATTCACCAAACATCGTCCCTTTATATTATCACGTATTCCGTTCGATGTCAAATGGTTTGGTAGAGCAATGATTCCATTCTTATAAAGATACCAAACAACGAATTGATTCTTGGATAACCGCAAAAAACCTATCATTTTTCCGATATGAAATTCATCTGCTGTCAGAAAAGTGGGCAAGCATATAGGCTAGCGATGGGCTATACTTTGAGTGACATGTTGTGTACCACATATTGTAAACAGAGCATTATTTTTCACAATAAAAAAACATAAACCTTACATTTTATATTGGAAAGAGTTTACAGTAACTAACACAAAATACACGCATTTATTTCAACATACGTAATTTTCAAACAAGTATGTAAATTAAATTTTCATCCAAATTAAATCTTAATGTTTAATTTGTTATTAATATTTCAGAAGCATCCCATGAGAACTTCTTGTGAACACAAACCAGGTAGTATAACAACTTTCCGTAATATCGTGTCTAACAGAATATTCCCAAAAATGTATACAACTTCTACTTTGAAAATTTCTATGATACCACACAACTTAGTCAAAGTGAATGATCTGAGACAGAACGGTCTGATACAGTAAATTCTTCATATCAGCACTAGGAGCATTTTATGATTGACTGTTCTGCAAGAAAAAAACATTATAACAAATGAGACTAGTTTGAACTTTTAATGAAAAGAAAGTCGATAATCTCTGTGAGTGTAAATGGTAAAATATAGTTCTAGATATGTTGCGTTTTTCATTTATACACCAATTCAAAAAGCTTTGTACACTACAAGATTGAGTACGAAGAATTCAAAGAAATAAATAGAGCAGCATGAAATTACACGAATGCTTGCTCTCGTATATCTTCAAAAATATTCAGGGGAAGATTCAGAGGAATATTGGGAAGACACCTCATTTGGTGAGAAAAGTAGAAAAAAGAGCAACAACACAAAATGTGTTTTTATAACAAGCAAATGGAAAAAGGGAAGAAGACACACATAGAAAGATTGCAAAAATAATTTTAAAATGTCCTGCATTAAATGTAACTGAATCCTGCATAGACTGGTTTGCCTTATTTTACAAAAGAAGTATTTATTATAGAATATTACATTCTTAGATAAACATGAACTTTAATTTTAATGGGCTTTTATTTTTTACCCAACAATTCAGTCCCACAGTTGGCATACGAGAACACCGCAAAAATAAAAATAAAAGTAAAATTTTATTCGAGTTTCAGAAAAATAAAACAAACTAATTGTAATAAATACTTTTAATATGTTCAATATTTGTCACTGGAAAATGAAATTGTGGATTTAAAATAACTAATTCGAGTAAATAGGTCATTATTTAATAAATGTTACAATCAAAGTTTAAATAGAGTACAACACGCTTTGAGCAAAAACTGTTGCGAAAGACTGTAAATTAGTATAACAGTTCAGTTATATTACTGGAATAAATGGTGAAAAAATGCGTTTAATGTGACTCCTTCCCCCCTTTCCTTACTGACGCACTACCATCGCAAATGTCACTACAGTTTTGGCCTCAATATTTCTCTCCTTCCAACCTTGGAATGCGTAAATACTTGACCTTAGAGAGGATAAAAGTTTTGCTTCACTCCATCTTTCCAGACACAAACATGGCATTTGCGTTTTTCTTGCATAAAGTTCCGATTCGCTTGGCGCGTGCATAGTAAGTAACCAGGAAGAGAGCGAGTCCGCATCGTCAACAATTGTCACTTGCAATGTCTCACGTGACGCCACGCAACGTCCAAGTGACAACTGACTCTTGCGATGCTTCACAGGTCACCATTCTACGTCGCCGTCAACGCGCCGGGAGAGACACGACGTAAGAAACGGCGCCAAGAAGAGAGCTTTAGCCAATCAAACGTCTGAACAACGCACACCACAAATACTACGTAGATGTTCACGTTTAAGTTTCTGTACTACGTACGTAGTCCGTTACCTGTGGATGTGGTATGCATTATGCAAATAGAAATAATCGAACTGTTAGTAATCGTTATAAAGTTCCCTGTTTCTTACATTTACTGAAGTTCCCCAAATAATTCTATTTTATGGCTTTCCTCCAGTACAAAATACTGAATATTATTTTTCCAGATCTCAATTCAATACCCAAAAATGTTTAAGCAATATTTTATCCTAAATTAATAATTATAATTATATCAGAAAAAAGAAAATACCCAGAGCGTATAACCACTAATATTACTTATTTCAATTATTGCAATTGATATTAAATCCTCCCTTATCTTGGATTTTTATACTTTCATTTTAACACTGGAATGTTCTCTGCCTTTTATTAGTTAGGTCATTTGCAAATACACCTCAGACCATTTATCACTAGAGACATTTTCCCTTGTATTTCATCTGTGTAAAATAATGAAGCATTTATTAAAATATGTTTAGTTTCTTATTAGCATTTCGTTTTATCGATATAGCAAAAAATTGTATTTTAAATTACATTTCAAAATTCCTCATGAATTGATCAAGAACTGTACGTTGTAGCGTCGTGCCACGCTCAAAACAGACAACCACGTGGAAATCGGCGAGTATCGCCCGATGTTAAACAAAGGGCGGAGTGATGACGCACTGGAACTTTCCGTGGACGTAGCGGGCCCAGCGCGGCTTTGGGAGGGGGCAATGAGGGCGGCGGGTAGCGCCAAAAGGGCCTATATAAAGCCAGGAGAGATTGTTAATAAATCTACTGTTTTACAAACCACTCTCGTCTGTGTTCTATTACACCCGTATAACGCCACAACCTCAATATCTAGTGATGGAGCGAGCAGTCTACCACCACTACGGTTGCCCCTGGTGGAAACTGCATCTGCATGAACAGCCTCGTCCCGTCCCGGCACCGGCGAGAGACCGCGCTCGGCAGCGGCGTGAGCTGCAGCCAGAGATGCTGCCCCGACTCCGCAGTCAGTTCGGGGGCGGCAGATGTGCGCGCACTCTCATTTTCCGGTCCAGCGCTTCGGACGCCGCTGCTAACGCGTGACTCATCGCGAGGGCGCCTCGCTGGGGTGGCAGCAGGGAGAGATGCGGCAGATGTTCTCGGACACTGACTCCCAAAGCGACGCTTTCGTTCTGTTAATTCAGTGAAACACTTGTATTAAATTTCACTAGCAACTTGACTGTGAGCACGTCTTCTTGCGCAAGACAAGGACATAGCATGCATTATTTTGCAAAACAGTTTTATTCCGAGCGCAGCCGTTAATTTCATGGCCGAAGGCAAAATGCAATATACCAGCTATCTTGTGAAATGTCGTTTTTTCAATTGGTTGAAATTTACTTGATATTATAACTATATTTCTTACCCTTCTTGTGAACTGATGTTGTGTACATTATGAAGGGTAAAGGCATTATATAAGTCACCTACATTACTAATTAAATGCGTAATTAAAATCGTCATTTAAAAAATGTGGCATTGATGAAACAATTTTTGTATTTTTAACTGGGTGAGCGATGAACTTGAGGCTACAGCATCACATTAGGGGGGATGGGATTGAATTGGATTAGATTAGATTAGATTAAAGACAAATCGTAATGTTGAAATGAATTTTCCGTAAAACTATTTTTAGTTAGAAAAATATTGTATTTAATGATCAACATTTTTTCAACCTTTCTAAATTCAAGAACCATGGGGGAAGTGCGATTGCGGTGTTCTGGAGATCCCTAAATTTTCCTTGAGAATATTGTAAAGTTCACCTAACTAGAAAATATTTTAACGAAAATTCCAGTTCAATCTCTAAATTAAAAAAACCTTTATTTATAATTTCATCATGGAGGCTATATTTCTATGGTAGTACAAGCCCCTCCTATTTATTTCTGCGACAAGTTTGAAAAGTGTTCAAGTACTTGTATGTTAGTGAGGTTTTATTGGTATTTGATGACGATTAGAAGAAAAAAACTGTTTTTACTAAAATTTTCATTCACAATAAGAGCATATTTTCAGGGATTAACTATCATCTTCTAATCCCATCGCGAATAAAAATGTTGGTAAAAATGGCCCATAAATTCAGGGTATTTTTAATATTACCCAAGTTTTTAGTTTGAGAATCACTGAATTGGAATGATCCTTGTTGGCTAATAGTTTCGATCCCAAGCATCGTTCATGCACAGAACTTTTGCAAGAACTTTTCAGTAGACAAATCACGTCACAGCCCAACGGCTCTCAAAACTAAAGCAATGGATTAACGTCTCGAAAGATGCCGAGTGGCGATTGAAGGCAATGCAACTGCGCCAGGGGCGATTAGCCGAGCGTGGCAGCCAAAACCCGCGAGTGGCGCGGCGGTGAGGAGACCTGTTTGCGCATGTATTTGTGACAAGGCTTCCCAAGCAACCCTCAGATCACCGCCAATCGACGTCCTTCGGCTTTTAATTCGGACAAATAGGCGGCCTTCCAAACGACCCATTTTTAGCTCTTGTGTAAGCTGCGGCTAATCCTTGTGTAAAAATGTAAAAGAATTACGACGGCTCTAGACTACTGAAAACATAAAAATCATACAGTATACATAATAATACTATGTTAATTTAAGTGATGATACATGTGATGGTACGTGCTTTCCTTAAAATGTTTTCCATAGTGTCTAGTAAATTTGGAACTCCACAATCCCAAGGTTTCTGAGAAGTTCAGAACTTTTGTATATCATATTGAAAGCAAGTTAATATGAAATCATTATTGAAATAAAATAACAAATATAAATATAACAATTACATTGTTATTCGTTCGTCGTGCAAATGGCTAAAACTCCGCCTTCAGAAACATGTTCATCTGGAAAGTTTCGGTTTTTAAGTCTGAACTAAGGTATATTATTGGCGTTATATATAGCTGTTATATATAGGTGTATGGCAGCGTATAAACAAATTTCGAAAAAGCTTTATTAACTATAAAAAAGTAAGAATCATCTCAAGAAAAAGAAAAAATATCGAAATAAAGCAATCTGGTAATTCGTAGGAATAGCAAATATATGTATAAATTTAGTGTACTCTCTATATATGTATAGAATGAATATGCGTACAATTAATGGTTTTACAATTTAATCAATTGTAATTCGCGATAAGCCCGAATGAATTTCTATTTCTCTGATGTTCATATCAGAACAAGTTTCCATTTTGGAAACTCATTACCTTTAACAAACGTAGCATTTTATCACACACTCAATTGCTTGGAGGAAAGGATACGCGTAGTAGCACCGACAGGAAGTGTTCTAGAATGACAATCATTTTTAGAAATTTTAATATTCATGTACATATGATAAAATGGACTTGTTAATACATATGAAGGTCATTTCGAATACCGGAAAAAATCACGATTCGACTTTTATTTCATTTATTATGTAGTATTAAAGGTTGGTTTACTAAAGTAAACCTCAGGATTTATTTAATTAATGTTTCCATTCATTATGTTACATTGTTATGAGTACTTTCAAAACAAACAGGTATTTAATTATCTAACTGTAGAAAGACTTGCAATGCAACGCAAAATTCAAATGTGTAACATATGCAAAAATGATTTGGTACAAGCAATATACTTTTTCAAGAAGAATTCAAAATTATCCAACTCCAAATGGAAACTATAACTGATCTCCACCGATAATGGCATTTTGTATTTAACTATGTTACGATAAACAATTTTTTAGCGAAATTTTACGTTTTACAGCTTTTGGAGCTGTACAAATAACACAGGTGTTTCAAAGATAACTACAGGTTGGCTGGCTAACTTCGTCTAATATTAATCATTTTTTTAAAAATTGCACAATCACTTTCAACAAATATAATAACACAATAGGTCATAGAATAATTTCCTAAATCCCATTTATGGACAAAATCAACGTTTTCCTAAACCGTCCAAGAATTTGAAAAAGTACTAGTTTAAAACCAGAGAAGACTGTACAAGAACGGTGTGCGTAAGAAGAGTTACATGTTAGACTTCAGATTACATCTCGAAGTCATTCTCAGGTGCCAGCTCATTAAGGTTTGTCGCGTATCATGCTAAACGAAATTACATCCATTTTCACAGACTTAACTGAACTGTATCCGATTCACGTTTACGCTCAAAAAAGTTTACTTATTTGACACCAAAAAGAGTTAACACTTGACAAAAACAGTTCTGTGTGATGGATGAGGAAGAAGTGCGATCTGAAGAGTGGAATGGAAGTGAATTCTGGGGAAGAAGTGAAATAAGATGTCGGAGGTAAGGTCATCCATAAACTCGAAAATGAGAAGTCTGCGTTTTATTTGCGGTAGCTTTATCCGTTGGCATGTGGCCACAAACACTCGTGTATATACGAGTTACTATAAGTTAACGTTTATTCCAATAAACTGTTACGGCTAAGCCCTGGAAATAATTCTCGGCTCTGGTAATGTTTTTCAAAGCATCCTGTGTTTAGTTTTCTTTGGTACTACAGACACCATTGGAAGGCGTTTTTCAAATATGTGGGGGGGGACGAAATAATAGACAATTCACCTTCATTCACAGAATTTTATATCTAAAATCATAAATTTTATTTTCTAATAAACTATATGAATTAATCTGCAGAGTAGAGAGAAGATATTAGTCGTAAATAATAGAACAGAGTAATTAATGAATATAAAATTATAATTACCTACCAAAATATTAAATCTTAATTAAATTAACGCTATACTAGAAAACAAAGAGGCAGAAAAAGATTCCTCCTACTTTGGGAAGTATTGAGTAAGAAGGAAAGAGAACAAAGGAAGAAAGAAAAAAAGAAGTAATGGACAGAAAAATGTAACGAGTGCAGTGAAAAATCAGTAGTGAAAAGGACTTAACTAAAGAGTTGGTAATGTAAAGAGAACAACGTTAGTAATAATTTCAATAGCGTACTACATACATATGAGTAATGATATGAGAGTAATTTAACTAGATAATATAAAACAAAATTCCATCATAATTTATACTTAATTACCTTGTAATTAGCATATCCCCAGTGGAAGGAACATTTTTTTATTCTGCGATATTTATTACTAGTCCCCCTCCCCCAGCTAATCGCTGGTTTCCCTCCCTTTCAGTATCGGAGGCCACTTTCGCTGCGCTCGTCCTCGCCGGGCAGCGGGTTGAGAGCGCACGCGGCGGCGCAGACGGCGTCCAGACGGCGGCGTCCGCGCACACGCACGGCCCTGCATGCGCTGCCTGGGTTGCCCGTCACGGCGCGCGCCGTGCGCGAAGCGCCGCCCGCCGCCTGCAAAGCGCCCGGGGATTCCCCGGCGGCGCCACTGGGCGCGGAGCAGCGCCCGCCGCTCACACACGCTCTTTGTTGCGTTTGGGACGCTTACTACTTCGCTCTGTTCGCCGCTTACGTTTCATTGGTTTGTGTTAACAAAAATATTCCATTCCTACTTTCATGCAATGTTTATAACACTCGCCGCAGGAATTATATTCAAGCCAGCATCGCCAACCCCAAAGCAAAAAATCCACAAAACTATTTCGGTGTTCTTTTAGATTATTTCTCGCGCAACGTTTCTTGAACGTCCACTGACGCTCTTTATTGGGTTTGGGACGCTCAGTACTTCGCTCTATTCGCCGCCTACGTTTCATTAATTTGTGTTAAAAAATTATTCTATTCCTACTTTCATGCAATGCAGATGTTTATAACACTCGCCGCAGGAATTATATTCAAGCCAGCATCACCAACCCAAAATCAAAAATCCACATAACTATTTGGGTGTTCTTTTACATTATTACTCGCGCAACTTTTCTTGAACGATAACCTTGCTTCCCCTCTCTAGCAGAATAAACAGATAAAGGTAAAAACATCTTCACCGGCGCGAAATAGAAACAATTTCTTTTGAAGACGAGAATTTCTATTTGATATTCTCTCAAAAGAATCTAAAGAAATGACGGAAGCGGGTAAAGATTCACACAGGAGATACCTCGAACTCTTGAGAAAGTTAGAACGCAAATGATTGAGAACGTTGCGAAGGCATGACTCATTCTCCAGAGACGCATTGCTTCATAAAATCTAGTGGCCAATTTCGTAACTAATGCTCCCACTCTACCCAGGTTTCTTCAATCCATCGTTCAAGAATAGTTGCGCGAGTAATACCAGATGACGTTTAACGATTTAAATTGATTCACTTGCCCACACGCCCCAACAGTTTTATATGTCTAGAGCACGGTTGCTCAACTGGCAGCCCGCGGCGCCATGCCATTTATTGTGCTCGCGAAAGGTTATTAGTCAAAAATAAATCTCCCTTACGTCCAATGTCGTCCATCCATTGCGTGGCTAGCATGTGCGCCCTGACGGAGTCAATCCCTTTTAAGTAAAAATAAATTGTTTCGATTGATATTTTTATAAGGATTTTTTTTTCTAGTAAATCCCACCATCCATAATGGAAGTAATTACATAGATCCAGCGGATGATCAAATTTATGTGAAAACATGCCAGAGTACTATGTCACTCGATTGAGACTTTATATTAGTTTCATTTTTGTATTGACGTTTTTGCACCTCTGATCATTCTCTTCTCAGCATGGATATATACAAATGTCAGTCCCAAATTCAACATCAATGAAACTATATTCACAGTCTCTCCCTGACTCACAAGTAATAATTATCTGGCAAGTACCTCAGTTCAGTACTTTCCAGAATGCTTAAGTAAGTATAAATATATAAAATAATATAAGGAAATATGTAAGTGTGGAAACATTATAAAATTATTATAAGAGTGTACAGCATGATCTTTACGAACAGGAACTTAATTATCGTTGAGTAGCTGATTTTTTCGTCTTCCAGGTGTTATAAATTTGCTATAATTAAAGGATGGCTACGAAAGAAATAAAAAAATTCATAATGTTCACAATTACTTCACTAGTCTGAATGGTTTTCTCATGATAAGTATTTCCCAGTGAATACAAAAACACTTGGAAGAATTAAAGTGTAACAAAACGCTTAAAAAGTTTCGGTGTCGTTTACAAACTGACAAGTGAACTTCATATTTCGAACGTATTCCCTTTTTTGTGTTAAAAATGTGCGAACACTCATTTGTGTTCATAAGTGTGTCATTTTACCTTACACCTATTGACTATAACATGTTACAGTTATATTCTCTCTCTTTTTTTCGTATTTTTAAGTAAACTGAAAAGGCGTGCGTTTAGGATTTACGATTTGCCAGAAGATCCGCAACAAGAAACGGTTAAAATCCCGGTACAGAGTCCCAAGCTACTTTGTAACCCGCTGAAATCCTCTAATTTGCGGCATTCACTTTTTCAAGCAATTCTCATGAAAAAAGGATCAGGGAGAACTGTGCCTTGAATGCAGAACATACATCCTATTCCGTGCAAAGACGCTGCGTCTGCTAGGTTTTCTTCTGTGTACTGCTCAGTAAACAGGTGAATCTTCAATAATATTATGTACAAAACGTATGCTTTCCTAATTAGTTGAGACTAATCTTTGATGAACTCTGTTAAAAACTCTTTAGAAGGGCCTAAATTACTATAGTTCAAAATCAATTTCATAATGAAATGAACATTATAAGTTCCAAGTATTACTTAACCAAAAAGATTCGATTTTTATTAATATTAGTATTTTGAAAAAATATGTTTATTAAACTATTTGAATATCTTATATTGAGTAACAAATTGCATAAAGATTTTCACTGCTGGCGACTCGAGTGCAAGGTGTTCAACGTCGTCTAAATTTCGTTGTCGAGATGTCAATGTCGTCTTAGTAAGTGTACGGGGAATTATGACAACGACCAGAGACTACAGAGGAGCGCCTGCATGTGACCTCGGTCTAGGCGACGCATTCGGCTCAAGGTTGCCCTGTTAGACTACTGTGAGAGTTTGCTGCATTGTTGGGCTGCAATAGGCTAGAAAGCTCTGCCGCCATACTACCCACCACACTGGTAGTGTGGACACCACTATCGCCCTCTGATGGTGGCAACGAAAGGGGAAAGCCCGCATACACGTCGTGCAGGATCTGAACATGCGCAAAGCACTATGGAGAACTAATGCCACATGGCGCAAATAGATCTAACATCAACGATAGGATCAATTGATCAGAATGGACAATCATTTTTAGAATAATTTTTAATTTAAGTCATATAAACTACAAAGATCATGAGTGACTAAAATATTAAAGGCAACTAAAAATCGGAGAAAGAATCAATATTTGTACATTTTATCATTTTTTCTTTATAACTATGAAAAAATGGCATTGAGGATTTCATTCCCTAGATACTCTCATCTCTCTGGATTGTAGATGGGGGAATTCCAGAAGGACGTGGTTTATTGATAAGACAGCATTCTTGAAATACATTTTAATGAATGTAAATTGGGGAAAATTATTGCATGGATACTAATATCCAAAGAAATATTTGGTTATGATACCGCTGATCTAGAAGCTAAAAGAGCTACAACAATGTAAACAAAATAATACATGCGAAATAAAGTTCACGATATTTGGAAATACATTAGGAGTAAATTAAATATAAAATGGCACAAAACATAGCAAAATGAAAAATTCCGCAAACTTCATAAAAATATATCCAACTTCTTTTAACTTTTAACAAATCCCTCAATTAATCGTACTTATGGGATGTGGCAGTCTTCTCTGTCACATGAAGTACATGCCAATACCATTGGCAATAGTCTTGCAACTGGACTGCTTGCAACTGGACTGCTTGCAACTGG
>BOPP01000008.1:14559259-14585829 GCA_017312745.1 Gryllus bimaculatus
ACTGCTTGCAACAGGACTGCTTGCAACAGGACTGCTTGCAATAGGACTGGTGGAGGGTCATTTTCAGTGACGAGTCCCGCTTTTCCCTTAGCGACCTCTACCGCCGTGTCTGGAGGCGCAGTGGGGACCACCACGAAGAGTGGTTTGTGGTATCCCATCCCCCGTCCCTCCCGCCTGGTGAGATGGTGTGGCACGCAATAGCGTATGGTTGTCGTTCACCAATAAAGTTACTCACCGGCACCGTGCCAAGGTCGCACGGCAGCGCTTTTAGGTCTTGCAACTGGTGCTGTAGTGCGTGTAACCTCAAGCCATTCCTTTTTATACCAGATGTCGCTTGTCCTAATACCGCTGCTACCATCAGAGCCTTGCAGCTGTGAATCCTTTGCCATCTGCATCGACAAACCTTTCCTACAAGTAGTATCATGTTTCTGCGGACTAATAATGATATCAATCCATATTTTCTTTTTGGGTATGTTTTTATAGACTTCCTACGATCTCTAATGTAGTATAAATATGGTTAATGCAATGTTTCAAATACGGAATATGCATTTCGCGCTCGTCACAATAAGAAGTTACGATAGGTGCAAATTTTGTTTCCCCGAAATAAAAAAGGGGAACTGAGGGCAGAAATATTTTCGTTATCGTTCGCATGAATGTAGGTAAACACATGATGTAACCAATAAAATAATTTAATAAACCATTAATCATCATTCAATCTTGCAACACAAAAAACATCCAGACTTTCATACAAAAAATTTAATTCTCTTGGTAACGTGGACTTATTGTAGTAATGAATAATTTTGTGTTCTTTTAACTCCTAGAAATTATATCGTGTTCTTTGACTCTCCGAAATATTTGTAACATCTTTTAATCACTGAATAATTTCTATTGTGACGAGAATCCTCAATTCCACTATTTAACACTCTCACAAATAAATTAAACATATTGGATATCTAAACTCATTTTCCAATAATACAACAATATAATATAATCAATACATAAATATAACAATATAATATAGTAATGCAATTAAACACAATCAGTCACACAGTAACTACTGCATATTCCAAAATAACATCAAAATTCTCTGTTAAATACACTCATCACAGCAGCATCCCATTTTACTCTAGCGAAAAACCCAAACCACACGAATAAAAAATAGATTCCCGTTTGAAGCCTTTTTCAAAATCTTAGACAACCGTGAGACATAGCCCCTAGGTTCTCCCCTAGAGTATCTTCTATAATGTATAGATTAAGTTAGCTTAAATATTTTAACTAGCATAAGTCTAAAAAAAATCTGCAAAGTGATTATACTAAATGATGTCTTCCATCTAGCGCAAAAGATGTAGTTAAAAACACACTCATACATAAATTAAACATCTACAGGATTCTCTAACCTCCATTTTCTAGTAAAATAGTAGAGAGAAATTAATCACATAATTAGTCTCATCGTAACTATATTTCAAAATAACATGAATATTCTTTCTAATCGCAAGAATTATTTGCATGTCAATTTCGGCAGAGTGGAGTATAGTACCACGATTCTTATTATCTGTATTACATTGCATACATTTGTTTACTTCTACGCGTTCTCTTATACGTACGTAATTACAATGCATTTCAATACCTTTCACGTGGACACCAGCGAAGACGGAATCGCGCCTAAGGTGACCAGATCTTAAAAACAAAACAAAAACGGGACATAAATTACTAAAAAACTGGGCAAAATGGGACACGTCCACCTGGCGCGGATCCAAGGGGGGAATGAAATTCGCCCCCCCCCTAAAATTTTACAGTAACTATTGATTTTATCTTGTCACGAAACTTTCAAGCAAAACTATTTTCGTATTATCATTAAAACGAAAAAAATCATATCGCAGCATTATCCGAGTGTAGCCTGCGACATTTTACAAAATCTGTAATATACATATTTGACGAAAACATTTAATTTTCCCTCTCAAAATTCGCCTCTGGATCCGCCCCTGCATGCACATAACAAAGAGCAACATTACAAACTGTAGTAAACTACACTTTTAAAAGTTAATAGAAATGAGTGGTATGAATAAAAAAATAAGTCCGCAATTGTGAATTTATTTCAAGAATGTATTTGTAGAAATAACTTTTTGTTAAACTTATTTCTCAATTAAGATCAACAGAAGCATAAAGTTCAGATTATTGAATTTCTCGGTAACGTAATCCATATAAAGCGATAATCACCATTGAATTTCTCCCTTCTTCATTTCAAGTCTGTGAAACACTCTTGCTACTTGAAACATGAGCGTATGATCTACTCGCGTTTCTATGTGATTTACTTTTTTATAAACTAATGCAAATGCAACGGAATACATTACGATACCTTTAAAATTCACGGCTTTTAATGTCGATTAGTTTCTGCCACAAGAAAGAGACATTTTGATGTCCTGTTTTCCTTAAAAAAATACGGGACTGTGACTCAAAAAAAGGGGACTGTCCCGACTAATATGGGACGTCTGGTCACCTTACCCCAGTCAGGCGCTGCGTTGGCCTTGGCTCGCTCTGTGCGCCCCTCCCGCGCAGCCCTCCTCACATGGTAACCTCCGCGCAGCCCTGGCACACCGCAACTGACGACGAGCGCCTCGAATTCTCCTGTTTCCTCGCCGGGTCTCAAGAACGAGGGCCTTTCAACTATCATATAACGTGAGGAGACCATTACAGGGGGCGCGCTCTCCTGTGGCACCTTTTTGCAACAACTACGTGTAAAATACCAACTGCTCCCAACGACACTTCAAACGTGCATGACTGCTGCGTGCACATTCTTTCGGAACGCAAGCAGGTGCGAATGTTTCAAAAGATAACGCCAAATTTGTTCTCGCGTTCTCTTTAGCGGTTGCTTACATTATTTTTATATATAGCGGTTGCTTATATTACAAATAATCGAACATTTAAAAGACACTTTTTGTATTTCTCACAAATTAGCCAATTTTTATGAGCGGAAGTTGGCGAGCCTAACCTAAATCTGTACTCGGCGACACTAACGCCACCTATAGTAGACCCCCAAGCTTTGTCTTCAATTTTAATGGAGAGTTCAAAGGCTATGCAACTTTGACGCATGCTGCACTCACGCATCAAGTATTAGATCGCCGTGTCCTCCCGTGAAGACCCACATACTGGTCACCGAGTTCTACGTGCTGACGAAACACACGTTCTGTGACTCGCAACAGCTTTTACAATATTCTGCACCTTATTTCTTTACTTTCAATATCCGCCATTCGAACATTTACTAATTTAATAGTTCTAACCATCTTTCTAATGCTCAGTTAATCACGTGTACTACTCCAACAATCGTCCATGCAAAAATTGACGTAAATAGTATGAAAATAAATATGACCGCTCTCTGGTTGGCACACACCCAGTGCGTATGAAAATCACACTGCAAAGTTTGGCATTTCACGATTCTCAGCATACAATTTTTACGAGTTCCGGTTTCACTGATACGTGCTTGCTAATTTCGGCATAAAATTTAAAGATCTTCATGGAAATACTCACAAATTATAGTTCACGTACCTCAACGTTGTACTGTTCTCGAATCATTTTAGTGCTCATGAAGAAAGATGCATTACAAAACGTTTTTATTTCGACCAAATCACTCACTAAGAGCCAGAATACTCGCATTTGCCCTTAAAACTGTGGTCACGCGTCTATATACTTCCAAGTTTAAAGGCCGACTGCTTTCTTCGTGCAAAAGTAAATGGAATAAATGTGTTCGTTTCTATATCTCTTATTAAAAGCGAGTATGTTTTCTCAACTTTCACATACCAATTAACATACCAATCTAACAACCCTATATCTATGATTGGATGGTCACATCAAACTACCAAATTTGGTTTCTTTATGTTTCCGTTACAAAAAACGACAATTTCTTTTTCTATAATAAACTTAATATTGTTTTTGGGGGATTATGAATAAATATGTTTTCGAATGTCTCTCCCAAATTCCTGATGAGGATACCATGAATTGTGAAAATCATTTCTTCGTTGCCTCAAAATATATGTGAATTATATATTACTCTCTCAAGCAAAAATTACAGTATTTTCCCTCTACTTTTACTGTCTTTGTTCTGGTTGGTGATAAGTAGGTTTTGTACTCTTTTCATCTTCTAATTTATTTGCAAGAAATCATTTTCATTTCACGTTTATTATTTCACTTATCTTGCCTTGCCAGCATATGATGAAGGAGAGTGATAGTTACAGGGAAAAACTAGGTTAGTCATAAAGGAACTTATCTACTTCTTCCCTTATGCTATCAATTATATAGGGACAAAAACAGTCATTGATTCTTAAATATGATTAAATTGCAGGCATTTAAATTTATTATCGTATGGGTTTATCAATAATGGAATATTAATATATTAATGTCACATTTTACAGATGAAATAGCTGAGAGAAACGGGAAGAAAAGGCAATTAGAAACTCCAGATTCCAGTACATTTCAACATCTTAAAACAAAACAATTAAGTAAAGATTAAATGAGATCCTATACAAATATTAATCTAAAAAACCAAAAGGGTTATGAATATATTACAGAAGAAGAGTGTCAATGTGTTTAATGTCAATATTATTATACTAATTCATAATCATATTTGAAGATAAGGATTAATAAATGCTAAAACATATGTCACAAAAACATAGCTACACCACTGATTTACTGCAAAAATCAGTTAATAGTAAAATCTTTTTTAAAAATTTTATTTACAGGAAAGAATATATATGAAAACAAAAGTTTTCTAGATAAAATGTATTGAAAGTCTACTTTCAGCATAAATATTGAACACCCTACAATTAAATATAATCTATACAGCTTTTTTAAAGTCTGCCGATTCCCCAAAGCTCTTGGATATAACGTTTCATATTGAATCATACACAAACATCCGGTCTAGTTTTACAATTTACACTTTTTACCCTACCCCCAAAAAATTTCACCAACATTAGTTTTATGAAATAGAAATGAATATAAATGCACGTGCTACCAATTATCAAACATATATAAATTTACTTCTCAGATACGGAATTTATTTATAACAAATTTAAAACTCTCATTACTTGAAGTATATCTTTTCAGTTGTGTCTCACGAAAAATAAAACAATCCATCGACCACCTCAGTGCAGCTTTCGCTTAAGAATTCTCTAGACACCGTCTATTCCGTGCTAAGGAGCGGTAACTGCTCGTTTTTCTGCTCCGTGCTGTTTTGTAAACAGCTGAATCCTCAACATTCGACTACGAAACACGTTCGTCGTGAGGTTTCTATAAGAAGTCACATATGTGGTGTCCTCGTTGGGGCCATTTGAGGCAGTAGGTCGGGCCAAATTGTAAATATGTCACGCAATATTCAATATTAAAAACCATAATTTATTTATTTTCTCGTTTTTTTTTCAAAACAAGAGATTATTAAATAATTGTCCCTTTTTATACGAATATTTAAATAAATTCATATAACCATATCTCAGAAATATAAAATCAGTCGCAATGAAGTCTTGATATCTCACTTTGGGAAATCTACTACCCAAAAACAAAATATAATAATTGAAGCTTTCACCATTTACACGTATTTTGTAAATGTATGACAATTTATACAAATTTATAATGGCGTATAATTAGTTTAAATTAAATAAATGCCTGGATTGGGATGAGCTGTAATCAATTCACCGTTCAACATAAGCAATATTTATAAATTAATGAACAAAACAAGTTACAATGTTATCAAATACGTCGATTAAAATGAAAATATAGAGAAAAATCACATTTAAAACTAAAAGAGAAGGGAGTAAGAATAAATAAAGTCTTTACGACACATTTTGACGATGTAATAATTCATATTTTTAATTAATGTTTTTTAAGACGAACAATGAAAAATATGAACATCTAAGGGACTATTGAATAATAGCGCAGTGTTTACGTAAACAAATAATACAAGTGGCGTGGAAGTGACCAAGAAGAAACGAACTGAAAATAGATCCGTGCCGCATCATTAAAATGGACAAACACAGGAGAGAGATTGTTGCTAGAATAGCAAGAAAGAACAGGCAAGGTAGCCAAGCGGAGCACGTTATCACGAGGTCCGAGGTTGTGTTATTAGTTTTGGAACTTGAATGTTAAACCCGAAAGGTGGCTGAGAATGTTACAGTACTTTGTGTTAGAATAGTGGCAGAATTATAGATATTCAAAATTTTATTTTCAAGCATTTTTCGGTCAAGTGTGCAATAATCAACGTAAGGGATATGAACAAAAATTTAAAGATTGAATAGGAATGTACAAGGCCCAAGATTGTAGAAATTTGACGAAATGTAACGTAAACAATAAAATCGCTCTGTCTTTACTTGTCGCTTCTGTCCGTGAACGGACCGGGGCCTACCACCAGCATTCCGGCCTCGTGGCCATGGGTTTAATGTGTACGTGTGGTTAGCACGAGGACATCTTTATGTAGAGGCAAATATGGGGCCCCTATTTTGTTTTTTTGAATATTTTTAAATTTCTGCATAGTTAAATGAAAATGTTTGCAATGCATATTTACTTACTATTACAATTATTATTTTCTACTTAAAATTATTGGCCAAGTATTTTAAGAATAAAATATTTTTTTGTAAACTTTACATTTTGCGGATTTTTGGAAAACGTTTCCGAATGTGATCTTTGCCAACATTTTAAGAAATAGGTAAAAATAAATTTAAAAACCCTAAATATATTGAAATGAGGATAATTTTACAAAACAAGTGGAACAATTTATATATATAAGAAATTGCCATATATCTTTCACATAGTCTATAATTCCAAGTGCGACAAAAGTGACATATAAAATTCTTTTAGCGCTATTAGGTACATATTCATAGTTCTCCTACAACTAGATTTGCCAGCCGTCCATTTCGAAGGACTGGCCTCCATTGACATCAATTGTCATCTCGTCCTTTGTATTTTAGATGTTCTCCTTTTAGTAAGCATTTAATATTTGTTGTCATTTATTTTATCACATGACTAACACCTGCAACGTTGCACTGCTGGTAGCCTAGCATCAGAATTTTGTGAACGAATATTTTCACTTATGAATCTCAAATATAGGGAAGAAACAAATGGACCTGATGTTAGTCTTATTCGAGGAGAACTATCAACTTATGAGATAAGTTGTAACTTCACTTATAACTTTGATATAAGTTGTTCAGACTTTTATGGTTTTATAAAAGAAAACAAAGCTTTACTGCAAGCTTCCAAAAGCGAAAAAATTACAAATTTACAAATAAGTAAATTATGTACTTGTTAAATAAGATTTTCTAGTATTTTGAAACATTATATGTTATTTCTATAATATAAGTTGTAAATTATATTATTTATATAGATATACGTCAAATAGAAATGTGTAATTTAGGAACAAAATTTATACAAATAAATATGTTGTTTTTTTTCTTATACAGTATCATCTTTTTTTACATGAACATAGTTGAAAACCCTACCTACAGTCATTTAAAAATGTTACTGAAATGAAAATAAGGAGCGTCAAATACCTTAATAGTTTTTATGTTACAAGACGAAAAATTGGGGGAGCACGTTAGAAACCTTGAGGAGCTCTGGTTAGGCACTCACAAGTTTATATTCCCAATTGACTCATCGCCACTGTCTGAAGAGTTGGGGATTCAAATACCTCCTTGGGCACAGTTGTTTGTCCCTTGTCTCTCACGTATGTTTTGTCGTGAAAGGCCTCGCGTACTACTGACCACAGATGAGGAGCCCGCACAGTATGCTAATGTCTAGTGTATGGCCAAATATGCGTCCCATCGGGGCGCCAAGGATTACCGGCTGTCGGTTGAAAAAAACACTAAGGAGAAGAAGATCTGCAGATTTGGGGGAAGGAAAGGAAGAAGAAGAAGAAGAAGAAGAAGATCTTCATATCTAATGGTAAACTGATGTTCCTGGCAATGTCTTAAAAGAATCAGAACTTCTAGAGTCGTAATCAGTGCCTGATAATACAAGCTAGTTTACGAGAAAGAATATGAAATTTTCTGCAAATGGTGACATGCCCAGGGAGTGAGAGATCATGCAGAATAAATTTTATACGCTTTTTTAATAATCAATTAAAATTATTGAAGTTTTTTTCACTTTTGAATTATTATTAGAGGTTGAAAGTAACTTAACTAGATAAGGAATAAGTTGATATTTTTAAGTAAGTACGAACGTATTTATTTTGGAAACATTGATATCAATACGTGGTAGATGATTGAAATAATATTTCTATTTACAGGCATCGTACACATTTTGAAGTGACAGGTTGAAGGCTAGAAGCGAAAAAAATCTAAAACCTTTACAAAGCTCGGATTTTACACATTTACAAAAGAAACTGGTGGTGAAGAGTTGTTATTGTTGAAGGTTAGAATTTATGTCCTTTCGATTTTTTTAAATTCTTTTTTTTAAACATTTCTTCAAATTCGCTTTTCTGCAGGTTGCAAAGACAGAAGTCGCTGGTAGGTGCCGAATAGATGAATTGTATAAAATGAGCTATAATGATGTCAAGGTCACAGGTTCTATCATTGTAGTTAAAATTCCTTTACACTAAAACACCTTCAGAGCGAATGTTCTCAATTAGGGATAAGATAATGGACTTTAATTACCCCAGATAGTGATAAAATAGATACCTTTACGTCCACCTACTACTAACCATTAGCATATTTTTTTTAATTTTCGCAACCAGAAATGTACCCTTCAGACAGTAGGAAAACCTAACCTTCTTAAAGATGCTCGTTTTGCAACGCGGACTGCGCGCAATCTTTCCTTCCCATTCCTTGTTCTACTCGTACCCCTTAAATATACACTTACATTCACTATACTACCACACAAGCCGCCAGTTCGGTAAGGATCTTAGAGCTTGTCCAGACGGGGGGAGGGTGCTCCGCTAATCGGAGATACCTGGTTGGGGAAAACCCTGGTAGCCGACGGTAGGTCGGTGTCCGATCTCGCCATTCAGCGGGGAAGATCACCGCTCTCTAGCGCGATAAAAACATGCACTAGAATAACGTACTCATGTCTTTAGCAGATGACGCGCCCGGAAACACCGGTTATCAATCAATCAATCGTAGCGCTCTAATGTCTAAATATTCCTCGATCATTTGTCTTGAAGTGGACCTTGGCTAATAATTGTCCACCCTCTCCCGAGCCGCGGACGGAGGCTTCCGTCAGGGGCTGCCCTCTGGGCGACCTTTGGTCCCAGCGCGTGCGTGATGACGGATGGGGGGGGTGCGGTGTCGTGCGGAGGAGGGGGCAGGAGACTGGCGCGGGTCGTGCAGGTGCTGGGTGCCGGGCGCATGCAGATGGGCGCGTGCGGAGGTGCGCTCTGCCCCGCCCTGCCCTGCACGCTCCAGACCGGATTGACCCCCGAGCGCGCGCGCGCTCGCAACTGCACCGGCCATGCCAGATGACTCATGCACGAGGCCCCTGCAACGTTATGAAGGAGTGAGCGGGATGCGTAATAATGCGTTTGTGCTTTGTTAGACCGTCCATCAGGCCGAGGGCTCAGTGGAGAGGTAGCGTGATGGAATTTAGACAATGCATGTAAATGAATTAGCTTGAAATTTATAGTAACGTGTACTGTGTTACTTCCCCGTACAATACGCAGGTTTATTCACTCAGTATAAAGGTATGTAATGCTGCAAGGATTCCATAACGATATTTTGACGGAAATATAAGTTTTGGGGATACGGACATTCCCCCCCTTCCCCCCCCCCTATTTTTCTCAACCGTCGAATGTCCGCCCGACGCTCATCCATTCGCTCCCAGAATTAGTTCTTAAACAGTACACAGTGATTTTACAAAATTTGATATTCCGCGATCAAATTGGCCGAGCCTAAGCCCCTACAAGTTTCAAACGGATCTTTAGTTTTTTACATTATGCCCCTAGAATATTTTAAAACTTTTCTCAAAAATGCCTGTTTTTGTTTTGCTCTAATACTTGTGGAACAAACCCGCTTAGATAAGATTTTAATATCATAATATTACGGTACCGAATAAATAAGAGAAAGCATGTGCATTTGTGTCCACTAGTTTTTTTTCTATTGTTTGTAGTGAAATATATGCGGTTCGATAATTCAGGAATTTAAAATTCTTTCTACATTTATTAGCGATTTCTGATTTATTTGAGGGTATTTTGAGACATAATATTTTAATAGTTGTATTTGTTCTTATTGCATATAATTTATTTCTCCTCGCTGTAATTAAAAATTATATGCTCAATTAAACTCAATACCATTCTGAAGAAAAACCAAATGAGTTTGCATTAAAGAAACCGTAACGTAATTCATTGTTGGTTTTCAATATATTTTGCGAACTTTGTGGAAAGTTGATGGAACATCCACAAATCAAATCCCAAAACGAATAGTCTTCGATCCCATAATGACTAGATTTGCTTCAGTGTCTTCAAAATCTAAGCCACTGTAATAAAGTCGTGAAACAATGCCAGTCTGATCGTCTGGTACCAATCCTTAGATACGTGAATTCCTATTTGAAGATGTGGCTCCCAGCGCTTCCGGCCCTCTCCGCAGAGGCCCCGCGCCGAGCGAGGAGTTTCGGGAGCGCTGAGGCGCAGAGCGTCTTCGCGTGGGCGGCGGCGTGCCCCACCGCGCACGGCCGCCGCCTGGCAATGAACCCGCGCCCACGCCCCAGGCGCTCTACCCAGACCCACGCCGCATACAGACGGCCTGCCCGCTCGCCGCTTCGCCGCGCCCTGCACCCCGCACGCTGGCCTGCATCAGTACGAAATCCATACGAACGAAAAAAAAAAATTGTTTTTAAAAAAAAAATTTCAAGTGAATTAATAAATATTAATCCTATACACTTCAGATAACTAGAAACTAACAAAATATGTTTATAAATATTACTTACATTGAAACCCGTTTTGGAAGTTTAACGTTTTGACAGCATAAAATGTCTTGCCTACGCTGTTGTTGAATGAATGTGAAAATATCCTGTTTGATTGTTTATTATTTTTCATCTTTGCATTTTCAATGTTTAATAATTATGTTTGTTTGTATTCACAAACTGTGTAATTGTCCAAAGTAACCATTTTCAACGTTCGTAGAGATATGTTATATTTTCCTGGAATTAATCAAGCATTATTCAATATGCAGTCTGCCAAACTGTAGATTTTTTACTAAATCAGGTGATTTTAAACGAAAAACACTCTTCAAAATTAATATAAACGAACAATAATAAATATATCCCCCTGACATGAACTGCACTTATTTGGTTCTTTAAAAAATGCTATTGTTTAAAGTTCATAATTACCTTCAGTGAGAAAATATAATCTTTTCGCAGATGTCCGATTAATAGTATTTTAGATAAGAATGTATTCAATTACTTTCACTATTATAACTAAAAATTATAGTCACATAAAACTTGAATATTGAACTTCAACTTGAGTATTGAATATATGTTAAGATTCATTTTAGAGACGCATTATGCGTGTCGTATGTGCACATTTTGTTTTACAGACCACTGTGCGATGCCCAAGCGAAGGCGGACCTCCGGCGGCGGCGGCGGTGGCGGCGGCGGTGGCGGACCGCCCTGAGCCTTTGTGTCGTGGTTCTCACTCCAAGATACAACGCGTGAATAAAAGTGAAGAGGTAGTAGACGTACTTCGCATGTGTAATGGATCCGCGCTGATCAAAAAGCAAAGAAATGGCGGAAAATGCGAAAAGAAGAACCTGGTGAAATATACTTCGGAAAACGAATATTGAGTGTAATAAAAAAATCCATCGTAAGAAACGGAATCGTGTGATATAGCGAGATATGAATGGATTTGCCGCTGCACTATATTTAATGTAGAGAGATGTACATACATTGAAATATACATCGTCCTGACAAATTCAAACTGGTGGTGTTACAACAACACATGTACTTTCTCGCATTATATCTCACTTTTGAAATATTCGAAAATTCAGAAAGTACAAAGAAAAGTTGCCCTGCGCTACTTTTAAGTGGCATGTACTCTACCCGAAGACAAAATAATTAAAAATTTAGAGCCATTTTTCTCAAAAAATATAAATTGTATTAACTTCAAGCAGACATTACGCGAAAACTAATCGTTTAAAACACGGATATGGCCTTATTTGAAGATATACATTTTTTGTACAGATGTTTTAAAGCATCTATTATAAATACTGAAATTTTGCATTGGAAAAATATATGCAAATTTCAAAAATATAGAGGGTTCGCCGATAATGAAACCATTTTTACCGTTCTCGGCTACATACGAGTAAAAAATATTAAAAAAATATGGAGCCCGTTTTATAAAAAAAAGTTTTCAAAAATTGCGTATATTTCACACAAAATTACACAAAAATTAGTCGTATTTCGAATATGATCTTATTGCAAGATCTACCTTTGATCAACCGACATCACTCAGGAAAAAGAAAATTTTGCTTCATTATCATGTTAAAATATTCAGTGGTAGAAAGACAGTGACAAAAATTAACTGGAATTTTTGAAAATTCAAGAGTTTTTAAAAATAGACCTGCGCCTTTTTTATCGTTCTTTAAGTAGTTTTTAAGGATTACTACACTATTCTAGACAAATTTTGATAAACCAACTTTTTAGTGCTATTTTTTAAAACATTTTGATCATGATGGGGCTTCAACTAAAGCATTCCCCAAAATCAAAATACCAGTTTCAAATTTACAGCTGCTCGAGATCGTTCAGATCGACAGACTACATATAAGGACAAGATTGATTCACTTTTTCGTGAACAGTGCCAGACTACGAGGTTTTTCTGTCAAAAATTTGCTACTTTTCTTCTGGACGATCACAATACGTAGTCTTTACTACGTAAGTAAAAATACGATAAAGTAAAATTGAAATCGATTATTTGTATTGTTTTCTCGGGCGCGTCAGCTTCAATGATCGTTAATCTCGTAAGTATAGTGGATGTTATATCCCAGGATGTTGCGTTTTTTCGATGAGGCGGCTGAGCTACCGACTTGTTCTCTGACATTTGTGATAGGGTAGTGCATGCAAGAGTAAGTATGTGTGCGTAAGGGGAGAGAATACAAGGAAGAGGAAGAAAAATTCGTGCGATCCGTGTCTTTTTTGTTTGGACTCTGTTCCGGAATTCACTTGGTATTTATCGAAGAGATCATGGAAATTTCCCGGTCAGAGCAGCCGTCTGGTAGAATTCTCCTCCAGACAGCGGATGAAAAGCTATCTAGGCAGCAACGAAATTACGCTACCGTCTGAAATCAAACCCCACGACTCCCGAATCCTAGACCCTATACTACATACTAAATCCTGTTTGTGTTTTAATTTCATTCCCTGACCCATCTCAGCGGGTAAAAGTGAAAAATAAATGCCTCTCGTACAGAAATTACAATGAAAGATCTTATTCATTGGTAATTGTACCATGATTATTTCGGAACGCTAGAGATCCTAACTAATTTAATTTTCACAGAGAATGTTTATTTTATTTTTAGCTTTTAAGATGAAATTATTTCTCCAGTCAACCTCTAATCCTCTCATTGACGATTATACATTTTGGAAGGTTGATCTAAGATCTTTCCAATGCAGAAGAATTTTATTGTCAGAAAACTGGCTTTATGAGGTTGGTCTGCTAATGTACTTATTCTTGTATGATATGGAAAAGCAATATTGGTGCGTTGTCGTTGATCATTGGTAGTCGTTTTGTGGCTTCCAAACAGAGTGAAACTGATGATGATGATGATGATGATGATGATGGCTAACCTATCGAGAGCTGCTCTTGTAATAAATAATAGCAATGACGACACCCACAATTATTTCATTGGAAAAGCGAGTTGTTGCTCAGCAGGATGTGCCACTTACAAGATGAGTCACAATAAAAGAGGTCACTGAAGGTAAGGGAAACATCGGCTGCCAGGTGATATCGACCTCCAGTAAACAATGCAGCGTGAAGAACAACACTCTTGTTACGGTCCATTCCCTTCCTTGAGCAAGCAAATAAATAAAAAATAAGATTCCGAATACGTTAGTCCCCGGTCAATGGGTCACTCCCAATCAAGATAAGACTCGGGGGCCAGTGGCAGTTCCCTCTTGGCACAGTGTCATGGCGTGGCGTGGAGTGGCGTGGCGTGGCAAGGGGCGGGGCGCTTCTCCGTGTCCCTCAGATCCTAGGCCCCACGCGCCGCCGCCGCCGCCGCCGCTCAAGGCCCTGCCTCCGTAATTCGGCGACGAATGAGGGCCTGGCGACGCGTGGGGCTGGCGCTCAGTGGGCCAAAATGAATTTAACGACATTAAGAAACGGGACGGAAAGAGTAAAATACCTCACCCAGTATGCCTACATTTTTGGATGTAGTAATCAAAGTTTCAACTGTTTATAGCATAAAAACGTATATTTGCTGATCATAAGATGATTATTAAGATAAAAATCCACAATACATAACAGAAAATGAGATTAAGTGTCCTGAACCTCATTCTATACTGTTTTGATAGTGGAAATATTCTTAACTAGCGACGCACATTGTATTTAGAAATCTCTCACCATTAAGAAGAACTCAAAAATTTAACAAGAATTCTAAACATATTAAGAAGCAATATCTGCTGTTAAGTAATGAATAAGTAAATAAATACTTGGTTTTCTGTTCTTTTAATTTCTTTGTTTGTTGAAATTAACGTTTCGCAAAAGCATCCTCGACCCAGTGTGCGGGGTGGTGGGCCCAGCGCGTTTCTCTCTGCCGGTCACGCTCCAACGCCGCTGTCACCCGATGACAGACGCGCCGTCGAAAATAAACGCGACGCCATAGCCGCCCCGCCCAGAAATCGCCGCGTGAATGGCCCATCATCTTCCGACAGCGGCGCTGGCGGACGCGGGCTTCGTCTTTGATTCGCACGCCTCGAAATTTGGAATTCAATGACGAGACGCCGCTTCGGTGGAAGCCACAACGAAGTGTGTCTTCATTGGTGTTTTCTTTTTGCACGGGGTCTCACGGCAAACGTGCCACGTCTTCTACCTCCGAATCACTCGGATTTTTCTCCATCAAAGAGAATGTTCTATGGGGAATCTGTCCATTGCCCGCGTTTCAAGAGGGAAGCGGGGTTGGGGTGGTTGAGGAAGGATCGCAAGAATGTGGAAGGAAGAAAGCGAACTACTTAGCTAGTGTCAAAAACCAGCCCCAGAAAAGACTTATATCTGTATGGTAACAAATTACTTTCCCTAAGGCATCTGGTGTAATTAGTTTTCTTTACTCATGTTGAGGTTGATTTGAAAGTGGTGTAGGAGATGTGTACATAACATAAGATAAGCGAGTGCTAGAGGTAAAATTCCCCCTCTTTTGTGAAGTCAATTAATTTTATACAGATACCGAAATACATCTGTGATATGTATGAGTGAACATTATACGAATATTATATGAATGCGAAATCGTATTATTTATATCTACGAACAATGACCTACTGACGCTAATATTGCTTCTATTTTATTTTATGTGAAACCGAGGAACGCAAAATATGTTTATATTTCAATAATTCTAAATAAGATCTGATAACTTCATTACGGTTTCGTATGGAAAGATGTTCATGACTCCCAGGCAGGTCAATTGAGTAATCGCAGCGGTCAATTGAGTAATCGCAGCGGTAAAGAAGCAAGTGATACGAAAGACCTGAGCCGCTTATTACTAGCAATGCCTCTGAACGAAAAACCCTTCAGAATTAATGTCCATATGAAGTTGTCAATCATCCTTATTCCCACACTCCGATCACATGGTGAGTTATGGGGAAAATCTCTATCTTCTTTGAGAGCAGTAGTTGTACTGTAGAGGAACATCACTAAGTTTGCTGGATATAGCGATTTCTTCACTATGTGTCATCCTTCTCTATAGTTATATTATACCTCATGTTAAAGTACACAAGTCGCATATTCTGAATCAGGAATTTTGAAAATCTGATTTTTTGCTCTTTTCTCAGCGAACGTCTGAACTCCCGCACTGCTCTTCTTTTCATTTTCTGGGGATTGAAATGCAGAAGAAGAGTTCCATGTAAAAAGAATTACTTACATTCCCCTGGGAAATATCGTACCTTCATAAAAATCTAATATTCCATAAATATTATTTTATTTCAGTAATAGGGTTCTATAAAACCTACTAGTTTTTCGATAGTTCCATGCTGTCCTTCAAACAGGGAGAAACAAAATGGCAATAGTCGTCATGTTAATTGATGAGGGAAAAAGTAATGCTATCTCACCCACAGGAAGGAAAAACGTAATGTTTGATATTATTGTAATACAACGTTTGTGGGAATAAATAAGACATTTCCAATATCACAATCAACGAGATATAACTTAAACTAACAAGCAAGTTATAATGTAGAGTAGTCATTTTGAAGATAAAAAATTATCAACTCAAGTGGTAACCAGCAATGTCGGGAAACAAAAAATTAATGATTTATAAAAGAGAAGGTGGTTTGTGTAAGGATAACTTTATTTCGTACCAGAGAGGTACCACCGTATCTGGAACAAGATCTAAGATCTCTCGACTGTCTCCTCACTTGTGTGGTGACGTAGTGCATGTACGTGTACGTATATATCTGTACGTGTGCATGTGTAAGAGACGAAGTTGATATTCGAAACAGGAAGAAAACATCGCGCGCGGCCCCTTTGTTAAGGTACCACTCCGGCATTCATTGCGTATTGATTGGATAAATCACGTAAAACTACTGATAAGGTCATCCGAATGAATTCTGCTCCAGCCTTTGATTGAATCTGATTAGATGCCTAGCTTGTCGGAAATCTGCCACCGTCGGGACTCGAACCCTCGGACCAGTGTGTCAAAGACACTGCGGTGGCAGCAGTTGTTGCCCTAAGCCATCCCAGCCGGTGATCGAATAGTCCAAGAGAGAAAGCCAGAGGGGCCACGATAGAGAGAGACGAAGAGAGGAAGCGAGGTATTACCAGCAGAGGTGGGCGTGGGCGGTGCCGCCGCTGAATCACCGGCGGCGGTTCCCGCGCCTCATCGCGTATTCGAGAGCGCGGCGGCGGTGGCGGCGGCGGCGTGTGCTTTGACCGCGGGGGCATGCGGCCCGCGTGCCGCGCCTTATGACGCGCCTCGTAAGAATTATAATAATCATTCCCTACGCTCATCTCGTGTCTCCGGCTTGCCAGCCGTCCGTTTCGTCGCAGATGCCCATCTTTCATCTTTTCGCTCATTTATTGTTTGGCGTTATTTTTGCTGATGCGTAAAAAAATTAACCTTCTGTCATCCCGTGTAGTATCTGATCTCTCAGTTCTTAGCCTGACGATTTCTCTATCATTACAACAATTCACGGATTTTTAGAAATTTTATTTATTCTGAGGTTTGGGGATTCTTTCTGCCTCTAGCTTTACCAGTCGATCAGCCCTCAAACGTTTCCATGCCAACCACTGATATGTCACAATGGTTCTTCATTCTTACAATTTGGAGATGTGTGACCCAGCAAGATAATGAAACCGGAAACCCAATCAAATGTAATTGTGTCCGAAAGGCTGGAGCTAAGGATTAAAGTTTCCTGACATACATAAGAAAAACCTCTTGACTTCTGTTGATCACGGTGAAAAAGAATTTTTCTTGCCCTTGGTTCTCGCGGCGCTGAGAAATGGGTATTGTGACTGTCAGATGGGATGAGGTCCTGAGTTAGCAGCTTAGGCGGTCGCGAGTCGTTCGTTCTAAGGGACCAGAAGTCAATGATCGCTGGCACTCATATGGAAGTGCGCGCCTATGCGTGAGCACAGAACATTGCACGAGCTCCCGATTGAGTTTACTCGTGCATATAAATCCTGTTTCTATTTACGACACCCAATTGACTGTTTCATCAGAAAGCTAAATAGCACATCGCAAATCAATGGTCACAACGATTCCTCCGGGGTATGAACTCGGTTTTATTAAGAGCGGGTGGACGTTTGTTCCAATATCTAGTTAATGTAAAAGTCCTTGGGGTCAATTAGGGACGCAAATTGATGGATACGGGAAATCCCAAAAATTCGTTTGTGATGAAGGCGTACACTGATATTCTACAATTGTGTGATAAAGCACAACCTTTAAAACAGACTCAATAAAAACAATGAATTATTAAATCTTTCCAACATTTTGCCCTAGAATTGTGGCCGTCATCAGGGTTAATGCAAGAACCTGCAATGGAAGGTAATGTTGGTAAATACCTTTCAAATATATAAACTTGATTCTGAAAATACAATTATTAATACCATATCTTTTAATGCACGTAATAAAGGTTATAGTAATGTATGTTAAAACAAGTTGTTTACGTTAGCAAGACATTAGTTTACTGAGGTTATCAGAGATCTTGAACATGTAAATTGTACCAACATACCAAACCAAAATATAATTATGAAAAAAAAAGCAAAGAGCAATCTGGGTTTATACTTAGCATCAGTAGTCACGGAATAAACAAATCGAGTATATAATTGTAAGACAGAAAGAAAGTATTATAATAGTATGTTATAATACAGCTGAGTTTGTATCAGATTGCAAGTTAGTAGTGTTGGGAATGTAATGAATATAGACCATTTCTGACATAATATTTTATAAGCATATATCTACACTTTTTACATTACCTCATTCAAAGAATGGTAATTTTTGTTCATATAATTGGTGATGACTGTGTATTTATCTGGTGTTCTTCAGAAATTACTTTTATGTTCATTAATACGCACTTTTAGACTTCTTTTGTGGTACCAATATATCAGCAACCACAGTTGTTAGTTTTACAAACGATTTCATACACAATATTCTGGGTGAAACTGAAGGGAATAGAGTCTTTTATATTTTTGATAATGGTAAGAAGTTAAGCTGTGGGCTCGAATAAAAATCAAATATTATAATCTTATTAGATTTTTAATCAAGTCCACACATCTGCTTTCTATGAGATAATTATCTTTAAAAGATGTTTGTATTTGTTTGAAATGACAAAATAATATGGAAAACTTATGTCAATGTATTGTGGTTGGTCAATATTCATGGTGTTAGTATTACTTTTATTTATTCAAATATTAATAAATTTATTTATCATTTAAAAAGAATAACAATATTCCAGATTTACAGATAATAATTTGGTTTTAGCTTGGAGGATACTGGAAATAGTATCAAGATGTTTATCTAACGTAGGCAACTTATCATACATTACTACAACTTGAATTATGTGAATGAAAATGTATGTTATTAATAATTGTATTTACATAATCAAACTTTTTATAAATGACCAATATTACCAATATAATATTGGTATCCACCAATATTACCCCTAATTGTATGTTCTTGAATTAACCCGGATGATTGACACAAATCTAGGCTGAAATTTTGGAAAGATTATTTAATAATTCATTGGATTTATAGAGTCTGTTTCAACGGTCATGATTTATCACTCAATATATTTACTAATTGACATTAACATATTGATAGATATTCTAAAATTTAGTTACTTATAATTATATTATATTTACATATTTCGTTAAGCAATAATTTGATAATACAGTGAGTTTCTTTTTAAGTAGTCACTCCATTTGCATCCGTACGACCAACAAATTTATTTTTATTGAGCCACATAAACACTTTTCACTTCATAAAACTTTCGATTTTTTGTGACTCTTAAGAATTATTCATCTGAGATGTAACTTACCTATCGGACCTCCAAAACTAATACATTAATACACACCAAATTTCCACACGTTAACTTCGTATTCGTATAAATTAATGATTTCAGAATAAATAGAACATTAAAATATTATTTGTAATTTCAAATGACCCATTTAGGGTTAGACATTTAAGTATTAAACCAAAAAAGTCATGCAAATTAAAAAAATACATTTATGGGGATTTTAATTGTAATATGAAATCGCAAATGTATCATGTAATGTGGGAGTCCTGGCAAAATTTTCAATCATTCTGTAGTCATGTATATCTCCACAAAATACGAACAGAGTTTACATCTGTAATGTACTAATGTTATAGAAAATGCCAACAGAAACACAATACCTATATACATATGCCGATTATTGGAATAAAAGAACAATGTTAATAAACATTCTTCAAAAAGTCAATTTAAGGAGGTATTCAATTTAAATTTGATTTGCTAATGTTTAGAGAACATTAAATCTCTTATTTCTCTCTAAATGGACTGAGGAAGTCGTAACTTCAGGTTAGTTTTAATTATAGACTGCAATAAAAGTCAATCAAATTTAATGAAGTACATCGGTTTACTTCACCAAACTCACATTGCTCTTTTACACCAGAAAATGTCCTCAAGGTACTACGAAAGGCCCGACTACATGAGCTTTAACGTTTCCTCCTCAACGCCGTAAGATATCGCGGAAGACGTGGAATTTGACAGAAACGGATTGAAGTGGCTACGTGAAAACGTGATGCGAAAGGAAGACTAAGGAAACACATGCTGGGGCCTCTTCTGCTTTCAGATGCCACAAAACCTTGAAACGGTCGCCATATGTTCTTTAAGCACATTAAGCTACACATGGTCGAGGCTATTGATCTAATCATGGCCGTCTCGCTTCAGAGGTAACTAAATAAACTCAATTCTAGAGTTATTGCGTATTGGTCAATTGCTTGTGATCCAAGAATCAAATGCTTAAGACCCAACAAAACTGCCTCTCAATGCGCTGGCATTCATTTAGAAGGAGTAAATTGAATAAAAAAAGAAAGTTGTTATAATTTTCTTCCTATTACGCCCTTTCGTGATTATCAAGATTATCATTTATATTTTTTATTAGAGTTAGAATCTGTTTTGTATCTTAGTGTCAGAAAACTATTTGGTTCTAAAGGGTACCAAAGTAGAGTGAATGTTTCTCATCTTTAGTGACAATGTATTTTTGAAGATTAAAAAATGTCAGAGAAAAATCGTTTTCACTGGTTACTCGAGTGGTCACTGATTTTGGTCACTGATTTGGTTACTCGAGTTCATTCATAAAGAAGAAAATTCTTTCGAGCAATTGGCAGAAGCTTAGAAAGAAATTGATGTCAGAAGATTTTTAAGTAGAAAAGAAAAAATCTATGGTTAAATAAACTTGAAAACCAAAAATAATGAATACACTCGTTAAAATTAAGTTTTTAATGCATTGTTTGGATTTCAATTTAAAATTGGTTACAAGGATTCAAGAACGAGTACAGAGCTACGTTTAAGCTCTGAAACAGTTGATGACAAGTTTTCAAGTGACTTCTAGGCTTGCTTGGGCAGACCAGCCCCAAAAAAGACCACGATAAGATGGTCGATACGCCGGCTACACAGTCTTCGACGCGGCGACACCCGGACAGTGGTAGTCGTTTCATAGTTGAAAAAATCCTTCTCAAAATTGAAACATCGATTTTTTTAGATTAGAAGTATTTTTTTTAAATTGACGATCGTTTAATTTCTTTTTAGAATACCTATTCTTGTAAATCCTAAAGTTGCAGCGTTGTTTTCCTGGGCACGCTTGCAAAAGCGAGTAGCCGCTCCGAGCCAATCCACCGCCGAGTGCAGCGCGCATGTTCTGCAGTGGCCAGCGAGCACGGCCGCCTCCGTCGGTGTGAATGAGCTCCAGCGGTCGCTCACCGTCGCGACGCCGGCGGCGGTGGCGGTGGCGGCGGCGGCGGCGGTGACGGTGGCGGTGGCGGTGGCGGCGGCGGCGGCGGCGGCGGCGGCGGTGGCGGCCGCTGGAGGAGGGCGGGGCCGCGCCGCGGGCCCGCGTTCGTTCCCAGACGCCGGCGACGCGCCACGCATGCCGACGCGTTGATTACTATCGCCTCGCGTTGTTAACGTGCTGGCACAGGCTTCCGGGCGCCGCACTCGCAGCGCCGCGTCCCCGCCGCCGACGCCGTCGCCGCCGCCGCCCGAGACGGCGCGGCCACTGCAGTCTGCGCCGCCTCACATTTAATCACAGACCGGTCGAGAAGGGAAACTGTTAGTCATAGACGGACTGCGCGTAAGCAATTCTTTGGGGGCGCCTTGTAACGGAGATACCCGGGCGCTGCGCCTCCGTCTCTAGGTGGCGGGGTTTAAATCCAGATCGATTTATGTGGTGTTTCTGGGGACACAGGTGGTTCGCAGTAGCTTTTCTTGGAATCCACCCATTCATTTTCTGTTCCTCTCATTCCATTACTGTTCCATTACCACTCATACTATTAACCTAATCATCAAATCACTTATCACCATTCTTATCATCACTATCCAGGATGATCGTAAGGCATGGGCCCTGAGTGTCGTAATGGAATATATACACTGCCTCGGAGCTGGAGGTTTCTATCTGTGGAAGAATCCTTCCCAATTTTGGGGAGATCCCTCTGTAGGATTTATCGCTCTGTCAATAACCTATATATCAATCCGAGGAATGGCAGTCTCGAAGAGTAGGTGAGAATGAACAACGCTTGGTGTTCACCCAAGGGGTTTTTGATACCTTGATACTCTTAGGAGAGCATGGTTCTTTCTCAGCTCTTACATCAATCAACAATGCAATAAATTAGAGGTCTTTAACTTCCTGGAAAGTGTAGAAGTGAGCTCCGGAGAGTTTCGCATAGGCCAGGGAACGATATTCGAATCCTTCCTGCAACGCATGGATAGAGAAGGGTATTGTCTTGGCGGCGGGGGGGGGGTCAATCTATAAGCGGAAAAGAAATTTGCTTCATGTACACAGGGGACAATTTGCTCTCCGAAAAAGAAATACTACAATACCGCCACAGAAATATATCAGATCAGGATTAAACAATGCTCTTGTATTTGAGTGGTATGTTCTATTAATCCGATTATTAATTTGAATTTTATACTTTTGACATTTCCGGTCTTTGGAAAGTTGAGTTATCATTAAGTCATGCATACCGTTATGCCAATAACGTAGCAAGAATTATGTTTTATGTAATGAAAAGAAAGGGTTAAATAGCGTAATTTGTATATGCAAAGCTTTTGGCGCGAACAAGGTGGAAAATTCGTTTACAGCGTCAGGATTTCCAGTGACAGCACATTTACAAAATAATACTGACTTCTAATTTTACAGGTCATAATAAGCATCGGATATTCGGAAGGCCCTTATTTACATTAATGCAAATAACTATTTTCACTGCTGTGAACTTGTAATTACTTATTGATGACTCATTCGTATATCCATTTGATAGGGAATTAAACATCATAAATAATATAAAAATGCAAAAACATGGTTCCAGAAGAGGTAGCAGAAACTATCTGATATCTCAATTCATAATAATCGTGGATTTAATGTAATGATAACGAAGAAATATTTTAACATTACTACAGAACGTAGCAAGTCTTTGAACGTAACTTCTGTCAAAATCCACAACTTGAGAGCCATTTTCTTGTAATACAATAGAGAGGGTTTACTGTGTGCATACTTAGTGTGCAACGCGCAGTTATCGGGATCTTCTTTGTTCCCCTCTCGTCTTAATACATTTTTTTAGAGAACTGATCCAAAGTTAGTTTAAAGTTCTCAAGAAAAACGTAAAAATTCTGTCTCATAAGACACTGAAATCATTGATCATTTCTTTTTCTCTACTTAAAATTGTGAGTTGAGAATCAAATACACCCACATATTTAGAACTTACATTATTGTAAAGCCCAAAACTCTCTTTTTAGAATGCATATTTCTTCTTGAAATTATGAATGCTCGGCCTTACAAGAAATGTAATGCCTTCAGTGTGACAAATGTTTTGAATGAAGCAAGTAAAACTACAAACATGTTCGTATCCAGACGACGCAAGTCTCCCCCCCCTCAACCTCCCTACTATTCGGTAATCTTTTTCCCTACCGTCAACATTTGTTCATGAGCCGACATTGTTGTAATTGAATGATTATGATGAATGCAATCTCAGTTTGAAAGCAAACAAGTTCTGAGTTTAAAATGATATTACCTATATCAATGTTTTCGACAAACATTAAGAAAAGTTAAGTGTAAAATATTTTGTCCGCTGACGGTGTCATATTTTGAGACGCGTTTTTCTTTCTACATGTTTCTTTCTCTAAAGGTCATTTTGTAAAAATAGGATTATGTGGATTGTAAGATCATTTGTAGGAGTGCTTTTGGTTTGGTTCGTGGTGATTTTACTGATTGTTTGTTTTACACAGAAAATATTTGTGTCAATAATTTTCAACACCTCCTAATCGAAGAAGGATTACAACAACAGTTGGCATACAAAGTTATATTGAATGTCAAAGGCATGTTGCCAAATGAAGGCATGCACTACTCGAAGAAACAAATTAAAGAAAAAAATCGGAGCTGTTTCTGAGAAAATGTTTTTTTTACCTTGGATTGCCTTCAGACAGAAATAACGCGTAAGCTACTATTTTTCTCAAACAAATGTGAATGATCATTTATAATATTTCATTTAAGACAAAAATCTCCATTTTCATTAATGTTTTTTTTGCTATGTTAATTTTATGCAATTTTAGAAAATAGTGTTCGCCGAAAATGAAAGCATCTTCGATATTTTTATTGACCTTTTATAGGCACGAGGAGAAATTCAGAAATAATTTAGAGGCATTTTTTGAGGTAAAACAGTGTTCACCGAAAATGAGACCAGCATCACTTTTTAGCACTTTTTATCACATTTTTTCCACTTTTTATCACATTTTATACATGAAGAAATTTTAAAGAAAAAAATTGGAGAAGTTGTTTGAGGGAATAATTATTTACCCCTACCTCATGCAAAATTACTCAAAAACAACCCATATCTTTGGACAATTTTACATGACCTCTTGTACAACAGATTTAATTATGGAAAAAACGATTGTCTTCAATATTGCATTTGTAAGAAGATGCTGAAAAAACTGAACTTTAGTCCAAAAACTTTGGGACCAGTTTTGAGAAAATTTTGAAAATATTGTTTAGGTTACATGTACATTAACCAAAAATTATAATATCCGTTGAAACAGACAGGGCCTTGATGATTTTCAAATCGACAGGGGAATATAAATTTCGGAGAAAATTGTCTGAACGGTTTAAGCGCTAGCGTTGCCCAGACAATCGGAAAAAAGAGTTTGACAATCAATCGATTTTTTGGTATCAAGAACCCACAAAACATGAATTCTGACTGCACAACGTGTTGATGGATTTATGGAATTTATTATATATAGGGATACGATTTATCCACTTTTTCGTTATCCGGCAATAAGACTTTTTTGTAAAAAAAAGTGTCGATTTGTTGTGCGCAATTGGGATGGAATGAATTGCTCTCTGGTTATTTAAATTTTTAAAAATATGTTTCAAAACACTTAGGAGTAATTAAAAGTTGACAATTCGCTGAACAACTGAAAACTGTGTTGAATAGCTGTCACGATGAATCAGAAGCAGTCTGCTTCTGGAGGACTCTCCAAGTTATGTTATTTGTATCAGGCATTCATCTTGGATCATGTGACACTATTGAATCCCACAACCTCCAAATATTTGCCAAAATTTGGAAAATACTATTGGCTTCTGAACTTTCCTCGAGAAGTTGGATACCATTTCAATAAGCGTATAAAAATATGACTCTTTCACTTTGTCACCGGAGAATTCGAATTTTTACGAATTTCAAATATTGCCCTTCATTGTTTCATTTCTTGAGGCGAATACTAGAGGTGAAAGAGTTATGGGTAAATGTCATTAAAATGAAATAAATATGATGCATCTGTGTTGAAATAGGAAGCAATGAAGACGTGAGAAGATGGAGAAAAAAAATCTGCAATATCTTTTTTCAACAATATTCCACATGTATCGGCTGTGATTTTTTTATCCCGGTACGCAGATGACGGTCAATCCGTATAGCTGAGATCGCTAAGGCAGGATCGCGGGTTTGAATCCCGCTTCGGGCTTAGATATATTTGTGATCGTCACTTCACCCTCTCATAACCACCCTATCACTTCAATAAAGAAGTATTAATAATTCCATGCTCCAACAGGAAGCTCTTGCCCTTAATGGTACGTGCAGTTCTTCTTCGACGGTTTCTACCCCTTAGAGTTTGCCGATTTCGATTTCCATAATTCTCGGTCCTCCCATTGACCCTCTTCCAATCCTTTCTCCTCCATTACTTCATGTATATATGTCTGCCAGGTTAAACCAAGTCTACCTCTTCTACGTCTTCTTTCAGGTATCCAATTTAAAATTTGTTTTGGCCATCTCTCATTTCGCATCCTCTGGACATGTCCATACCATTGAAGAGCATTATTTTCTAGTCTTCTGGTTATGGTTGTTTGAACCCCAGCTCTTTCCCACACCACTTCGTTTCTTATTTTATCCAGTCTTGTTATCTGCAGTTGGTTATTAAAAAATCAGATGACGAAAAAAACTATGGAACTGATCGTCTCCGCAAAAGAACGTCGTAGCCGGCAATTATCTCCGAGTCGACTGCCGGGGCGGGGCTCGCACGGCGACCGCGGCCAGCGACATCGCAACGGTCACGCACGACTGGGTCACGCGTGTGGCGTGGGGCGGAGCGGGGCGGGGGGCGAGCGGCGGGGCGCTCCAATGGCTCGATGGGTCGCCGTGTCCTTTTCCTAAACGCGTAATGTCTTTGTTTCTGAAGCGCGGTGGAGGAGGCGAGGCGAACAACACTGGGAGGGGCGGGCAGGGTATCCGGTG
>BOPP01000008.1:14591596-14610673 GCA_017312745.1 Gryllus bimaculatus
TACTGTAGACCAAACGGTAAACTTTACTGAAGACCAAACGGTAAACTTTACTGAAGACCAAACGGTAAACTTTACTGTAGACCTGATGAGAGTCTTGAGGCTCTATACTTGATGGTAAAGCTGACGAAAGAGCGAACGTTAAACTGACAGAGCAAGCTGACGGTAAAGCTGTCAGTAGAACTGATGATAAGAGTTGGCGGTAGCAGATCACAGCCATCGCGTTGACAACGGTGACAGCAGCGACGATAACGACGATGACGACGTCGACTACAGTTGGCCGTCGTGACGATCAGCACGGGGCCTCCGAATTGAATTGCCCTGCGCCATTGTTAGCCCCCCGCACGCCACGCGTGCACATACCGCCTCGCATAAACGCGCGGCAAAGAGGCGGCTGCATACACAAGAGGATGGCTACAGGGCCTCCGGGCAGCAGGTACGCACCTCGGATTCTGGGTACTCCGCAGTCCTCAGATGCTAGCACGAATGGCAATTTGATATTATCTTCCATTAGAATTCTTTTATTACGTTAGGTGGGAATGTGAGAGGCAATGGTTCCAAAAACACAATCTCTCCGTAACACATAGTTTTGCCCTTTTGAACATGCTGCATCAACGATTGCAAGAAGAAACGATTTATTTGTAAAAGTATCTTAAAAAACATTTCTTTAATAATTCACATAATTTCTATTTAATATATTTCCAAACTTTCATCCACGTTTAAAGATATCCATGATTCATCAAATTTCATCCTCTCTTACCCAAGAGATCACCTGATATTTTTTGGCAATCATTTCGCTGTTTATTACGTTATTCAGATATTTATTTGAATATTTTTTCATAAATGAATATTATAAAGATAATGAAAAATATAAGTATTTACAAATACGTATTTCCATTGTCAGATTATATCCGAAGTTCTTTTTATTATTTTACCTTTGATTTATTTAGTATCTATTTATTCTTGACGTAAATGATTTATTTAATGCAATATGCATTATGTACTCTCTGCATGGTATCGCATTCCAATTCAAACATTTAAAGTAATCTTTAAACATGGTGCAATGGAGTGTAGTGTTTTAAAGTGTTGTAATCAAATGTTTTAAATATATATGGTATCATTTTCTACGTTACAGTATGTATATGCATCATAGAAAACAATATATATTTTCGGCTGGTCACATCAACTTCTACTGATCTTGAGATAACAGTACACGTTTAAGTGATTTATATGCTTTAAATAAACTGGATTGGTAAGGTTGTCTGAAATATAGTGTGACACACGTAATAAAAGTAATTTGTTTTGATCGTAGTGTTACGCCACTCGGCCTCTTGCCGCAACCTTCCGTCTTTGAAAAATAAAATGCAACGTTTACCACTCGTATCATAAATATCCGTTCTGAATTCTAAAAAAATATATCATGTACATCAATTTTCTTATCACTAAAGAAATTTTAGGAGTAGTATGACAGGAGAACGAAGAATTAATTATAGTAGTTCCCGATTCATTTTGCAGCTTCCATCTCTTGACATGTATATGTAGTACAATTGTGTCACATCTTGATCTGTCTACCATCATAGCAGATTTAACATACCAGTCTGAACATGCCACCAAGCTAATGCCCCCAGGAACTCCCTGCATGCACAAGGCAATATAGCTTCGCAGGGTTTCCAGGGAGGATGTACGCACATGGAATACTGCATTCCACAATGAACGTAGGCACTTTTTTTAAAAGGTAAAAAAATCTTCCATTATTCCTCTACTTAGCAATATTACGTTTTCAAGAACTGTGACAATAGAGAATAGAAAATCAAAGAAACCCGGTGAAAGTATGTCATTAATATTTTTAAAGAAATTTTATATACATATATAATAATTCTATTATTTTCAGAAAATATATTACGAGTGATAAAAAATAGTAGTGGCCGATCCGGTGGCCGAGATCACTAAGGCAGTTGTGCCGTAGCGAACTCGGACCGAAGGATCGCGGGTTCGAGTCCCGCCTCGGGTATGGTTGTATTGTGTTTCGTCCTTTCACCCTCTATCATCATCATTATCGTGTCACCCCACAGTTACCATACCGTTACAAGCAATAGTGGTCGCTAATGACCTAGTAGTTGATGCGACCTTAAATAAAAAAAATAGCAGTGGATTAAATTAACAAATACTTTATAGCACTCGAATGTTCTATGAGCACAGTTATGCACAGCACAAGCTATGAACACGTTTCCGAAGCTTTCAAAAATATAAAATCACTTTTATTTTAAAATGTACATTATTCCTAACGCCACAAGAACCAAAATATCAGTTGTCAATAGTAGATTTATATTTTAATGAGTTCGTTACTTTAGCGATGTTGTAATCTCTACATCTCATTTGAAATTGTGAATAAAATTATATAACTTTTTAGACCAAATACTGGCACCGAACACTTAAAATTTTTCAGCAGCACTTTTGTCTTCTTTTTTATAGAAACGAATATTATCTATCTATCATAGTGTATAGGCAGATGTCAGCTCAAGGTTTAATTTAAGAAATTTGACATATAAATAATGTTATTAAAATAGTGTCATACATGTTGGGCCCTTCCTGATATTCAAATATTAGACATTTTATTACATATAAGTACTTGACAAAACTCATCTAATCCCAAAATTTGTAAATTTATTTTCAACATTTCAAATAAGTCACAGAATTATCGAAGATTTTCTAACTTTCCCCAATTAAGACCACTCTAATTATTAAATGTACGCTAGAAAAGGGATGTCATGGATACATGGCAAGTGCAAAAGCCTTCCATTGCTGGGGTTCCAGGCTGAATACCTAGGCTGTCCATGTGGAAATTAGGGCAAACAAAATAAACTCTGGGTCTGTTTTCTGGTGGTTCTCCATTTTCTATCACAGTCATTCGACCATTTCTCCATCGCCATTTCCCTGATTTTCGCTAATTATCAACTCATTCGGTCATCGTTAATGGGCTTCAATAACCTCTGCAATTAAAGGGCTCCTGATCCTTAAATAAACAAATAAATTAATAATATACTCGTAGAACAAGAAGCTATTAAGGAAGATGCATTTGGAGGCTGCGGATTTGTCGGGGATGCACGGCGTAAGTGCGTGCGGGGGCGGGGGCGGGGGCGGGGGCGTGTCGGGGTGGCAGCTGCCATCCGGGGCGAGCGACCTGTGCGCTCAGAGATAGCATCTGCCCCGTGGAACGGTTCTTCGCGGGCAGAGGCTGACGGGCGCGCGTTCGCCCCGCAGGAAACGATTAAATCACCCGCCGAGCGCATTGCTCAACGTCCGACCCGCTGCTGAATAATGCAGACCCCGCTCCCGAAACGCCGCGCACCCCCGCATCCGCGCCCTGCTCCGCCTGCAGGCCTCCCCGCGCCCAACGAGTCCCCGCCTCTGGGCTGGGACGGCCCCAACGGCCCCGCTCCGTATACACCGAGACGCCAATTAGCGTCGTCCGGACCCGCCTGTTTGCTTGTCGCGTCCCCATCTGGACATTCATTCCCCGCCTCTTCATTGACCGAAGCTCCCTTTGCACTCTCCCTTTCTACTTGCCTTTGGGGCCCATTTCCCTCACATCCCCGCCAGTGCTTGCTAATAGAACGTCCCGTCTGACACTGTGCGTACTCTTCGGCATGTCTCCAGCGTCTTCATCCCCGCCCTTTCCCACGACGTCCTCGTCCCCGCTCGTGTGCCTTTACCGCTCTTTCTAACGTTACATCCCCGCCTAATCCCCTCCCATGTCCCCGCCTGCGTCCTCGCTCCCGGGCCCGCGCGCCCCGCCGCCCGACAGCGCGATCTCCACTGAGCGCGCACACCGCCAGTACTGGGGTGCTACGTTACCCAAATCACGTATTGCAACATGAAAAGAACGCACACTCACATACATTCGCACACACATACACACGTACACGCTCGTGTGTGCGACTTGACAAGCATGTCCTACGTTGAATGGCTGATTGATAAAAAATGTCAGATCTGCATGTCCTTCTGGGTAATTGCCAAGTCTTCAGGTGTTGCCCGTGGCGGAGGAGGCGGCGGCGACGGCGGCGAGCGGCGAGTGAGGGTGGGAGTGGGTTTGATATAAAAAGGCGGGCGCGCGCCTCAGTCGACAGGCTCAGCCCAAGTCCCTCTCGACGAGTTCTACCAGGAGCGTCGCAGAGGACCAGCTGAAGCAGCTCCAGACCAACCCCAGGGTCAGCAGTCGCCTTCGCTCCGCCAGCTCAGGCCAGCGCAGCCCGCCGCACCCCTTCGACTGGTAGGGGCCTCAGCGGAAACGCGCTCGCTTGAAGCGTGCCTATCAACAGCTCGTAGCAGACGCGCTTTGTGGAAGTACGGTACACGTTATTGGTGATCGGTGAAACTCAAACGCGACTCGTAGGTTGTCACTCCTAAAAAAAGCACCTCGGGACGAATCACTGGATACGCTCTAAGATTTTTTTTTTTTTTTGTAAAATAAGAGAAGTGCATTTTCAATTACCTCGGATAATTTCACATTGTCCCAAAATCACTTTTCTTCAACCTAATTTCTACTTCAAATGATTGTTTGGTAGTGACAGAGTTTGGTAAAAGATTTTGAGTTCAATTTCTACACTCAAAATAACAGCACTCACGAAGTGTTTTCAATGTGTTGCGAAAGGAAGTCGTTTATTAACGTAGGATGTGTTTCTATTCCAAAATAAGTGACTCATTATTTTTAACGTGGTTGTAGAAAAATGTTATTCTCTCTTTGAATAAAAGAGGTATTTTCATATAAACCGTTATGTACTAAGCTTGAAACCTAGTAACGTAACGCGCCATTTAGTCGGTATCAGCTTAACCAGTAGTAAGAAGGAATGGTTTTGAGGCCACTTGACATACCCCTGCTGCTAAGTTTATGCGTTATGTATTTCACAAAGGTGCGCAAGCAGTTCATAGATTTTTTTGTAAAAGTAGGTTTGATTACGAGTTACGTTTATCGCAATGTAAAGAAACACAAGTAGACCATTGCAATCTTGTTTTACACATTTTATTGTAAAAACACTACAGTTTCACAGGTTTTTAAGAACTAAGGATTTACTGACATTTTCAACACGTTTATGCAACTCAGTGTTTCGCGCCCATCTAACGCATTCGCTGAACCATGCGTAAGTTGTACTCCACCGCGTTTAACAGACTGCCAGAACGGTAGTCCGAATACAAAGTGCTTCACTAGTAAATTAATACGACTAGTCACATCCTCCCATTTTTGTAGACTTGTCGCCAGCATTGTCTCGCAAATAGGCGCCACTTGCTAGCGCGTTTACTTTCTAATTCGTCACGCACCACGAAGCTCACGTGGCCATCAAATCGCGACTAGCGTATGCACTTGTACACACTCGGAGTGGCACTGTATCTAGTAGAAAGGTCTAGAGAGTATGAAAATAGTTTTAGATCTTTCTGCCAGCCGCTGAGCAACAGTGAACACCCGATTTGTATGTTATTCTCGAGTTCTCGCCGCAGGAAGAGTGAGAAAGCTTCTCGATGCAATGTCGTCACGTTTGCCTAGAAATGGCACGTCGGAGACATGTTGCATTACCACCGTTGAACCTTTCTATTAAGAGGCGAGCTGTAAGCATACTTTAACTTCAAATAGGAGTAGATATTGTAGTTTATGTATTATATTTTAAAGGATATATCGATATTGAAATTTTAGCGTTTTAACAGAGTTGGTCTTTCAATGTAGCAACTAAACATTTATTAATTCCTCATAGTTCTTGTACATTCACAAAGAAATACCAGTTTTGTAAAATAATATTTGCAACATTACTGAATGAAAAGTTTGTAAGTAAAAGTTGCATTCACTTCAAATGCATGTCAGTCGGTTTCACTCATTACTAGTTTTCAGCATTTTAGTTGTTCAAGAAGTATATGCAGGAAAAGTATAAAAACATTTTTACTCGCCGTCTAAATCGTTAAAATCAGTTTAATTACAGAGAACAAGCAGCTTTCTCAGCCTAACATTTTGTGCCTTTCATACTACAAAAATGTGCTCATTAAAAAAAACTTTATAACAGTGTCATAGTGTCCATTTTCTGAATATCGCATTGTGCATCTTTCTTTCGCACACGCTCTTCGTTTTGCGTACATTAGAACCGACAACTTTCAACACAAAGCGTATCCCAACTTAAAATATCAAATTATTTTAGCAAATACTTGTACATTATTTTTGATTCTGTTAGTGAGAGCATTTCTAAATTTTAACATTTAATTTAAATATAACCATTTCCGAGGAATTTTAACGTGATGTCAATTTTCTTCCATTTCGTTACATAGTTTTTAGACTATTACAAATCACATCATAGGTGAAGTTACGGCTTTGGTAACCGAAATCATTACGCGCCTGAAAATAACAACTGTTTTCAACCTTCATGTAATTCTCAACAAAATTAGTAACTTGCATAGTGCCTTGTGTCGTGTCAGCACACTCAAATAACACTCAAATAATAGAGTTCAAAACAGAACACAACATTTAGCTGGAATACTTGATTCAACCGCCGTGTCACTGACTATTCAGCCCCCGTGCCCGCAGGCCGGCCGTTGCCATTAGCCTCACACCTAGCGAATATGCGCGTCCGGCGTGTGCCAAGCGCGCGCGCCAGCTGCGCCGCGTCAGCCGCGTGGGTGGGTACGAGGGCTCTTGAGGATGCTGCGCGCTCGCAGCGCCGGTAGCCGCGTGCTGCGCGGTGCGATGCGGAGCGGCGCTGCGCGGCGGGGCGCCTTCGTATGCAGATGCGGTGTGCGCGCCGCCGCGTGTATCTTGATCCGCCGCTCAAGTCGGCGGTCGCCGCGCCGCGCGTCTGTTGCAGCCGCTGCCGAAGGACTCCCCCCAGCTCGCCGCCATGAGGTCGCTGCTCGCCTGCCTGCTCGTCGCGCTGTGCGTCGCCGCCGCCGCCGCCCATCCAGGTGAGAGCGAACGGACACTAGCTGCACGAAACCGCTCGCGGGAAAATCGCAGCTTCTTTGCGATTTCTTGGAGTTAGATCCAATTAGTTGCAAGATTTGGGAGGACTCCCGACGATGTGTGTACGTTCTGATGGGGGTGAGTCAGTACGGGTCATACTTCATCATAGAGTTCCAGCCCGGAATAGGGGAGATAATGCGATGACGGTGGTGGTAATTATTATGAAAGGAAGGGCTTGGGAAGGAAAGATCGCGCACAGTCAGTGACTCGTAAGCTGTTGCTCACACATTCGCCTGAAAGTGAATAGCGAAACCACAGAAATGAGGGAAATCAGAGACGTTGGCCTCGAATCCGACAATCGCCGCCTTTGGCGACAAACTTCCCGTAGAGCGACACATCAAACAAATTTTTCTTGATATTTCTTCTAATTTGTAATGGTCTTAAATTGTGCATAAACTGGAATTTTCAAGGGAATAAAGTTACATCCGTAGGCTGTGTAATATTATTTCTGAAACAGTGCAAGGAACCTCCCTGCTCCGAAAGGAAAAAAAATATTTCTTCGAATTGCAGACGCCTTACCTGAAAGAGTTTCGGGAGTTTGTTGGAATATTACCTTCCATAATATTTGCTCTATTTTAATAACATCTGTAGGGACGATTATAAACGTATCTGTCGGAATTAACTTGGCCACTAACTCTAAACTGAAGAGAAAAACCTATTCCTTTAAATTGTAAAAGCTGCTCCAATTTTTCAAGTCTTCAAGTATTTAGAATAAATTTTAAACAACAGATGTTCTGCCATTGCCAATTTAAGATCCTTACTCTTTACTAAGCTTATTTACAGCCATTTTGAGATTCGCATGCCTTCAATTGCAAGTAGTGAAATATAGGCAGCCGAGCAGCATTTCATTCTCATTTTAAATTCCATTAGATCCAGACGTTCGAAATCAGCGAATTATTAGCATTATTTGAGATGTGTTATGCATGATGTTTTAATCATGCATGATCAAGTCAAAAGTTATTTAATAAATTTAGTTCATATTGAAAATATAACATTTTTAAAATATGTCATTTAATTGTCGTATCACGTTGTTACACTACCTTTTACCCCCCAAGAAATTGAACAGTGATTCTAGAACAAAAACAGTATTCAACAATCAAACGCAGCTTCACGAACGTTTGATGTCTCGTAAACAAACACTTCCTAACATATTCGAATGCCTATACCATATTTGTATTCCAAGCCGGAGTCGAGCTTACATTATGCAGAAAATGTCGTTCAAACGATGGGGCACACGCCCGGTAAATCTGCTATACGAAACCGAACGACCTCGCCATGTGGCGTCGCAAGTTGCTAGTTAGAAGCGCTCAACGGGGATTTTACGATTGGGTCCATCCCGTCTGTCACAGGCTGTCCGGCGCGAGAGTGAATGGGTAGCACTTCTCTGTATTTTCTGCTTGCCGGACTCGGGACCTATCAAAAGGGGCGAGGGAACGGCATCCGTCTGTTTACATTTATCAGTCGGGTTCAGGGAGGGACTGGGTACAGCTAGCGATAATTTCTTTTGGCCAGCCGCAGGAATACCAAGTGACAGAAAAATGGCTCTCTATATACTGTCGAGTTGCTGGACGGTGGTTGGAGGTTTTGGGCACGGTAAAGTGATTGGGCTCTGTGAGCTCTACATTGTCAAGCTGTTTGGAGAGGGCGGGCGAGTGACTAGACTACATTCATGCCGAGTAAATGACTACAACGTATCAGCCAATGGTGTCCGCCAAGCTGACGGCTCAATGAACGCGGGCGACTGAAGGATACCTCTCTCTACATTGCCCGTCCATCTGTTGGGGAGGCTCTACATTATCGATCTACCGTAGGGAGCGTGTGAAACAGATTTCAATCCGACAGAGCAAGTGACAGCACCACGTCCGCCCAGATTGTGCGCTGAGCAGACGGTGCGAGACGGCGAGTGACTAGACAGTATCTCTCCGAGCTCTCAGAGAATGCACTCTTCGTTAATACGGAATACACTGCTGCATCGTCGAGCCGCTGAAGGACGAGTGACTAGACTACAACCGAGTGGAGCAAGTAACTCCGTGACTCCCGACAGCCTCCGCCGAGCTGACTGGCTCCAAGAAAGCAAGCGACTGGACAGTACCTATCCCCGTTGTTCTCCTGTCTCGCGGAGATGCGCCGTTCCTCTACATTGTCGAGCTCTCGGACGAGTGACCAGACTACAACCGCGCGGAGCAAGCGACTGCACCGCACATTGCCCGTCGAGCTGTCGCTTCGAGGAAAGCAAGCGTCTGGACGCATCCGTTCCTACATCTGTCTGACGGAAGCGGGCAGACGCAGACTTACAAACGTTCAGTGCCTTAGAGACACAACGGCTTACGCGGCGAAACGAGACGAAATAAGACGAAACGAGACGCGACGGGACGAGACGAGGAGAGGTGAACGAGGAGACATGCGACGCGACGCGACGGACGAGACGGAGACGGAAAGAGACGTGAAGAGACGCGACGAGACGACACGAGGCGAGGCGAGACGCGACGCGACGCGACGCGACGCGACGCGACGCGAGGCGAGGCGAGGCGAGGCGAGGCGAGGCGAGGCGAGGCGAGGCGAGGCGAGGCGAGACGCGACGCGACGAGGCGAGGCAGCCGAGCGCGCGGGCGAGCGTCGGCGTCGGCGTCGTCTGTTTGGGATGCGTCGGCGTCGGCGGGCAGGCGGTGCGGCCGCCAGGGCACGTCCGCGCACGCCGCCGCCGCCATCGCCCGAGATTTACAGCGTGTCGGCGCGCGCCGCCGCTCTGCCCGCGCCGCCTAGCGAACGCCGCGCCTCGGCTGCCGAACGCACGCGCTCTTCCACTGAAATGGCTCAAGAGCATTTCATTTGCACGTCGCTCCTGGAATTCGTTTTCTTTGGAATATAGGCAAAAAAATGGAAAGCAAAAACTTGCAAGTTGAAGTTTCTGCTTCAATATAGTAGCTTCACGTGCAAGTTTATCTAGCAGTTCTAGCACTTCTGCAGTTCAGTTTATATTTTAAAGCAATAATCAAATTAAACATTTCATTGCAACGAATTTTGATTAAACTCAAAACACCTATTATTGTTGAGAGTATAATTAAGGAAAAAAGAAACGTCTATTTGCAATCACGCATTGCTTTTTTAGATAATTAAACCACACCAGTTTGTTTCAGTCGGAGGTAAAGAACAGAGGCATTCCCAAGTCGCTTCACCGGACGGTCTTCGTACTCGTAGGCAGTTTATAATTCTTGTGCTAATAGGCAATTCCTTCAGTTAGTACAGATTAAATATTATTCCATACCAATTTTGGTAATGGACAAATGATCAAATAACGAGGCACTCAGTAGTAAACGTGATATATAAAGCTAGTGTGTTTTATCTTATTTTAAGTAATTATCAAATTGAATTGCTTGGGCAGGATTTGCTATTCGCTCTTCTACTTCCCCCGCACATAGAAACATTTGTGTAGTCTTTCTCTAGTATAACTTGCAAAATTTACAGTAGGGACAAACAATAGGCTTATGAAAACACAATATTCTAGAAAACTGTTTTGTTCCAACTCAAACGACGTGACATTCGGTAAAGTATACATCCGTCGGATAAATTCAGATACCCCAAACACTGAGTACGTAAATCCAATAGTTGCTTCGAGTGCTCTGTAAAGAATCAGTATAATAATCATGCGAAGGTTATAAATTCCATGTATATTTTGATGAGTTGTGTAACAAATATCGGTGGCGACATTGAGTATTGCAATGAAAGCGCCGGTGGCCGCGCTGCGCGAGCGTCGCGTGCGGTGCGGAGCGAGCGGTGACGCGGAGCGAGCGGTGACGCGGAGCGAGCGGTGACGCGGAGCGAGCGGTGACGCGAGCGAGCGTGAGGACGCGGAAGCGAGCGGATGACGCGGAGCGAGCGGTGACGCGGAGCGAGCGGTGACGCGGAGCGAAGCGAGCGGGTGACGCGGGAGCGAGCGGCTGACGCGGAGCGAGCGGTGACGCGGAGCGAGCGGTGACGCGGAGCGAGCGTCGCGGAAGCGCGGTACGCGAGCGAGCGGTGACGCGAGCGAGCGGAAGCGAGCGTGACGCGGAGCGAGCGGTGACGCGGAGCGAGCGGTGACGGCGGAAGCGAGCGGTGACGCAGGGCGGTGTTTCCGCAGGGCCCCGCGTGCGGAGGTACGCGCAGCCCGCGCACCATGATGTTCAGCGGCTACTTCCGCGGCACCACTACCCGCACGGCGGCGGCGGCTTCCGCCACTACGTGCCGCGCAACTACGAGCCCGAGGCGCCCATGACGGCGTTCGCGGCGGGCAACACCGTCTCGGCGGGCTCCTACTACGGCAGCAACGCGGAGGCGGCGGGGCGTGGCGCCCGAGTGCGGCCAGTGGCAACGGCAACGGCAACGGCAACGGCACAAACGGCACGCAACGGCAACGGCCACGGCAACGCGATCCGGCGGGACGAGCCCGCCCCAGCCCGCCCTGAGGTGATCCTGTCAACGGCGGCGGCGGCGCGTCCTGCCCGACGAGCTGCCGGCCGCCGACGCGCCGCCTACCCGGGCGACGAGCCGACGCCGCGGGATGCCGAGCAGCCCGCCACCGAGGCCCCGGCCTTCGACAGCGCCGACCCGCAGGAAGCCCAGAGGACGCGCCCGCCCCGCCCGTCAACGGTGAGTCCAGCCGCAACACCACCCCGGCGAGGACGATTTAAAATTTAAATCGGTTTAGCCAAACCAAAAATATTCTCACTTATTCACTTAGGGACATTTTTCAAGTTAGTTAGCTCTTCTTCGAGAATCTTTTTGCAACTAAGCGTCTCTGATTACATGCCGTTAATGCGCAAAGGATTAAGAGAAGTTTTTTTTTTTTTTACAGTGAAAGCGATGTGGACGATGACGTTTGATTTAACTTGTAGATTCAGGCAAGATACATACCAGACTCTTCCTGATACTATGATTCTATGAATGGTTCATTTACTTGAATACCACTGGGATGAAATTAACTTCACAATAATTGATTTTCATTTATTTCATTCAATATTCCCTACGTCTCTAAGCAGAACAATCCTTTATTTTCGTATAGAGCAACCATTAAATTATTTTGGAACGCTTTTACAACCTATGTAGGACATTCTAGGCAATTATTTGATTTGATCAAATGTGTACATAAACATGAAATAATATCAGAGAATGCTCACGTCGCCGAGTTGTAGGGTGATCATTCTATTTAATAACATGATTCTTGCTTGGTTCGTAGGAAACGGCAACGGCAATGGCAACGGAAACGGTAAGAAGAACGGCAACGGAAACGGCAATGGCAACGGCAACGGCAACGGCAAGAAGAACGGCAACGGCAATGGCAACGGCAACGGCAAGGGCAACGGCAACGGCAACGGCGGCAAGTCGCGCCCCCGCGCCGACGATGACGACGACTACTCCGACGAGGAGGACGACTTCCCGGTGCTGCCGGGCAAGCGGGGCCGCGGCCGCGGGGGCTTCTACAACACCTACTTCCCCATGATCTTCGGCGGCTACCCCGGCGGGCGCAGCGGCGCGGCGGGCGGCGAGACGCCGGGCGTCGCCACCGCCATCGCCAACAGCTTCAGCAGAGGCCGCGGCGCCGTCGCCACCAGCCACGCGACGGCCTACGGTGGCCCGCACCTCCTGGGCGGCAACGGCTCGCGCAAGGCGGCGTAAGTACCCCCTCGGAGCCCCACCCCTCACCCGCTCTAGGGCTTTGCCGCTCCGCTTGGAGATGCTTCCCGTCACAACATAGAATGCTGGCAACATTACCTAGCGTTTGTGGTCTGTTCGTAATGCCTCTCTGGCACATGGTAAACAGTTAATTTATAAGCTTACGCAATCGGGGAGAATGAATTTTGGCTGTGTTGGAGTCGCGACATCCTGAACGGTATTGTCAACATTTCGGTCTTCGTGTTGACACTTTCTGTATTCGTCCTAAACAAGAATACAGTAAGAAGCCTGAAACGTTGGCATAACTACCTAGGTCGCTGTGCCTTCCATTCGGTTATCTTTCTTACTTGGAAGAACCGTGTTGATCAGTTATGCCTACTGGATCTGTGGCGCTTTTGATAGTTTCATTTGCACTTTGAAAATGGTCACAAAATCTTTATTCTAAACGTATCTGATGAAGACCGTGAAACTTGACCAATATTGTTCAGAGCGTGGAGCAGCATAAACAATTGCTTAGTAACTCTTTTAATCTGTTGAGATGTGATGTATGTTTCTCGAAATACAGATGGTGGAGGATGTGAAAACGGGATTCTAGAACTCTTTTAAGGTTTAAGATGATATTTAATCGCTAATGACTTGTGATGTGCATATTACACTCACATCAATGTGATACAGTTCTTCCTATCTTTCCCTAATATATACTTCTATTACCAGTTACTAAACTGGACATTCATGTCTATAGCTCTTATTTCTTATGCAGCAGTAGATTCCTATTTCCACATTTAACTACACAAGGTAGTGAATTAATAAAATTTATATTTCTCATCCATTTCTGTCTTCTTCCTAGGATTCTTGAAGGCGAAATTTCCTTCTAAGCTGACACACTTGTTAGGTAAGAAGTAGAAGCCCCCAAACTGCAAAATACTTTTGTTTCAGATTAAGGTGATGATTTGAATTCTTGAAATATCTGTCAATCTATAGTTTCTTTTACTTCACTCATACTTCACTCATAAAACATAGATTTATTTATAAAATTAATTTTATTCAAACATTTTTAAATCTGAGCTATGAAAAATCACATACTTCCAATATAATTGAAATAATAAAAACGAATAACCTACTCATAAAAAACCATAACTCGATAATAGATTTAATTCAAAAACATTTACATATAGAAAAAATAATTAGCATCTAACTCCAGTGTGTTTGTGATTAGTGAGCAGCTAGTGCTAAGAGAAAATGCTGATTGGATGTGTGTCGTTCCCGTGCTAATGATTGGCTTGTTGGGCAGGTCGCGTCGGGCGAACGGCAGTGCGTAGGCGGAGCCTTCCCTGCGGCCCGGGCTGCACCCTGGCCGCACCAGATCCTCAGGCCAAGGGCCGACGCCCAGGCCCAGGCCCAGGCCCAGGCCCTGGCCCTGGCCCCGCCGGCGCCCGCCGCCGCCCAGCACTGCTGCCAGCCACCTGCCCTCCGTAATGTGATTCAACGTGATGGATCGTCCTAGTTTAAGAACCTCAAGATGCTATATTTTTACTGTCCCTAATATTAATACTAAGAGATATTTAATTATTCGAATATATTTTAAATGTAAGCAAACTATGTATATGATATATAAATAAAACTATATATTGTAATATTGGTTTCCTTTGAAATTCCACGCATACCAAATCCTCTTTATACGAAAGTGAATAATACCTTAATGCTTCAATAGGATGAAGTACATGGAACAAATTGTAACCAGTGTCATATATGAGGGACCACAAGAGTGCGAATTAAGTAGATTGTCGTAAATATATATTTCATAAAAAATATATCAACGTTTGTAATTTAACTTATATCATTATTTACTTTCAAATGCAGAAAAATATATCTTTAAAAATCAATATGTATTTTCGTTTCATCAATTCATTCAAACTATTTTGTATGAGAAAGTACTTTGTTAGTAGTAGTTGAAAAGTCAGAAGTAATTCGAAAACCAATATAAAGTTCTCAAGTATATAGATTTAATGAATTCGTTAACTAAACCATAGTGACCACATAATTGGCTAGTAAATGATTTATCTGTACCCTTGTTCACATGTACGAAGAGGTTTATGTCAAATATTTCGCATTTAATACCTATTCGAAAATTGTAAGGAAAATACTCGGTTAAAAGAAATTAGCTAAAGCGATCATCAAAATCAAGAATGATCAGAACGATAGGCAACACACCTTGCGATCATTATAAAACAAGATCTTAACAAATTAACTTAATTTGTTGTTAAATTAAGATCTTAACAAACTTGTTTCCTTGGACAAAACTAGTTTTGCTGTTTTCTTTTCTAATAAGGATTATGTACAAAATATATGATAATGATATTTCAGTGATACTACTCTTTTGTGATAGACTTTAAGACCTCGGTGAATTTTAGTAATAAAATCACCACTACTAATTACGAGAAAATGTTTACATGACTATTTTAAATTTTAGATATTTTAACTTCATTTAACTGCCAAAAAGTGTTTCTGACGATCCATTCTACCTTGCAGTGATTTGAGTACCTAACTGAACTTTGAGAATCTGAAATAAAATTGTAAATATTCGTATGAATAGATTTACTTGCGGGTGCGATGGAAATATACTGCTTTTTTAAGCTTTTATGTGCTTGCAAAAGAAAAATGAATGTTTCCTAAAAAATAGTGGTAATCAATCGATGAATTTCATTTTTGTGCATAAATTAGGAATACTTTGGCGTTAGTTATGACGTAAGAAGTATACAACTTCAAGTAGTTCTGGATTAACCGAATTTTACGTCATAGAACGCGTTTCTATTTAACTCTCTGTTGCAGTAATGTCTATACTTTACGTCTTCGTGAACACATAGTTTTCAACTTACTCTTTCGTTAATCTACATTATCCATATCTTATTTCTATATAATCAAAATAATATCGCATAATTTGTGTTAAGACAATTAGAATCGAAGCAAATATTTGCATTTACAGAAGAAAAATAAAAGCCATTTAAATATTCATAATTACTGAACAGTTTTAAAGAAAACATTTTGAAATTATTTCATCATTGCGTCTGCGTGCATTACTTTGAAGAAAATAAACTTTTTGTTCAATCTTGCTCCTGCTTTATTACTCTGAATGGCTATGTAATTTTATGTTTTTAAATGCACTGGCTAGCGCATATTTAAAAATTGGTGGCAATGTTATTTTGAGTTTAGTATAGGAAGCTTGGAGAAATGAAATTTCAATAAAACCCCAATTCTTATCGTACGTTCGGAAATAGTTATCAGATAGAGCACGGGCATTCAGAAGTAGATGTAAATGTTCAGGAGAATAGTTAAATGCGCGAACTGAATTTGCAATTTGGATTGATGGGGTGGATTTTTGAGGGGGGGGCGACTTTGCAGAATATTTGATTGAGGGAACCTCTGGATTAGGTATCTAGGAGCAAACAATGTCAGAATGTGGAAGAAAGGTAGAGACAAATGTGTCTGAATATCTGGTTGAGTTATCTGGACTGAATATTAGTGAGGACGAGTTTATTTTAACGATAGGCAGAAAGAGGCAAGTTGATGAACAACTGCCAGTTACGAAAACCGAGAGTCTGGCATCAGCGCAAGATGTTCTGATTGCTTTGGTGCCAGTAGTCGCGAGCTTAAAGGGCTTGGGCAACTTTCAGAATTGTGTGCGGTTGCGAATGAGATCTAAGGCGGAGATAGGGGCAGACGAAGACAGAGGCGAACGTGGAGGAGTTTGAGATTTCTCTAGGATAGGGACAGCGGTGGGAAAGAGAGCATGGTGGAGGCGGGGCAGTGGAGGGGCGAGTTGTGGACGGGTAGGGTGGCAGAGGCGAAGAGACGCGGCGGGAAGTCCAGGGCAGGAAGGACGGGAAGGGAACGGCCGGGAAGAGACAAGATGGAGCGGGATGGAGAGGGTTGGGGCGGGATGGAGATGGTCGGGACGAGAGGGTTGGAGCGGGAGGGGTTGGAGGGAGCGAAATTGGGTCAGGATGAGCGAAATTGGGTCAGGATGAGCGAGATGGGGTCGGGATGAGCGAGATGGGGTCAGATGAGCGAGATGGGGTCAGATGAGCGAGATGGGGTCAGATGAGCGAGATGGGGACGGATGAGCGAGATGGGATCGGGATGAGTGAAATGGGGTCGGGATGAGTGAAATGGGGTCGGGATGAGTGACATGGGGTCGGGATGAGTGACATGGGCTAAGGATGAGTGACATGGGCTCGGGATGAGAGGGACGGGGTCGGGATGACGAGTGGATCGGGGATTGAGAGGGCGACGGCGGAGGCTTGACAGTGGTGGATGAACGGGGCGGGGCGGGGCGCCGTCGCGCTCGTCGGGCAGTTGGGACAGTGGGCGCGGGCCGCGCATGCGAATGCGAGCGCTCGCTCTTTGTGCGGGAGGCGCCGGCGCAGGGAAGAAGGCTGCGCTGGCTCATTTGCCTAATGCTCGCCGCGTCTGACGTCAAAGCAGCCTGCAACCGGGGACGGATGTTGCGGGTCGGGTGCTGCGCAAGGGACGATTCGCGAAACACATGGACTGATTGGGCGCAGATAGATGGGACGCACCTTCTGCATTCCTAATTTAGTTAGATCAAGCATGCAGCTGTTTTGTTTTTCAGAGAGGCAGTCATCCAAGCAGTAACTCTGACAAGACATTTCTCTGATGCAACATTTTTTGGTGGTAGTGATAGCTTTTCCAGATTGTGCGGTACTGTATTTAATGGAGTGAGGAATAAAGCGTAAAAAAACAAGCGTTGGAGCGTTAAAAATCAAAGATGGAGATCTCTTTTTATGTTCACATTTGTCAGTAATTCATCTTGGATGTAGAATTCCTTTTATTAATATTCTTTAACGCTTCCTTAGAGTGCATTTCCACGATTTACAATCCAGCAATTTTAACACATACGATTTATTGAATAAGAGTAATTAGCCAGTTAATCTACAATATCAAATTAGATAAGTAGATTCAAAGCTATTCTTATGAAAATATCGTCAATCTATTATGTTGAGTTAACGTTCGATTTCCTTATTGTGTTCAGTAGTTCTTTAGTAAATGTATTCTCATTAAAATCCTCACCCATTCATTTAATTATTTCAAGACAATAGTGACAGTAGCGCACCAGAATTTCGTCAACATAATCTTCAAAAATCACTATTCCATAATAGTGTCTTATCTGTTACCACTTAAATATCACGTTCTTATGTAATCAGATTTCACTTACAAATAAATTATTATATTATTTACAAGTTCTAACTTATAAATTTAAAGAACTCATAGTTCTTTACATACTACACAGTTAACTTTGGTATATTAACGACATCAAAAAGTTTGTTGTGTTTTACAAGAGTCTCAAAAAGACTTTAGAAGTTTGCATAAATTTCTAATCAAAGATCATCTAATATATATTCAAAGTATCATGATATCATGGATATTCGACTATCTTCATATCTGTTTCTTGCTTTAAGAGCAAACCGTCTCGGAGGGAGTCTCCACACATCAAAACTGGCATCGTATTTTGTTCGTGCGTGGAACGCAGCCAACGATCAATGGCACTGCACTCTGCCTACAAGGCCGCCAAGTTACCCCGTGAGATAGGTATCAATGATGCCCGAACCAAGTTGTCGATCTCCTCACTCTAGTAAATCAAACGCCGAAACGGCTACCCGCCTCACAGCTCATACTACAACCTCGTCGGGGCTAAGGTATGCATGATAATCAGAGAGGCCCTCGGAAATATATGCAGCAACTCGACGTCGTTTATTCGCAGGCAGTAAATAGGGATCTCATTGCACGCCGATTAGTTGTACTATGTACTTCTAGATTGACACTACTAGAATCAACGGATATGTTTAATATAATTAAATCATATTTATTCAGTCAAATACTTCAGTTTTAGAGCGCTTAAAGACAATTCGTACAAAATTTACCAATTGTTCCCCCTACATTCACTCGAGTTAGCGAAAACATGACGTTACCCGTCCAAGTACGTAACAGTTAATTTAAATATGTAGCATTTAACATAGTGCATTTAATATTCATAATAGATTGTATATTAGTGTAAAATCACTATATTTCCTTAAATATTCATCATTCTGCATTATGTGCTGCATTATGCACATCGTGCTGACAGTGGCAGAATTCCACGATTTTCGTATTTTCAGATATCTGTGCTATTATTCTCCTACCATATCTCATTTGATATTCGTGCTGTTTTCTTTGGGTTGATACCCATATAACTTTGAAATCCAATATAATAATAATAATAATAATAATAATAATAATAATAATAACTTATTGTTAATTAACTTTATTGTTCTGCTTAGACTTGAATCCCCTGTCTACTCTACTCTACTTAATTCATCTAATTATGGAATCGCTCTTAAAATGGGGAACTCAACTCTTCTTCGTGTCTCACATCTTCT
>BOPP01000008.1:14623284-14644642 GCA_017312745.1 Gryllus bimaculatus
GGGGGGGGCGTCGCCCGGCGCTTTTTGCAATCGCGCCGATGCAATCAGGCGTGTCGCGGCGATGGGACGCTCGGGACGCGCGGTCTTTCACCCACGGGGCGCGTCCGACCCTCAGCCTCAGCAGGCGAGGTGCGTTGGCCCAGGCCAGGGAAGGCCCTCGACGCCACGCGGCGCGGCCACTCGTCGCTGCCTGCACAGCACTGGCGGATCCAGGATGGGCCATGTGGACCATGTCCCCTCCTCAAAAGCCCTACAGTTTTGAATTGAATTGAATTGATGCCTTATTTTACGTGGCGAGACTCGGGCCATCGGGCGTCTGACCACGCAAATTTCCCTACGCTCCTTTCACCAACTAGCGAAGAAATAAGGTAGTTCTTGGGCGAGAAACAGACGATATAAATTTAGCTCAGAGGCGTCGTTTAGGCCTGAGGATCTTTTACATGCAAGTAAATATACTAACATGGGACAGCTGGCTTTACTACCCCTCCGAAGGAAGGCGTACGAAGGATTTTTTCCCTTCACCTTCATTTATTTGGCACAATTTATTTTAATATTTATGTTTGAATTCTTTAATTATTTAAACAATAATATTGTATAGTATCCTATCTACAGTGCATAAATAATATACAAGATAATAACAAATATATTTATTATTTAACAAAAAATATACGATGCCCCCAATGATCGGCTGGATTCTCCCCTGCTGCAGTGCGAGTCATACCAGCTTCAAAAACCACTCCACCTGCTTCTTCTCAATTAGGTGAACAAATGTTTCGTATGTCATTTCTATGTGAAACACTTCATCTCTGCACAGCAGTACCTTGACGTTTTCTCTACTTCCAAAAACATTTAGAAGATGCAAGTGAGTCTACGCGCTGAGGACATATCTAATGGCGTTTTCCATTCGTTGCACGGGAAACCACCCTAATGCAGGGCAAAAACACGTTGCTCCACAACAGTGCTGCCTCACACGCGTGAAGGGCAGTCCTGAATGAAACGGATTTCGGGACACAGTCAGTGCGTGTGCGCTGTGCAGTAGGATTATAAACAGCCTTTCTTGGTCAGACACAGTGATAGAACTTGAAAAATAAGAGTTTTCAATTATGGTCGTGGTTATAATTTTATAATAATAGTTTTTTACAGAAATTCTTCGAATTCTTTTGGTAATTCTGACTTAATTAATAAATTATTAACGGGTTATTTCTTTTTTAACTTACAAAAAACGTCAAACGCGTATCTATCGAAATGTCATTTTTATAGATTTCTCAGTAATCGATGTAATACACTAGAATTTGAACCAAAAGACTTCCGCCGAATTGTTTGGTTATTGAAAATTATACAAATGCTAGTATGAGCATTTCCGGTGACTCGAGTATGCGCGTGCGGGAAACATATATTGGCACATATATTTCAATAACTCTGTAAGGGCACTAGTTATTGTTTTTATTTTTATTTTATTAGCGTTTTAATATTGAGAAGTACCTAACTTCAGTTCTTAATGCCATTGAATATGTTATCATGAAGTTATTCAAGATTGAATATTAGGAATATACAATATACAAATATTGATTTTTCTAACTTCACGTAAATCACAAAAAATATTTTAAGATATACTCTATCATTCAAAGTGACTCTGCGTGACAGACGATCCTTAATTGCCTTCACAATTTCATCACAAATTCAAATAAACATTCATAACATTTGTACTTAACCTCAAAATGGCTCGGAGCAATGGACTGCACAGAGATCTCCTCAGTGCGTGTTAGGGCACCCCGAATACGGACTGGTTCCCTGACATTTTGGAATGACACATGGAATGACACAGCGTTCAAATGGAACAAGAACCTGATCTGAGTGCGTACTGATAGCGTTTTCCATTCGAATAACGAATATTACATACGAATTGAAATAATTAGGGGCTGTCCTATACATTACGCGGTTAAGGCAGCTCCCACCCTCGCCAGACGGTCGTCAGGATTTCATGCACTCGCTGTTTCAAAATAAAGCAAATGACCTTCAACAGAACTTCAAGACTTGGAAACGCGAACCAAGGTATCGGTGACACAAAGACTGCGTCAAAATTGGAAAATTACAAAAATCCTTTTTACGGAAATTTTCTTATGCAAATGGTATTCTGCATTTTTAATGCAAACGGAAAATGAATTACTCATTACTAATATCCCTGGGGACAGTACGAACCCTGTGTGGGCTTGTACACCACGCATCGTTATCTTTTACCAAAAGTGTAAGTCCTCGGAGTGGACACCTGGGCTTTTTGCCTTTACTCTCACTCCCCACGGCCGACACGAACCCTTTGGTATTGCTATCCGGATCCCGCCGAAACGCACTTACCCCCCATGGCACCTCCCCATAAAATGCCTGCGTCGGGCCGCCCTGCCAACTCAGAGCTACGGGCCTTAGAGGCCAGTACCGGTATCGAAACAATGCATCACACTGCGAAATGCGGGACATGTCCCTCCTCTATTCCCAGTGTATCGAGCCACTGCCACGACGAAGAGATCTCAACTACAGCTACCGGGCTAAAGCCCAGGGGATTCGGAGCACCCAACCCCTTCACCCTGAAGCTAACGACGTGGGTACCACCGGAACCTATGCAACCTGACAGGGGAGTTCGTGGACCACGTCTAGACTTTTATATGTGAGATTCGGATCATTCCAAAGAAGTCCTTCTCCCAATCCTGCACAAAGGTCGACGTGCCGGGGGCCCAGCTGGTGGGCTACCAGGAAAACCCGGCAACACGGAGCATTGCATCGCCTACTCACAGCCTCCATCTTGAAGCTATTGACGTATGTGAAACTCATATTAACGTATTGACTCGTATTGACGCTGTGAAACTCATAAATATATATTTCAACCTTCAATTAAAAGTAATCAAGATTTATTTTTTATTCTTTCAGATATTTTAAAATCTAATTGAAATATTGTCTGCGTACAAATATTCAATTTAAAGCTAACTACAGGTTTCAGTTTGCCTATTATTTATGTTCTCGGTTTCTTGTCTCAAAGTTATGGTAATATAAATAAAATGATAAGAACACTGAAAAACAAAGTTTTGATGGGAAACAAATAAATTTCTGAAAAAGAGTTTATCTTATAGTAGTTACTTGTGTTCTGATCTCTCTTTCATTTCGAAATAAACAATCGTAAAATCTGCTTTTCCATTCTTAACACGTTGCATCTGTGCGCACATCGCCATTAGTCACGGACAGGGCACTGTCGCCTTGCACTATTTGCATATTTTCCCACGCTTTCACTAGTCCACCCCTATTAAGGTTATAAAAAATGACAGCAACTGATTGAATGACTAACTGGCTAAATGAGTGATTGACTAAATGGATACATCTTGGAAATCCTGCATCATACGCAAAAAAATACAGTGTTAATCCGTCTCGTTTTTAAGATTTTTTCCGTTTGGCCTATTTTAATATCACTCAATATATTTCATTCGTGGGTATGAAAAATTCACTTGTTGTAGGTTGAGATCAGAGTTAAATACCCATCTAAATTATGTAAATTATTGAAATTCCTGGTGGTTCCATGAGTCTTCACACGCGTTGCTGATGCCCAATCTATCCACACCGATTCGCGAAGGTTATCACCTGAAATGCTCTGCGATTTAGTACAGTCCATGACCTTCAACAGTTAAATATGCATGTGGGAAATCAAATTGATTGAACCGCCACGTTACACGTCCTCCTAAGGTTACGGTCACACACTCCGCAGTGAAGCAGATTCACACACAAACAAACATTACGCGAGTTGTTTCTATTATTGTGTATTTCCTCTTGGAATAATCTTACTGATCACCACAAAAATGTTAATATCAAAGGACTTCTTAAATTTCATGGTAAATCGGCATAAATTGCGAAAGTATTTTGTTTGCATTTTCAAGATAATTTTTAAAATACATTTTTAAACAAAGTTCTAATCTATTACGATGTAAATCATTTTTCTAGATGGTACGTTTAGAATTCCCGCTTCCCAAACTGCGTGAAATAATCTTAGGTAGAGAAAAAATGAAAGATGTTAAACATGTAACGTAACTGTATTTTTTTATTGACGCCATCTTCGTTCACATTGAAGTTTGAATTTGCAACAGTGTAACTTTACGCATTCATTTTTCATAAAAACGAATACCTTATATCTCTATTTTTATTTTAGTGTACTTCCTCTACATGCACTAACTTTAATTATCTTCTAGTGTTTTTGTTGTACATAGTTGAAAATGTTATAGTAAATATAAAACCATGAATCGGTTCATGACCATTCTTTTATGATAGTAAACGTTTGTTTTCTTCCTACAAATCAGGAAGTGAAGGAGAGTGATGTCTGGAATTTCCTTGTTATCTATAGACGATGGCGGATCAATCCGCCGTCTAATAGAAAATGCATATCATCATTGAGAGCATAAGAAGTTGCTCCAAAAGAACTCATTATCTATGAAGCTAATGAGATGATACTGTCATCTATTCTAAAGAACAATGAGCGGAAATTGTTGTGTTTGTGATGTTAATCAAGGGCTACATTTAGAAGACTAATATCTAAAATATAATGATCTTAAAATTCATATTATTTTATTCAACATTCGAACAATTTACATTCATATGACACGACAGATGTTTTTAAAAATTATAGAAAATAAAAAGTACTATATATCACTAAAAAATAACAGGATGTAAGAATATTAAATAATTTATAATATTCCGGTTTTGCTGTACGTAAGACATGCTTAACCAAAACCAAATGGGAGATATTTATTTAGTTGATGTGTATGGTACATGTGCATGTGACGCATGGGTATGGAAAATTGCGAATTGACCTTCAGTTGGTACATCTTCAAGTTTATCGGGAGTTGGTTAATTGGAAATATCAACTGTGCAACGTTTCCGATCGGTTGCGATAGTTCATCATTGCCTCTTCAGCAAATATCTTTAAGATGGAAAATCCCGCAAGAAGGCGTTAGATCAGTAGCGCATCTTCAGAGGGGAGGAACTCCATCTGATGGAATGTAACTTCCACTACATTTACGGTACCAATGACCATATCATTCACGCATAAACGCAAAGTACCCGCTCAGGTTCTCGGCAACAGTAACCCGATGTGATTGAGGTTTGAAAATTTTAAAATAACTACTCTTTTATTTGTAATACACATTTCCATTCCTTGGCATCTAGTACCAATTGTTTTACAAGAAAAACAGACAATGATTTTTGTCTCTTGCTTTGCATTTGCATGATATTTCAAAGCATTTTATTTAATGAATAAATTAATGTAATGTAATTTATTTATAAAAGTTATTATAAAAGTAATTCAGCTAAATTTCTAAACTACGATACAAATAAACATTACCCCCAAAATATAATTATTGTTCAATTTTCTTTATAGCGAGTATAACATCGAGTAACTTGTGATAACGTAAAGAACCCCTTTTTTAATCACTAATGCATTCGTAATAGTCATGAATCGTATCTTCACGCAGTTTGCATTCATGACGTGTGTGCCTAAAAGGCCTTTATTGCAGTTTTATCAGACATCCAGATCCAGAACCATCTCCGAAATTTTCGATGTGCTCTGCACTGTGAACCCAATTTTCGGGCCCGCCATCCACGCCGGCGGGCGCAAAACAAAACTAAAAATCCGTTTTCGCGACCGCCCGCTGGAGGAAAAGAGCGGAGCGGAGAAATCGGATGTTGCACGGTAGCATCGGCACAAAGGGTCACGTGACGCGGCAGGAAGGCCGCCTGACCTTCGCACGCCGCGCCGCGCCGCGACGCCGTGCAGCCGTGTAGCCGAGCCGTGCGGCCGTGCCGTGCGCGCGGGTAGGCGAACGCTAAATTGGACGGGTTCGGAGCGGTTCGCACGGGAGCGGCTCTCGCGACGCCAGGCCGCGCCGCCTCCGATCGAGCGAGACAGCGCGAGGAGCGAGCTGCAGGGCTAGGAGCACACCGCGCACCCGCCGCGCAACCGGGAGAAGTGGCTCAGAGCATCAACTGATGTCACTGCAACGCCTCCGACGTAGAGGTCCTAAGTTCGAGTCCCGACGGTTGTAGGGTTTTCTACACTAATAGACAAGTCGGATTCAGTCGCTGTCTGGAGAAGAATCCTAGCTGCCGGCTGCTCTGATCAGTAGTTTTTCGTGGTTTCTCCGATCAACATCGAGCGAATGAAGGAGCAGTACCCCAACAAATGGACCACGGACCGCGCGTGATATTTTCTTCCCATTACTTGTCCCTACCTACACCTTACTTACACACACTTACACTCACATGAATTATATATTTCTCATGTCTGGAGACAGGTCGGGAGATGGGCTGGGGCCGTGCCTCCATGGAGGGAGATACCTGGTCGGGAAAACCCCGCTAGCCGAAGGTAGGTCGGCGACGGATCTCACCACATCCCGAGCAAAATATGCACTACACTTGCGGGACCAATGACCGTAGTAGCTGACGCGGCCGTAATCACTAATCAATCACTCAATCAAAAAATCTGTCGCACAACCGTGAGCCGCTTCAGCAGGAATGAGTGGGTTGCCCATGGCCCTTAAGATCGTAACCCGGCGTTCAACAAACTAGCCGCGCTCATGGGATTACGAACTCCGCTTATCCAGAATAGCATGGAGTTGTGCTGGTGAGAGATACCTGATTGGGGAAAGCTCTGCAAGCCGACGTATAGTTATTAGACCACTTACTTGGAAAAATAGTGGATCAACCTGGAGGAAAATATTTTTTATTTCTATAATTTTTATCTGTCTAAAAAAGTATTTGTCTCTGTAATTCTGTGTGGCTTTTGTGGGGGGGTGAGGAATCCGAATATCAACTATGCCATCTCGTAAATGTTGTACGATCTGAGGAAATTAAAAAAATCCAAAAAATTAAATTTGTACAGTTTTTCTCTTGTAACTTCAAATCTTTGTACACTAAAAAAGTAATAAATAAAAAAATAAACTACTTTCAATTTTCAACGAATTATGTCTTATTTTTTGGGTTAAACGTATACCCAATTACCGATAAAATCACCCGAGCCAGATGGGCACGATGGACGAAGAAGGATGGGGAGGTGCAAAGGGGGCTGCACCTGAATGAGCCAGTCTCCGTCGCGGAGCAGGGGAGTGTCAGTAGACGCCGAAAGGTGGGAAGACGTAAGACAATTACATTCATACCTGTCGTACACTTTGTTTCTGGTTACTGGGATCAACCCAATTGGGCACTGCCTTTCCAAAAACTTGCTTGTTATCTAAAAGAGCCGTGCTGTGAAACCGAGAATCAAGAAAAAGTATAAGATTAACTGAGAGCGTAGGCTTCCGCGGCCGGAGTCACTATTTACTAGGCTGTATTGCCTCAGGGCAATACGCCCTGAGGAAGGTCGCAGAATGGCGACCGAAACGTCGGCACCTTCGCCATGGACGCGGCGTCACCCGGACAGCCTAGTAAATATATACGATTAACGCCCGTTCCTCATAACGCTACAATCCAAATCGCTACCTACTCGTATATTCGCGTAATCATGGTTCTTCCATAGTCTTTCTAAATCATTGTGAGTGGGACATGTGATGGAGGGTGAGTCCAACGAACAGTTCGAATGGCGACAGGTGTAGGAATAAGATATGAAACGAAAACACCGCACGCGGTTCGTGACCCGTCATGCTTTGGCATCTTCTTGGAAATGATTGTAGTGACCGATCAGAACAGTTAGCCTCTAGAATTATTTTCGTACTAGTGGATTACTTAGTTGGAGTCGAAAATTCACTAACGTTGGAACACCTGACTATTTAGAAGTTTTGTTGGTCTACGAATCTTCAGTTGCGGACTGACAACTCCTCACTAAATATAGGCGTCCAGATATACTCACAGTGCGGAGATTCACACATTTTTACCAGCAGAGTTATTTAATTCTGGACTGATCTCAATATACATATTAATAAATAAATTTATTTTTTAAATTGTCGTGCTTCCTAAATACGGACAGGGCGATACAGAAGTCAAATCCAATTACAATCTAAATGGTAATAAAAATACATAAAGTGGAGATTTTCTAATACAGATTTTCAAGTAGTCAGTCAAGTAAATTACCTCAACTTAACAGCCGTGTAACAAAAAGCCCTATACCGTATGCATTACTGGCGTTTGATTGGTTTACCTTACACTCATACATTAATATATTGTCTCCATTTAGCGTAAACTCTGTATTAAAAAAATACTCGGTCTCTTTCCTACTTATTCAATTAAATAAATGTGTAGGTAACTATATTGAATTTGATCAATATGCCATCACTCAGTTTTCCAGACCCCACTGAAAACATCGTTTTCATCCTAAACACGAACAATTTTCGTTCTTACACTTCATTATTCCCAAACAACTTCGGCAGTTTTACCGCTAACCGAAACGAATCAACTCGAACCACTAAAGAAACAATAATTAAAGATGTTGTCATTGCCAACAATGTTTTTTAATTCAATAGCAGCTGTTCGATGCTTAGCCATCATCATCAGTTGTCTGCTAGATGGAAGCCACAAAAACGACTTGTAGTCGTTTTCAAGTCGACTACAAGTCGTTTTGTGGCTTCCATCTAGCAGACAACTGATGATGATGGCTAAGCCATCGAAAGCTGCTATTGAATTAAAAAACATTGTTGGCAATGACAACATTCTTTAATTATTTTAAAAATGCCAAAGCATTCTTTACCGACAACACCTACACTAAAGAAACACCAATCGCTCACGAATTATTGAGCATGTAACGTGCAAAACGAAGCACAATCAAACACGGGCAAATCGTGTCTCAAACAGCGTGAGAACGCGCGCGAAAAAAGAGGAGCGAGCGTCACTCCAGGCAGCGGCCGCTGGCGACTGCGTCGCTGCGCGGACGCCACGCGCCGCGACGCCGTGCGACGCCGCGCGACGCCGCCGCCGCTTGCGCAACGCACGGCGTCGCCGGAAGCAGACGCGCGCCGCCCTTCGCCGCGCCTTCGCAACCCGCAGATCCGCCGCCGCCGCCCCCCCCCTCCCCCGCCGCGATGCGCCACTCCGCCCGCGCGCAATCGCTTCGCGCTGCTCCAGGCCGCGTTGGTTATTCCATTCTTCCGCGCCGCGATCGATTCCGTGGAAAATCGTTGTTTTCATAGACGCTTGTTTTCGGTTAAATAACTCCCGCATCAAATTATTTCTCTACAGTTTTTTTTTCACATAATTATAGATTCGTTTAAAATCATATTAGAATGTAGAAAGTTACACACTACTGTAATTCAATAATAATAACAACAACAATAATAATAATAATAATAATAATAATAATAATAATAATAATAATAATAATAATAATAATAATTGATCTTGAACAGTTCCCTATTGACATGTACGGTCGATGGATTCATGGGGTTGTCGCCATATTCGTACACGTCCATCCTCTCGAAACAGTGTGAAACGAAACTCGTCAGACCAGGGAACGTGTTTCAGTCATCAACAATCCAATGTTAGTGTTGGCGAGTCCAAGCGAGGCGTAAAACTTTGTGTCGTACGGCCATCAAGGGTACACGAGTGGGCCTTCAGCCCCGAAACCCCATAATGTCTTATTGAATGGTTCGCACCCTGACACTTATTGATGGCCCAGCATTGAAAACCGCAGCAATTGCGAAAGGGTTGCACTTTTCTCAAGTGTAATAATTCTCCTCAGTCGTTGTCGGTCCCGTTCTTGCACGAACTTTTCGCGGCTGCAGCGATCCCGGAGGTTACATTTTTTTACTGGATTCCCTATATTCCCGGTACACTCGTGAAATGGTCGTATAGGAAAATCGAAATTTCATCGCAACCTCGGAGATGCTATGCCCCATCTCTCTTGCTCCAACTATAACACCAACTTCAAACTCCCTTAAATCGTGATAACCTGCCATTGTAGCAGCAGTAACCGTTCTAACTACTGTGCCAGACTCTGGTTGTCTTATATAGTTGTTGCCGACCGGAGAGCCGTATTCCCATTGGTTCCAGATCTCTTTATTTCAACACCCATGGATGTTCCAGTTTTTTAGCTCTTCAGTGTACAGGGACATGGTAATCCTGTAAATAATCAATTTAAAACATCGAAATACATAGAACAGTTCGCTAAGTCCACCAAGCCCCCATAGTTGAGGCGTATTGAATGCAAGTTTAAAAGCTTCCGACGGAACATAGGCTATCTGACAACCTTATTTAGGCTTCTGAGAACGCAACTAGAAAGGTTTCCAATGCATAAAAGGCAATTGATCGAAGGATGAGAATTCGAAGAACGCAGCCGAATTTCAAAGAGAGCCTTCGAGACCAACTTGAATATCTGAAACATCGCGTTGCAGCCCTTGGGCCGTTTAAGAAGATGTCATCAAGTAGTGAAACGACAAAAGAATGCTATATATTCATGCGAATAAAAGAAATCTTTCAGACAACTCAAAGAACAAAGAAAGTTGCCAGAAACAGTTACTAAAATCTTCCGATGGAACAATATTGAAGTAATATATGTAACATTCCCAATATTCATAATGAAGGAGCTTACAGGATAGTAGAAGAGAAAGGGAAGTGTAATATATCTCAAATGTGCTCGCCTAATATTACACCGAGAGAGATCTTAAAGGAAGAGGCAGAATTGGAAAACACCAGCTACTGATGGGAAACAAAACTTTGGTGGAAGTATTTCCCGTGTACTCGCGCAATTTTGGTCAGGTGGTTTCACGTCGCATTCTACGATTCAACAATCATTCCGGCGTCTTTTACTAAAGGAGTTACATTTATAAGCAAATCTAAGTATATATCTGAGTAACTATCGACCTGTCACATGTTTCCCTATAGTATACAAGATTTTTTCTCTGTGCTAGCCAATAAACTGAATACCCCTCTGAAGGCCAACAATCTTCTGGCACCTGGAGCAAAAGGTTGCAGAAAGAGTGTTCAAGGGTGCAAAGAATTACTAATAGTAGACAGTGTTGTAGTCAATCAATCTAAAAAATACACCGCAATATTTTTTAGGATGGATCGACTAAACCAAGGTCTTCCTCCACTCGATACCTCACTCGTGGCTTTTGTATGTCCTTCGCCTCTATGTAGTAAATGTCTAGTATGTGAACCTAATCCAACACTGCATGGAAACTTGGTATATAAAGATAAAAGTCTCATTTGCTGGAGATAGCTATACCACTAAGGAACTGAGGATCAAACGAGGATTTTTCAGGGATATAGTCTTAGTCCCTTATGGTTCTCCTTTGCTCTAAACCCTCTCAGTAGAATGTGAAGAGATTCGGGGATGGGATATGAAATCACCAAAACCCCCATTAATCATTAGTTCTACGTGGACGATCTCAACTTGAATGTCAGAGATAAAAAACAGATTTTTTCGTTGCTTTAACTTGCGAAGTTCTTCAGCGACTCTTTACTGTGGGGTTATTAATATTATTTACAATAGCTGTTTGATAGGCAATTTTGCGGTATTTTCTTGATGACAGACCATAAAGCATTTTACAGTCAATAATCACTTCCTCTTGAACATAAGTAATCACTTGCTTGTGAGTATAGTTTGATTTGAGATCAACGTCTGCATCAGAAAGTTATTTTATAATTTTTGCTTATGTCTAAATGTTTCCCTCTTGACATCACATTCATCAGTTTCACTTCTTATGTTTCTACTTTCCGCAATCAAATTCATTGCTCTCTTCATATGTTTCCTCGTGTATCTCTTTGTAGTTTCTCTCATGTATGTTCAAACCATTTCTGGTAAACCTGTGAAAAAGCATTGCAGCATATGGCACACGGTTCCCCATCATCACCTGACCCATTTTGCCTCGGTAGTTTATTATCAAAGAATCAGATATGACCAAAACCTTAGTTACCATAACGTATCTGCAATGAAGGAAGATAATAAAAACTTCAGGGCACTGTAATCTTCAAATTCAATACCAGAGTTAAGATGAAAAAAATATTAAAATAAATATACATTGACAGTAATTTCCTTCGAAAGGGAACGATCAGTTTACACTTCACGCCTCCTTAGACAATGAAGTCAGATCATTGCCACTTGAATAGTAACACTACATAAGTAAGTTACTCAAAATTTAACGCTTAATCATAATCAGTTTAGCTAACCTAACCACCATCGATATCAGCAAACATTCAGTGACTCATCGCACCCCATGACCCATGATGCGCCGATCTCCCCTACATGTGAATACAAAAGAGAATACAGCTTTTCACAAAAATCAATATTTTATTATTATTGCATTATCCCTTTTACAACAACATATTTCTAATGAATGCGATTTCATACCTTAAGAAATGCTGTTCAAATGTTGCTTAGTGCACGGCAAAAACGTAACCCGCTTGATGAATGGTTGACCTAGACTGCCCACTATTCATGACAGTTATCAGTCCCGCAAAAAAAAAACTATTTACATGAGGTTTATATTTGGCATGTTTGAGTTCTACAACCTCTGAATAGAAAGGTCTGCCATTTCTGACGGTCACATTTTCCCGCGGTGCATCCCAAAGGATTACTCATTCCTCGTCGACCTACAAAAAAAAGCGACGTCAACAAAGCGTATCATTTTTCATTCGTCTTTGAGTGTTTACCGCGCATCCGAATAAATGACGTCAAGAGAATACACAGTGAAAACATTAACTAGTGGTGCTGAAACAGAATATACTTTCTCGCATTATTTCTAACAGTTGTGCAATATTAGAACATAAACCTGCGAAAGTGTTTCCAATCACCAAAACATTTTACTTCGAGCCGAAATTTGAACTCATGTCCTCCGAATCAATAGGCCAAGTACATTACCGCTACACCACGCGGTCGCTGAAAAACTCACTTTCCAGGCGCTTAAAAATTAATGGTCTATCCCATTATTTCTAACTTACATAATTTTTAGAGATTCACAGACTTCAACAAAAATTAGAACTGCGCCATTCTTTTAATGGTCATTTGCTCTATCTGTTGAAAAAATTACAAAAGAAAAAATTTAAATAGTTTTTAACACAAACATTTCTATTAACATTTCATTTAACACAGACATATCTATCATACCTATTAAGTTAGGCAATGAAGAGTACACAACACAGTGGACAATTGTACTATCGGTGAATGGCAGATTACTATTCACCAGAGTCTCAGGCAGGTAAATTTCTTCAATTTAGTTCACAAAGATTACTTTTGAATTGTATGACCAGAAATTATCTGGACCATTAATCTCTAGCATTTTAAGTGTTCACATCGTGAGAAAAAGTGAGGAAAATGCGAAAGTCTCATTACCGTTATTCTCGTTTTTTTATCTGCCCTGCGATCTGGAGTTTGCCAAATTGTGATGTTCTTTACATCATTTTTAACGATGACATTAATTCATTCAATTAACTGAAACATAATTCCCTTCTTTATATTGTACTTCTCTGCTCTTAGCTAAATTAGCTAATTCAAAGGGTTCTGTTTAGACAATAAAAAGCTGCTTATAAAATAAATTGAATATAAATTGTATGTATTCTTTTTTCAAATAAGAGTATGTACAGCTTGCGGGAATTGCTTGAAATGTGTCATCAATTCTTCACTTTCACCCTAAGGAAGGGTTGTAAAATGATATTTTTATGACCCCAAAAATGTTTACGTTCACCGCAAGTCTTTGTTCGGATCTTGTATCACATCTTGTATCAGTCTTTGTTCGTGATCTTGTATCAGAATCCCCAGTGGATAAATCCAGTCAAAACCCATGCGCACCAAATTAATTTTTAAAAAATCACCCCTGATGTTGGTTACTAATGGTCGTTTTACCCAAAACTTTTCAAAGGAAGAACAGGAGACAGATCCACGTTTCTGACTTAGCGTGTGCCTCGTTTCTGAAGCTATTCAATTCGACTTTTAGGGAAGGGGCACGTAAACTAGCGTCCACAGGGTGCAGAAGTATCCATTTCGAAGACAGTCATTATACATTACAACAGTTAAACATTTCTACGCCATGTAAATATTCCAAAATTGTCACATTTTGCCCATGAAAATTAATACTTACAATTAAGTTGAACGTGTGAAAATCTGCTACCCATTGATAGGCAACTCATCTTGCACTGGCGTTTGACAGGTAAACGAAATCGCTTTGTGTCAGGATGCATACCATTGCCAGATAACTTGACCATCAATCTGGGATAAACATAGTATGTCTAACTTCTGTAAGATTTCTTATTACGTGAAAATTGGTAATCAAGTAATCATCTTCAATACTCTATATCCTCTAGAAGTTTCTAACATTTTTTGCGAGACATTCTCTATAAGTTGAAAAATATTGGCTTAATTTAAAAGAAACTGTGGTTGAACATTTCGGCGTGAAATACGTCGGCTCCAGGAGCTTTACGGATATAAAGACTCTAAAGCATCCTCCAGTTCTTTCGAAAACAAAGAACAATCATCACTTCTGCAGTCTATTCCTCTTCTGCCTTACAACTTAATTGAGGTTCCTCTTATAAATCATCACTTCCAATATCCTGCGGCAATAATAGGTTTACTAAAACTTTGCTCGTGTCTTGCCACGTTGAAGTACAATTAGAGTTCGCAGACACGGAGAATGAAACTTCAGTGATTGGTTCTAATTAGACGCTATTCGGTAGGGTAATCCCCACGGGTCTCTCTTCATAATTTTAATTACGTACTGCTGCCAGCAATTTTTCCGGTCTTCCCTAATCATTCTAGTCAAGGAATTTGGTTGGCTACTTGACTCCAACAGAAATTCAAAGAGATGAAACGACTGTCCGTAGTCTAATGGCGGAGAAGCGTCTTTAGTCACCTTACTATCTGCATAATTTCACTAATCCCCAATTTTAACAATGATTTATCTCTACTCTTTACCGATTCGATGTATTATCGTTTCCGTTGCGTATTCTATCTGATTTTCGACAGAAGTACGCTGTTACAATAATCATTTCGTATTTTCCCCTTAGGCAGATGTTCCAGTTTGCTCTTCTCAGTCCCAACTTTTAATCTACAGAATTTCACATTTGATCCGGAATAAATACCGGATTATAACTAAAATAATTATGATTATTATCATTAGAATACTATTTACACTCTTTACAACCCTCCAGTTCCGGATACGGTATACTGACGTGTCATTAGAGGCGAAAATACACCATTTCTCGTAACACGGCCTCTATCCGCATGAAGTGGTTAAAACTCATAATTTGGGATGGCTGGTTTATAACAGTTTATAACCACTTATAACCATTATTATTCCGCAACAGGAAACCTTGGTTCACTTATTTTGCATTTACACGTATGCCTCTTCGTAGAAGTAATCCGAATTATAACTCAATGATTAATAATTTACGAAGTTACTGATGACATAACAAGAATAACATAACAAACATATTGCGTGGAATCATGTCTGTGAATGTCGGTTTTGTAGGTAAGAACTCTGTTTGAAAGGTGGATCTAACATCAACACAAAAACTAGTAAATAAAATGGTAGCAAAATACGAATAAAGAATATAATGGTAGAAGAAAATTCGGCGATGTAATGTAAATACACAGACAATATAATGCTCGTAATTTTGAAAGTCTTTTCTCTGTTCATGCTCCTGGGCACTCGAGGGGAGTCACAGAAACGCGAACTTACAAACGCAAACACACTAACATTCAAATATACACACATCACAACTTCGTGGTCACAGACCTCGGAGACTGAAATGATGATTCATGAGAATCAATACGGCCATATTTTCTAAAGTGCAAGCAAAGAGAAAAAACGGTGAGTGCACCGAAGGCAAATTTATTATTTACCGTTTCTATCAAATGATACAGGAAATATATTCTCATATCTCCGGTATTTCCTCAAATGTCTTACATCTATATGTCTTCCCTTTTCATCTCTTCCAGTATACGTAATTTTACTAAAATAAAATTATACTTTTATTAATATAATACTTATATTAATATTAAATTAAATTAAATAATAATAAAAAGAAACAATAAAGAATATGAATAATAAAATACGGGAATAAAATACAAAAGTTATTAAAATATTAAAATATTTATAACATTTTTTTCAAAATTTAGATTTCATTAAAAAAATACAAATGTATTATATCTTAAATTTCCTCACAATGTATTCGAAACATAAATTAGATGAAAACAATTTATCTAATGTAGAAAACAATTATATAAATTAGAGAATATTCAGACAACCCTATTCGATGGGAGATTCCCAGTTTCGTTCGTTAGTGACGTTATCCCCACATTTCCAGAGACCGCCGTCGCAAAATGTACGGAAACAATTTTAAATTACTACGCGAGAGAATTTTGAGTGGCGTGGCCGGACGCAGTGGGTGGAACAGTTTCCCCCCCGGGAAGCCCGCTCACTCGCAGGACCCCACGCTCCGCTGCACAGCGACAAATGAGGGCTCCCGCCGCCGCATCGTCCCACTGCCCTTGCCCTGGAGAACGAGCGCACTGCGCGAGTCCTCTTCTCACTCACCACTTCCCGACGCGTCGTTCGTCTTAGGAGCCGGCTCAAGGTCACATCCGATCCCAATCACATTGAGTTAATTATTCCATATTTTACTATGAGACAAAGTTGGTATTAATTGATTATTTCGTGTTTACGGGTGCGTCAAATGCTATTGGCATTAGTCACCTAACTATAATGCATGAAGGTGGCGGTCATCTTTCCGTTCTGAATAGTGAGATCCGGCACGGACCTCCCTTTCGGCTTCTGAGGTTATTCCCGACCAGGTATCTGCCACCAGAGAGGCACCGCCCGAACAAGCTCTAAGCCCCCAACGGGTCTCCTGACGTATGTGGTAGTATAGTTCATGTAAAGTATGTAAGTTGTGAGTAATGATAAGACAAGGGAGAGGAAGGATGAAGTTCATGGTCCGTTTGTTAGAGTTCTGCTCCGGCATTCGCTTGGTGTTGATCGGAGATATCAAGGAAAACTATCTAGCAGAGCAGTCGGCCGATAGAATTCTCCTCCAGACAGCGGCTGTCCTAGACCTATCTAGATAGTGTCGAAAAGCAAGCCACAGTTCGGACTCAAACCCCAGCACTTCCCGGTCAGAGGCACTGCAGTGACTTCCGTTGATGGTGATCCAGTAGAAAGTTAATGTGAAGATAATAAAAGGTGATAGATAAAATGTGACATGAATGCTATAATACATGTGGTTGAGTGTAATACGGAGGTCGTAGTCAGTCTTGTGCCTGCTTTTAATTCTAAGACAGAGGCGTGGAGTGGAAAATAAAAAAAAATATTTTAGTTTTACTTCCTGTAATTAAAAGTCAATACTCTTAATTCAAAATCTCGTAATTCTACTAAATATCCCTCCCTGGATACTCCTCTTGAATTAGTACACTTGTAATTTTACGTTAAAAAGTGTAAAAATTGACTGCGATATTAATTCTTTATGCAAGTGTTATAGGGAATGATTCAAAACTTTGAAAGTTCTAACAGGATCTATAAATTTAAGAGTAAAAGTATTAGAATTATTTTAACTTCGCTATTAAACTGTTATTAGAAATTCAAAAACGTTTCCGGAACCGTATTTGGCAACTCAGTCGTCTCAATATCAATTTTTGCAACTGACTACTATTAAAGTGTTTTTTAATTAAAGAGGCAATATGTTGGGTTAATCAGTTACCTTTTCACTTCGCTTTTTTCTCGGAATTGTAGGAGTAGTAGTCCTTACCTAGACGACACGTGTTCATAGTATTCAGAGCATAATTTCGTTAGTACCGTTAACATCACCGCTGCCAGTGCTCATCTGATTCTATCATTACAAACCATTAGTATTGAGGATAACAATATCATAAATGAATTATCAATTATTTTATTTTGAAACATTTTTTTATTCCTAGAAATCGCATAGAGTTGAAAATACTAGAGTCACATGTTCACAAAAATTAATGTCATCTTAGAAACAATGAGAAAAGGAACCAAAGAGCACGAAGGTGAGAAAAACAGGCGGAAGGTGGCACGGGAGGAGGGAACCGTAGGGAGAAGAAGAGGAAGGGAGCACTAAAGGTTTCAGCCAGCACGAAAGAAAATCGTGTTTACACTCAAATTAAACTCATTACAGAGAGAATCATTTACATTAGAGACATTATGACAATTACAGTACTTAATCTCAATTCATTATCATAATAAGACAGCTTGTTTTCAGACCATTGATGGAGTAGTGAATTCGCACGAAAATAACCTGAGGTAAATAGTTGAACTGACGTCACTGATGTAAGTCAATATAAAAAGGATATTTTCCTTTCGATGCGTGTCGTTAATTGAAGAGGAAAACTTTAAGAGTTCCCAGAGTATTTTTGGCACGTTATGACGAACGCATCGTGTTTCAATTGGATAATGATGTTCATAGCCAAAAAATAACATAGGTATACTCAAATCCTCCCCTCCAAAAAAAGCAAGAAAAATCTCATCCCGCTTTAACATACAATCAATGAAATTGAAGATTATAGTAATATGTATTCGAACGTAATATTTATTTTGGATATAGTTGCCTCATTACAGTTCTTATTCCAGAACTTACTGTATCTGATCCAAGAAAGTCTGCAACACGAACATAAGATGAAGTTATAAATCACAATATTTGGATGCAAAAATAGGGTTTTGGCATTAAATAAGGATATGAAATCATCGAACGGATGATGACGAAAATAGTTTACCTTACGGCTTATTTGTACAAAAACTAGTAGAGAAATAATGCAATTCCAACGACATACTTAGAAGCTGTAATTTCTTTTCAAACTCTCAAGGTAGAAGATTTAACGTACTGGGACTTTCCCTGGATTTTACGAGTAATGCGTTGCAACCTTGCACTTGAACTTCGAAGTACTGACATTAGCCTCAAAATACGCCATTCTACGTATTGCTAATAACAGAGTTGCTGCACTTCTCAAGAAGCTTGTGGAAATTTTCATTATTCGTTTCCGTTCCAGACTGAAATGTCTATGCCATTCATTCTTTATCACCTGCTTTAGATGTCTAATCACTTTGTATCTTTTGTATCTTTAAATGCAATGTACTAAAGAAAAAATAAATTATTTCATACTTCGTCACTACTTGTAATTAATAATAGAAAATTTGCCTTACATTGCCCTTAGCTGGTTTTTACCAATTTTAAAAAGGCTGTAGCAGTTTTTACGAATTAAAATTAATTTATTAATTTAAGTTGTTAGAAAATAAATTAACAATAAATTGAGTAAGACTGGTTCGATAAATTCCGATCAACCACAAAGAAAATCTAACACTTTATAATTGGACATATGTGCACATTATAATGTGATCAAGAAAATTATAATAATACAGCTCTATTGCAAATCTTTTTCACAGGGTCGCAAATATGTGAAAGAGTTAATTTTAGTGGTGAAGAATAGGTGGTTTGGTATGGTATTTCTGCTTATAGTTTGACAATTCCGCAAACTACGAGTGTGAACGCCTCAGTCGAGATTCGAAAACAACATTTGTGAAGTAGTACAAATACTGTTGCAATTAATTCGGTTGTGAAATTGAATTATTTTTCTTATATTGCATTACATTTCAACTCAACGTAAGAATTTAGTATCTATATGAACAAACTAATATGTCCTTCAATTTTGTCTTTAAATTGATATTTACCAGTTATATTTTCATGACTTCTCCATAATTTATACGAAATGTATTACATTACAGAATAATGAATCGAATTAAAAAGCAAAAGAAAGATCTGTGATTGGCTAAAATAAAATCTAATTTTTTAGATGTAGATGGGATAGTTATAATCTTTAAGTTAAGAACGTAAATGTATGTTTTATCGATGACTAATTTATTTTGTAAATTAGGAACTAGTAAGATTAGTGACTTCCTAATCAATGTATTACCTTAGTTCGTGACTGGAGGTCATTGTAGCGATAGGCCTCCTTATTCTCACGCAGTGTAAGAAACAACAAAAGAATCACAACACAATTTAAGACTAACATGGAATGGTCAGAAACTTTTGGAACAGACTTGCAGTCTAATTCATGATGATGGTGATGATAATGGTGTCTAGGCAAAAATCTTACAAGAAATGTTTTTTTTTTTTGTCAAATGCTGAAGTCATTAGCCGCGTAAGTGTAATGCATGTTACATCGTGTGCGGGAGAGGGGAGTGTTCCTGCTCCGTTGTAATGTGAGATACGGCGCCCATCTCTACATTGACTTGCATGGTTCTTCCCACCAGACGTCACCGCCAGCGGACCTTCCTCCCAACCGGGTCAGACTCTTAAGCTCTCGACTTGTCGTCCAATATGTTTGGTAGATGAAGCCAAAGCCAATCTCAACCAATTGCAAGTATTTCAAAACAAATATTTAAAATTAATAAGAAGAGCGCCATGGTTCATTAGCAATGAACAATTACATCACGATCTAAATGAAATAGCACACCAAATAGAATGTCTATCAAAGAACTTTTCACAAACTTAACCTTTATAAAGGCATCAACTCACTACAGACTCGGAAAAGATCCTAGATACAAAACCAGAATTAAGAACGGATTCCCGCTCCATTTTTTCCTTCAGATATTTGCAAAGATTGAATAATTCTCCTAGGGTTCATCTTGTTTCCTCTCCGTATGTTAAGATTAGTTAAGTACAATTTTAACCTAAATTACGATAATTAGATTGCTAAGTTTGCTACAATTGCTGTTTTTCTTGTAAACTGAACATTGTAAGTAGAACAAAGTAATGAAATAAATGAAAAAATGTTTGGTTGTACCGTGCGTGTAAGTGTTCTGTGCGTACCGTGCGTGTAAGTGCGCAATTGTGTTCCGGAGGAAAAAAGGAAATATCGTGCGCGATTCGTGGGCCATTTGTTAGGTTACTGCTTAGGTATTCGTCTAGGAGTGATCGAGAGAAACACGGAAAGGCTGAATTGGCCCTCTATAGCTAAGATCGAAAACCCGTCACCGCCGTGACTCGAACACTAGATCCTCCAGATTACAGATACTGCTATGGAATTAGCTGCAGCCCTTTGACATCTCCCTAGAACTGTTCCTTCCCGTGGCAATTGAGGCATTCAGTGATAAAAGGTGCTAACCCATAAAATTCAAAATAACGATTAACAAACATTATTGATTTTAAGCGCGTTCAATGACAATAAATCGATGTTTTGAATCCTGTTAAAACAGCTCCCCACTCTCTCTCTCATGTCTAAATTGTAATGCTCCTGATCATGGAGCCTTCCCGCTGTAGCACATGGAGCGTGTGGGGGTCGGCCCCAAACCCCCGCTGACGCACGGGACAGCGAAGGTTCGGGACCGACGGGTGGCCCCGGGGCAGAGTGGTCGGCGAGGGCGGGGCGGGCGGGTGGCGGGCGGGTTGGTGCGGGCCGTGT
>BOPP01000008.1:14644712-14788660 GCA_017312745.1 Gryllus bimaculatus
GGGGCGGAGCGGGGCGGGGCGCGCTGAGGGCGGCGCGGGCGGACGCGATGACTGCGCGCAACGAGCCACCAGAGCAGCAGGCCGGCAGGGAGGGCGAAGCGGAGTGGAGCGGAGCGGAGCGCCGGGGCGCGGGGCGGGGCGGAGAGGCTCCGGGGAAGTCCAGCGGCGCGGGGCCCGCCCTATAAAGGCGGCTGGGAAGCGTCCCGCAGCCAGTCCGCCGCTCGCCCCGCGTCTGGTCTCCGCCGCCCCCGCCGCCACCGCTGTCGTCGCCATCGCCATGGCTCGCGCCTCGCTCGTCGCCCTCTTGCTGCTGGCGCTCGCCGCCGCCCTCGCCCTAGCCGCCGCCGCGCCGCCGACCCTTCTCGGTGAGTAGGAGCCTCGGGACGCTTTGAGCACTTGCTACGGACGGATATTATACTTCTATCGGGACCTTCGAACCGATTTCATTGGAATCATCAATAGATTTTTCCTTCTATCATCAATAGTTCTCTGGCTTATGGCTTTTAAAAGTCTTCAATGTGTGTGCACCTTCTCAAAACAATATAACTAAATAGTATATTTGTATGGAATAGAAGTTTTGATATCGGAGAATTGGAAATTCGTATTATTCTCATAATACCCGTTCTATGTGTAAAATACTATATCAAGTTCATTTTAAAATGTACCTTTCCTTTGAATCAATTATTAATTTTAAAAAAACTGCTGCTGTTCTGGAGATATTGACGAAGACAGAAAGCTGCCAATGCGTTACGTGTTTAATACGAGGATGCTGGTCATCAATATTTTCGAAGAACTGATTCCATACTGATTCAATGTTCGACCCATGCGGAAGAAAACTCATTGACCAAAAAAATGTCACACCGTCATATAATTCTGAGATAAATCCCACTCTCCCTTCTGAGAATTTAAAACGCAAAACAGGCGTGAAACCGTACCTCCAAACAATTAAATTTTAATACTGCTTTCTCAAAAAAAGTTGGTATTGAATATATATAGGTCCAATTTCATTGAACTAATATTAACTTATTGTTTGGATCTTCATTCTTTCGTGTTCTGTTGGGTGTATTAAAATGGTAACAATAATATCCTGTCCAACCAATAAACTTAGTTCTACTTCGTGATACAAACAGAATCTGGAAGGTATGTCAAGGTTCATTTTGTTTGCGAAAATTTCTTGGTAAATTGCTGGGAAAGCCTGTGGATATTTAGTTTGCCAATGTTTTGGTTAAAAAATATATTCCAAAAAAAGTTCTTAAATTATTTTATTTTTCCTATATCCTTATGTTTTGTTTTCAAAGAAAATATGAATCAAGTTAAATACAGATAGCATGTGTTAACTGAATTCCGCAAGCGATTGTTAATATGAAGTGGTGACGACCAAAACAAATCATTCACATATTGAAGGAAATTTCCGGGCAAATGTTAAATATACTACTTTCCTTGAAGCTATTGTAGAGATGCGTATTTCAAGGTAGCTGGCCAAAAACTATAAATACTTACACGTGAGATATTTAAAAAGAAAGGTTCCTCTATCCTTTCACAGATAAAATGTTTTTAATACACAAAATAAAATAGCAACAATCATAATAACCCTTAGAAAAGTGAATCATTTTTTAATAAATGAAAATTATTAGAGACTTAATTATGATAATTATTTCTAGAGTCGTTAGTATTAATAGAATTAATAATAGTTCCTGGACGAAAATGATTTTTACTCTTTGATTATTTAGAGTACTTTCATCGAAGATATTCTATGGGAATGGACATGTATGTGATCACAAACTCTACTAAGTACTGTAAAATAAAGTGATTCAAACTCCCTTCTACCGTACTTTGGTTATGGCATAATTTTAGTGTACATTTCTTATTAAAAATATGGATTGTCTCTGAAAGAATCCAATTTTATTTCAAATTTCTTGCTTTCAATTTCTTCTCGCACAAGACTTCTACTTTAACTTATTTTTCATGTAAACATTTCATGACGAAATAATATTTGAGGTCTTTGGTATGTACATAATTATTCATTACAATAACTTATAAATAATCACTTAGAAGAGTAACAGTAGAAATTACATAATACATAGCGCATTGCGTAAGCATACCTGAAGAAGAAGCAAGAAAATGATATAACTAATGTTGGAGAACATTTGTCCATAAAAGTATGGTAAAACTATAACCGAGGGTAAACAAAAATTTACGCAATAATGAAATGTGAGAATCTCGAGAAAACCGGTCTTGTCCAGTGAGGCTCTTGGGATTATTTAACTGTGAGCCATCTTAAGTGGTTTTTATGGGAAAAACGAATGAAAGTTCAAAGAATTCTGTAAATCAGCATAAAAACATTCAACATACGTACTATTGTGTATTGTATTACACTACTTCGCCAGTGGCTGGCCAACCGCCAGGAGAACGAAAGAGGTAAATGTCTTTATTTTCCGTGATTTGTGGCTTACCGTCGTCCAATCCTATCAATTCTTCGTGAATCTACCTGAATGTGAATTCCAGTGCCAATGATGAAAGGCAAGCGGATAGACCACTCCCCATTGTCGAATCTAATTCGGAACGCGGCGCGCTTCGTGTCGACAGAACTGACCCGGCTGCGGCGTTCGCCGGTGCCGGTGGCGGTGGCGGCCGGCGACCCGGGCCATCACGGCCACGGCCACGGCTACGGCGGGGGCTCGGGCGGCTACTACCAGCGGCCCAGCGGCTACGGCGGCTTCGGCGGCGGCCACCGCGGCGGCTACGGCGGCCATCGCGGCAGCTACGGCGCCTACCCGGTAGGCGGCATCGGCGGCCTGGGCGGCGGCGGCGCCGGCGCCGGCTCCTTCTCCAGCGCCTCCAGCCAGTCCTCCAGCCAGAGCTTCGGAGGCGGGCTGGGCGGCCTCGGCGGCAACAGCGGCGCCGCCAGCCAGGCCAGCTCCAATTCCAACTCCAACTCCTTCGGCACTGGGTGAGCCACAGCGCTGCACTTGTCTTCCGGTTTGCAAATGCAATTTTATAATTCATTCCTGTATTATTAATTAGAATACTTTCCAACCGTCCAATTCTGTCAATTCGTGTTCGCCAGTAAGAATTTGTACAATTAAGCACTTGCAAGAAACTTGTAGATCGTCTCAGTTTGTACAAATTATTGAAAAAGATTACGTGAATACTATTTGTTTTATCACTTACATCATTATAATACACGGAAACTAATAAAGGAATGGCTAACTTTGTAAATGAAATAATTATGAGTCATCATTGCCAACGATATTGTTTATTACAATAGCAGCTTTTGATGGCTTAGCCTGGTTTCTTGTTGACGTTGGTAGTCGTTTTTGTGGCTTCCATACAACAGAAAACTGATGATGATGGTTTCATTGTAAATGCCAACGATAACTCACCACAGTATCAATAACTTAGAATATTTGAATTCGAACTCACCATTTACAATTCCCGTGCATTCACTTAAAAGTAAATTTGCTTCGAGGTAATTTTCTCATTAAATAATCTTCAATATTATCAAGTTTTCATCAATCTTTAACACATTATATATTTTTCAAAATGTCTACAAAGTTTCAACTTGCAAGAAACTACCCCAGGCTCCTGCCCTGTTTTATACACAAATGAACTCATAATGTTTTCTCATCATACGAGTATTCAAATGAAAAATAACCAAAATTTGGACAACTGAACACACATTTTAATGGTTCCTTTGCTCTCGTTTAATAAAAAATCTTGTCCAAAGGTTAATCGTGTATTAATATCTCATATTGTCCTTTATTTTATTTCAGATATGGACGATAATTCCGCCAGTGCCTCCCTTCAAAATCACATCGCTTTTCCATCATTTGGACTCCACTTCCACGAAATTTACATCGCCTGAACGACGCACTTGTCTAAAAGGACAATGTTATGGCGCATTACGAACAGCCTTCATTGCAAGTGTGTAATGAACAGCAAGTTCATTATGTACTTCTGTCTATATCTCAATATTTTTAAATAAATGTTATAAAATCGTTAACTGTGTTATGTTATTTTGAATAACTATTTCACACAATGAAATCTTAGTAAATACCATTATGATAGTTCAGCAGAAATTAAAACAGAATCTTATTTATAAGCAATTTCTTGCGAACACAATCAAACAAGTTTTAATTTTCGTATCGTCAGTCGTACAGCTGCTCAATGATTTAAAATCTCTGACAGGTTTAAGGGTCAGAAGTACCAAGTGACTCAAAGGTATCAAGGAAGTATAAAGCAAATGCATTTATCACATTGAAATTCTAGAGTAGCACAACAAGCCTTCCATAATGTAAACATTATTTCTGTTTCATTTAATTTATTCTTAAAACCATACGTGCCTAAGTATTTTTTAAACATTTGATATTAGTCATATTACCTTTCTCAGTTTACTATAGAGATACGTCATTCATATTTTCGTATCTGACCTTCTTCGACAAATTTTCGCCACATCGTTTTTTCAACACACGACATAAACAATGTAAGTCTTTAAAATGAGAAATAAAAACTGAAACCTTTCTCCCAAAAATATCAAAATGCTAGAATCGTCTGCAACCTAGTCGTGACGACGAGTAAAGGCACAGGGTGGCCCCCAGCCCTCTGCCTGCAAGGACTTCGTGAAACGGAGGCGATGCATTGATAAGACACAATTTAACCTTTTACGCAGACGTAAATATTTCATTTTTTATCGAGTCATTTCGAGCAAAACGGTCCGTGTGCTGCCTGGCAGATCGCAATCAACTGCCGTGCAAATAGACAGGCGACTACACAACTACACCACTCCCTGTGGTGCACAGTCGAAATACCACGAACTCTCTCAAAGATACGGAAGCTCTGAACGGTAACTTATACACATTCTTATATTTATCATTATTTATGCAAATTTCGTGTACTTTTATTATTCTTCATTCTTGATAGTCAAAAGTATAAAAGCATTCCACAAAATATCTTGTTAAGGATATCTGGAGGTTGTTTGGGAAATGGACATTGGTGAATAACAGAATGACACGAAGCAGAAAAGTCCCTTCTAAATACGTGAATTAAGAGTTGTGTTCGCAGACACTAGAGGTACTCGAGCTCCGAGTCGTCTCAGATCCACTCAGAAGGACATTTCGAGACGTTAAGAGGATTTTCATTACCACAAGAGTAATATTTACGAATCAATGAAAAATACAAGCTGAACAACATGAAAAGAATATTATTAAAACGCATTTACAGTGTCACCGATCTACCTCTGAGTTCCTATGTACTTAAGAGAAGAGTTCAGATGACTCAAGAAATCCTTTAATGTTACTCGACTTCGTGACAAGTAAAAGGAACGTCACGTTTTTTTCTAGAAATAATTGAATCATTTTAACTATCCTAATCAGTAGTGGGTACGTCTTTTAATGTATTTTACAGAAATCAAATGTCGAGATATTTCGATAGAAATAGTTGGATATAATATTTTCTAACATAAATTATCAGGTTGACTATGCTAATTGGTTTGGCTTTTGGTTGAAACTTTTCAATAACGCTATTAACATTCTTTGTAATATATGTCACATCGACACACACAACAAGTATACGTTCCGCACAGGGTGAAATTATACCCTTATTTTCATTTTGCGTAAAAAGAAATGAAATGTAAACTATAACACTTTGCATAAAAAAGAAAGAATACAAACAAACATACACTCTGAAAACAAAAAGTCTTAAAAAAATGCTTATATAATAATTGATTCAATGAGATTTATCTTGTAAATTTCCCAAATCAACGTTTAAAATTGACAGTCTTCATATAAACATCTTAGTAAATGATTTGCTTCACCATCAAAAATTGGGTTTAAGACTCAAGAACTTCCTCATCGAACCAAGATCAACTGAAAATTATTAACTGATCTTTGCAATCGAATAAATACAATACAACTCATTGTATAATTCTTAATAAGATGTGATCATTGAGTGGCACTCCACACACAATAGCAGGTAAAAATATTTTACAACTTTAAATTTACTAAAGACATCTGTATTCGTTTTACGACTAAATTCGCAATTGCAAGATTTACTTCAGAAACTTAATAATTCAAATTATTTAGTCTAAATAAACCTGGAAGGCATCTATTAATTTTAGAAGAATAACTTTTCTATCCAAATTTCTTTAGAAGCCAAGAATCTACTTTAAATGAAAATGGGAACGACTCACAACGTTTGTCCCTCGAAGATACGGCTAACCTCTGCAGACGTCCCCAATTCCGCAGTGCAGGGTCGCGACTTCCCTGCACGAGGCGAACGTAGGGCGAAGCTAGCAGATATTTTCTCTGTCAAGGCCGCATTCGTACGGATGCGTTGAAACACTTCCAGTCTTCTTATTCTCGCCTAAAAGTGTTCACTCCTTTCGGTGTTGACTCGCCAAGAAATGTAGCTTCCTCTCTTATTCCGTCCACAGTATACTCTTACCTGGCGACAAGCAGATAAGACTTCAATCAAGTTACAATCCAATAAATAATGAAATAAAAGATTGAGAATAAAATTAAAATAATAAGAGCTGAAATGGAAGGAAGCATTCTTCCATTAGATGCTATCTTATTTCATTTCTGAAATGTATGCAGAAATATTCGAGATGTAGGTGTCGAATATCGTATAATTTCTGATCGTTTCACACAACATCGTTTAATTCATCATCCCATAGTATTTAAATTTCTCAACATATTCCACAGGCTCAGAGATTTTATATAGATTGTGAAAGTATTACCTTTATTAAGCTTCTTAAATGATTTTCTCGGCTAATCTTTGCTTCTCCGCAGCTCTGCGTAGCAATCGACGTACATCTTCCAGATGTAGCGAGTTTCCGTTTTCGCAACACAAATTCTTGTCGAACATCGTACTAAATGTTGATTGGACGCTGTACTTATGCTTTGGTGAGCGCTCTCACAAATTTATTCCACCTCTAGTGGCGTTATCTACAATAGATTTCGTAACTTCTTGCAACTTCATTCTTTCTAGCGGAAGCACGACGCAGCTTTTCCAATTAATATTGCATAATTTAACTCGGCTTTAGCGGTTACAATAGCTTGTCGAAGAGTAATTTCACAGCTTATAAGTAGTTCTCAAACAAAAAAGAAGTTTCAAAGAACACTACATGACAGTTGTGTTTGATATTGTGAATATTTTGACCGATTTAAGGTACATTTACTGACTTACTGCTTAACTTTCTTGTACAATTACTACCGAACTACTCGAACGCAAGTTGGCTGTTTATCTTCGGTTCCACCTGGCGATCAAAATACTCGTAAGTGTAGTTTATGATCGGGTCAAGACAGAATTACTCTCTATTATCCTTAGAGTTTCGGTAGGCCTGAGCCTGTTCATGGTCTGCCGCTGCCCGGTGTACATACATACATCCTAGGCGTGTCTTAGGACTATGGGTTATTGCTTATAAGGTCTCAGATATATATATATATATATATATATATATATATATATATATATATATATATATATTAAATATAATTACAAATATTTGGAATAAGACGGTGACCAAATACAAAATAATCGGGACGAAAAACAATAAAACTGGCATGTGCATTCCATAGTATCATCTTTATTGTAACAAATCAAAAAATCAAAATGACTGGACTTTACATATACATTTTCCAGTTTGGGAAAAAATAAAATAGAAAGAATAATACATGCCCCTTTACTATTCGGTCATTTAGAACATAATTATATAAACAATACTGACTACAGAACTAACATTTACAAACAAAAATAATTGTAATATTTAGTGGAGTAACGTTTACGATTAATAACCTCTCGTAAACGTTGGGGCATATTTAACATAATTTTCTCAGTTTTTTAAGGCCTTAAATTTCCCCATTCTTCTTTCAGTCTTCTCTTCAGTTCTTCTTTTGAAGAAATTGAGGTTTTATGACTGTCTTGACGAGAATTTCCCAAAGATTCTTGATTGGGTTTAGGTCTGGGGATTGAGGAGTGTCCAAAACATTTAAACAAATGTAAAGTAACCATTCCCTTTGTGTTTTGTACCATTTTCCTATTAAAAATGAAACGTGTGTGTGTTATTCCCAAATTTTCGGCACTATTGTGCAAATTTTGTCATAGTATTGTCAGGTAGTGTCCCTAATTCATCGTGTCCTCAATAAAAGTCTTTTGACCCACACCAGCTGAAGATATGCACCCCATACCAGGACGTTAACCCCACCGTGCTTTCCGTAGGCTGCAGATTATTTTTTCGAGATCTGTATTCACTTTACGCCATAAAAGAACTCTTCCTTTTGGCTTCATAAGATTGAATTAGCTTTCATCAGCAAATATCACATCTCGCCACCACTCTGGTGCCTTGTAAACGTGGTTTTTGGCAAACTTCAGTCGTTTCTTTCTATTGACTTTGCTTACACACGGTTTCCTTCGGGATACTCGTTCGTTATATCCCGCACTTCTTTATACTCTCCGAACAGTTTCGGAAGGAACAACCTTTCCACTTTCCACTCGAACGCCAGCCACAATTCTTCGAGTACTCAGACTTGGACTTTTTTCACTTTTTGAATGACAGGCCGCATTTTTTCTGTCAGCTTCCTTGGTTGACCTTTCTGTTTCTTGGAATCGATTCTATTGTGGCGTCATACGGGTGTAATCGAACACAGACGAGAGTGGTTTGTAAAACGGTACATTTATTAACAATCTAGACCGTAGTCTCAATTTAAAACTACCCTGCTCACAATAAACTAAATAAATAGACCCACTACAAGGAGAGATAATTTAAGATCGGCTACCACACCGCAACATACCACCGATGTTCCCTGTATGAAGCCGTTCTACTTTGAGACCATCTACGCGTCTCGCAAGTCACGACAATGAATTTCCGGTCCCTCGCCCTAGTGCACCTACACGCACAGACACGCGCTTCACGTGTCGCCCAAGCCGCTAGAACAAGAAGACTGGGGTATTGTTCTCCTGACTCCTGACAGTGTCAAATATATAATATTTCATTAAATGTGTAGACGTATGAAGAAATATTTCATTCAGGCATTGCGAGACTTTAAATATAACATTTTAAACAGAAACAAAGTATAGTACATTTTAGTTAATTTTAATAAATGAATATATAGTGATTTTAAGACTAACACCGCAACATGGAATATGTTTTGTGCACTACTGCACACTGTAGGTGAACCGGAGGCAACTTATTTCGAGACGGAGTTGAAAAGCTCGTCAGCAAGTTGCTCTGGACATGCTGCAAGAAAACTTTCCCAAGTGTCACCTATCTCGGGCTGCGCAACCAGACAGCCGCCATTTGCAAGTCCCATGTTGCAATTTTCACACCTCCAAAGTATTGAGACACGCCATATTTGGCTGCACTGAAACAGGAGATAGTTTTCGAACGTCCCTAACCAATAAAAGGTAAACACTGATGATTATATACCGGGCGTTTTAAATCATGAAATCGGAGAATAAAGGGCGAACAACTACTTTAACATCAAATATTATACAAAAGGAATGGAAATAACGAGGTGCAAAATTTGGTAGGGCGGTACCCACTGAATCTCCCTGACGTAGCCGCCACTGAGAAGGAAACGAGCACAGTCGGCTGGCGCCGCAAGAAATACTGACTTACAGTGTATAATCTTACTACCACATAGGACCAACATTTGGTCCACATCTGGTGTTCAACACCAGATGAATGCCGGAGCAGTAGCCTAAAAAACGGGCCATGGACCACGCACGATATTTCCTTCCTCTTCCTTATCCTATTGTCTCCCTTATTTACACATATTTACAGTCACATGCACTTCACTATCACACTTGTCGGGAGATCAGTAGGGAGTTTAGAGCGTGTCCCGGGTGAGGCGTTGTCTCGCTGGTGGGAGATACCTGGTTGGAGAAACCTCCGCGAGCCGAAGTGTAGGTCGGCGTCGGATCTCACCATCCAAAGTCGGAAGATCACTGCCACCATTCGTGATAAACAAATATACAACACTTAAGGGACTAATGACATTAGCAGTTGACGCGCCTGGAATCGCTAAACAATCAATCCATTACGCGCAGAAATTGAAAGAAAACTGGCTGTCTGTCTGTCTCCGGCCATGAGAGAGGGGCATATACAACATACACAACGTGGTATACAACGGCTATACATCGTTGTAACTTCGTCAGATACGCACCAAATCGAGAATAATACAAAAACAATGAAAAAATTTCAATTTTAAGTAAACATTGCCGACGTTGTTGTTTGTTTTTTTTCTTTTTGCTAACTGGCCATCTCGGAACAAGGGTTCTGGATTTTCATTTACGAATGTTTTGAACTGCAGTTTCATTATTAAGTTTTTTTGTTTAATGATTACTTAAATTTGTTTCGTAGTGTTTCTGTACGATTTAGATGCTATAACAGATAGTATATAATGTTGGTATACAACATTTTTTTTTTACTATCATTTAATAATTTTGTGAAAACATTTTCCTGTTATAGAACATAATTTTCAGATGTCACTATAGACGCTCATTTTATATATAATATGCTGTAATATGCTATTTTATATTAAAATGAAAAATGAAACGATATATATATATATATATATATATATATATATATATATATATATATATATATCGCTATTCAAATTACGCTCCACCACAATAGGAAAATAGAAAATATTCCCTTTGATGTGCAGGATCCGACATGCAGACCAACTATCTTCTTCGCTTTACCGAAAGACATAATTCAAGAATAGTTTTTTAGTTAAAAAGGTGAAAATACGATTTGCTACTTTCCAAATCACGATAACAGGTAACTCCTGTCCTTTGAGGGAAATTTATACTCCAAAACTGTCATCTAACGCGGTTCGGCTGTCGCGGAAAATGGCTGGGACACGTGATCTTTAATACCACGTTTCTCTCTATGCAATCCTACTGATGCAAGTGTCAAAACATCGGGACGCCGAAGAACACAAGAAATCTCGTTTCTTAGAAAGGTAAAACAAACGCTGTGATAAGAACGACAACAAAGCACCCTTTCGCGAAATTATTCACTAGTTTTGTCACGGTCGAATGAACCGTTTATCAGGACCGTGTGTTAGCGAGCGCTCGCCACTGCGATGGCTGAGGGCGGGGCTGGGCGGGACGCGGAGGGAGGGAAAGCAGAGGAGGAGGAGGGAGGAGGGTGGGCGCTCGTAGTGCGCACAAGCGCAAAGTGACCCTGGGCCAGCTCCTGACAAGTCGAAAGCTGCCTTGCATTCGGCGAGGCGGTGCTGCAGCAGCGATGCGGCTCGAAGTGACTATCGCCCTCGCCCTGCTGGTGAGTTGCTTTCGGGGCGTTCTGATTATTCTGCTTACAAATAAAGGGTCGGCGAAAGTATTGCTAATCACGCTGCACAAAATTTGAGTTAAGGCTTATTTAAGTTTTGCTGATACATGGAAGTTAATGCAGGGGTAGAAAAGTCCAATCAAATACCATCTCACGTGAGATTAAAGACCTGTAATAATATTAATCAGAATTGCTTAGTCTGACTGTTCTTTGTACCTATGTGTTTAATTATTCTCTCGAATTTTCAAAATCCACATTTCACCAGACTGTTACCCGAAGGTTATCCCAAGATCGACCCGTCGTGATAAAATTGTATATATGTGTGGATATGATAGGCCGTCTATACAGATACTCGGTAGTGAAATATTTACGTAAAGTAGTTGTTTTCTTTTCTCTTTTATGTAGGTTTGGGAACTCTAGTTGTTATATATATATATATATATATATATATATATATATATATAACAATTCAGAAATCCATCTCGTTCGATCTCCCCTTTCTCCATCTTTGAGGCCTCTTGCCTCCATTTCTTCTTGGATGTCCTTTCTCCAACTTCTTAGTGGTCTTCCACGCGTATTCCGCCCTGGAGGTATCAAATCCCAGATCTTCTTAGGCCACCTATGGCATCCCATACGCTGGAGATATCCATACCAATTCAATATTTATTTTGAATTGAATCCAAGAGGCTGGTCTCTACGTTCAGAATTTGTCTTATTGTTTTATTTCGATTACCCTGTACACCCGACAGCACCTTTCCAGTAGTCCATTTCAAGGGCTACAAGCAACCTACATTTATCCCTTTTGTCCAATGCCCTGTTTCAGCTCCATAGGTACTTATGCTCTGCACGATGGTCTTAAAAATATGAGTTTTCTTCAGTTTTGAGATATTCTTGCTCCAGAGAATAGAGTAACTGCACACTCTCTAGTTGTTACTCAAAAATAACAATATTTACTTCAGTTACATTTCTATCTGTATGAATCTGTAAGCATATACATTCATACAAATATTTAATTGGAAACAATAACAATTTTCATAAACACATGTCCTCTCATAAATTCTCCTATTCTCATTACCTACTACACGCTACAAATCCTCATTGCAGGAGTGGCCGAATTCCCTCGTAATTATTAATTTAAAAATTTTACTTTAATACAACACAATAATGGTCTTCACTGCAATTGCAAACAAAATAAAATAAATACGAATATTCCCCATTTTGCTACTTTCCTTGCACAGATCCACCGAAATCTTGAACGTCGTCCGGCATTCATTCAGCCTTCATTTCCAAAAGAATTCGGTTGACTCCCACATAATAATATTTCTTAATTGTACATTTACTACCCTAAAACATCGCCCTTACAAACTAACAATTAAGTCTAATTCTTCCCACAACCAAATAGCTTTCCCTTCACCATCTGACTCACACCGTCTCCAAATATCGTCTGCCCCGTTTTTTCCTCTTGAGCGCCGTTCATCTGTCTCTCATCTGTGCAAAATTAATCTCAAACGCGTCTCTTCTTCGTTTTTCGCATGACGATTCTTCGATTCTTCTCACACGATCCAACTCCTGATTGGTCACACACACACTTCAACATATTATTTGTTTATTCTTTGTCGAATCAATCAAATAACATACAATAATTTTTCGAATTAGCCAAGGTTACTTTAGGTTATTTTCACAAAACAAGAAAATGCACATCTAACGATCCATTTATAAGTTTATCTACAATAGGTGCATATTTTTTCTTAAAAAATACCTTTGGGACACACGAATCAGCCGAAATGTATGCTCTCTTCTCACTATGTCATACTATAAGAGCCACTTGTTTATCTTAGGTCGAGACTTGTCTATGTATAGCAAAAGAACCCTGAGTCGTTGTACACATAATATACCATCATAGAGAAGCACGACTGAAGAGTATCAGGGAGTAACTTTTAGCACTAACAATATAACCAAATGAGTTCTCAGCGATTGTTTCCTCCGGAATCGCACTTTAAATTAATTCATCCTAGTTTTACTCGATTATAATAGGATTTGTATTATCTCAGCACTTTAAGGTCTTCAAATATAATTGCTGAATTTTTATTTGCTGAATTCGTCACTAAGAAACAAGGAGTTAGCAGCTTATTTGGACTAGGGTATCAATTGATATCATTGCTTACTTCGGACCGGGAGGGGTGTTCGAGGTCTGAAGATGGCAGAATTTTCGACAGTACCTGCATAGCTGGGTCGAATTGATCCGCTGTCTGGAGGAGAATATTAACGACCGGCTGCTCTGATCCACAGTTTCCATGGTTCTCCGATCAATACTAGACGAAAGCGGGAGCTGTACCCTAACAAACTGACCACGGACCACGCGTATCTTCTTCTTCGACCTATCCTCACCCCTTACTCACACGCACAATTTCATGCACTACACTACCACATACGTCGGGTCGGGAGCTTAGAGCTTGTGCGGCAAGGCCGGTGCCCCGCTTTGGGTGCCTGCCCTGCTTGAGGTAATCCCCGCAAGCAAAATGAAATGTTCCCAAATCAAGCTGATCCGTTTCTAAGCTGTGCTATTTAACAATTCTTTAAATTTTAGGGGTTAGTTTAAATGGAATTCCTGCAACTTTTTCAAATTTTTCTCTAAAATGGCTCGAAATGTTGATTTACATTTCTTGTAAGACTGGAGCAAAATACTCTTTCAAAAATGTCATAGTCCGATTTTCATAGTTAATCCTAAATTTACAAAAATTGCAAAGTATGAAATATTTATCGGCGTCTTCCTAAAACTACAATATTGAAGATAACGATGTTTTTTTAAATACAATTTGTTCTCCACAATCAGTTATTTGATTGTTGTCATGTGCTTTTCTTAATTCAGGGGTTCATGATGAAATAGGGGTGTCCCGTAATTTTGTAAGAAATGTGGGGATATATTAAAAAAAACAAGATTTTCTCAAAAACTGTTCCAAATTTTTCTTTAATTCTTTTTTTGTTTGGGAAGATCTGCAGACACCGAATAACATGATATCAAAGCTAATACTCTAATCTTTTTTTCAATTACACAAATGTATTTTGAATGTCTTTCACAGCGCTAATTTGTAGATTATGGGTCTTCCTTATTCATAATTGTGTTTGTGAAGTGCTTTATGTGATTTCTTTAAGTTTCTTGACGTGACCAAAATTGTGCGTGAAAATGAGTTTGAAAATACGCATTTTTTAAATAACGCTCACATTACGTTTCTTTAAACACCTCCAAATTTTTCAATGAAAATAGGGATATGGGACCAGATTATACACCTCTGTGCAATTATTAAATTAAAATTTCAATTATATTATTAGGAATTGATTCTGTAATTTTATTGAATTCTATATGAGAATTGAATAAAGATGAAGAAATGTGTTTTAGGGAACAAAATATGACAGCTGAGAAGAAGTGTGAGGCAAAATCGAATAGATAGTCCAGATGAATAGATAAGGAAACTAACTACAGTACGAGAAAGTCTCTACGATTCTGTATCGCCACTATTTAATTTATAATACATACATAAATTAACGACGTTTTCTCAATAATCATACCAAATTTTCTATTTTCCAAATCATTCCAAAAAGTTCAACGCAAATTTCCAGGGGAGAGGGTTTACTGTTCTATAATATTCTCATGGTCATATAACAGTTCTTCCATTAGGGACCGAAAAATTGAGATGTGATAAAACCTGCTTTGGGAAACGAACATTGGTAGTTGAGAAGAGGATGGTGCAAAATCGAAATGCTAACCCAAATAAAATAGAAAACTTACTAGTATGAGAAAGTCTGTTCCAATCTGTAGCACCACTACAATTGGTTCCTCTTGAATTTGGTTGTTCCTCTTGAATTGAATTGGCAATCACTATGTCATCCAACGCCCACAGAAAAGTTGCTTTACAGCAGGCCAAGTCCACACAAGATGAGCCATTATTTTTCTTGCAACTAACTAACTTCATGACTTCTAATGAAACTATTTTGGCACTTTACAATACAAAGAACGTAAAAAAATAAGTTACTTGTAACTGACTGAATGGTTATGTAATACCTGTTTTATCATTCATAAACACTCTCAATGTTTTTTAATTCCTTGATTATAATAAAGTGGGTGGCCTGATATTCAAGATCGGCTAGTCTCAAGTACAAGGTACTTCTGTATCTCGGTCTTTTGAACGATTTTTTTTAAAACTGCACTGCTTTGTATTGCACTTTCAACACTTCTCAACGCTTCATTCACAATACTTCACAATACTTCACTGAACTGCACGACTTAAATTGCTAGTTTTAAATTTCTATGAGAATCTTAAGTTGCTTATTTCATTAGCACTAAACTATTCCATGTCCTATATGTCTGAGACTACGAACATTGCAATGAATAATTTTGAGAATTGTAGCCAGAAAACCGTTCCAATCTCCTAGTTATAGTGAATGAAACTTTTTCTACATCTACTCCCTCTTCTTTTTATCCCAATTTTGTCATTACGGTTCCCTCGCTTTCCTTCTTATTTGGAGCAGTTCTCATGATTTTTTATGTGTTTTCACATACATGAAAAATTTCTCCTTAATTCATCTAAATTTGCCTTTTGAGGATGTACATATGGATCCCAAAAAGTCACTCTGTATTCTATAACAGACCGGCAAGATATGCATATGACAATTCCTTCGCGTTTACCGTACATTTCTATAATGTTTGCCGTACAAAATAAAATGACTTCCATGGCTTTCTCGTTACTTGGTTTATTTGATTCTCCCACCCTAACTTGCTAACTGAATACCAAGATACACGACGATATTCGTGGAATGAAGTTGATACCCCAATAGTGATCAGTTGCAACGTGATTACGACCCCGGCCAAACGTAATTGCTTTATTTTCGATTCATTAATTTCCATGTCATTTATTTCAGCCCAATATCGTAAATGTTCTATGCATCAGTGACCACGAGACAAACACTTTCCCAGTGGCCACAAAAACATGCAATACTGCTACAAAAAAAGTAAATGCTGAAAAATGGATCAATACGAAAATGGTCTACAAGGGCCAGCCCTGTAAAGAAAATGACCGAGCACATTTTCACGAAAAAAAAGATTAATATTTATAAGATTCAACAACTTAGCACATCCCCATCGCACTGGGAATCGATTTTAATAACAATATCTACCATATCTGAATTCTCCGGCATACTTTAAGGACATTCACAAACTCTTTCTATTCGTTGACAGATCAGGCATATTTTTCAAACAAGTACAAACTGCATCTTGTGTTTGAACGATGTTTTCACAACTTCTTACAACTGCGACTCTTATCACTAGCCATTAAATATCGTTGCAATTAGCAAGATTAATTACATGTGCTGAGCAAAAAACTCTGCTCGTGGCCATTCGGGGCACGTGCGCTGCGTAATGCTCTCGAGGGCGCCGAGCGGAACGTTTCTACTTTATCGTATGCGTACATACGGACTACGCCCGATTGTGTAATGCTGCTGCCAAAAGTTCTGTTTTGCGATAGAAAATATCGTTTTCTGGGTACCGATACCGTTAAAGTGTTCTGTTTTTCCGATACCGTTAAAGTGTTCTGTTTTTCTTTTGTTGCTATGTGTAGTAAATTAAGTTTTCTAATACGTAGTTTAGCCAGAATCCACGATTTTTGTGTCATTCATACATACGACGAAACGGCCGTCTACCTGTTCGTCCGCTTGTCTGTCTGTTCACCTGTGAACAACACTAGCGTATAAACCACACATTCACAACCGAAGCGATATCCGTCACCAGCAAACAACCCTCATTCCGTGGGACGGTATCGGATACAGAGGCAAATGAGGGGGGGGCAGAGGGGTTGAGGTAGTCAAGAGAGGCGGCCGTGGCGTACCTATCCTATCATCACCGAAGAATTTGGAGAAATGTTTATTTTCAATATTTAAAATAATATTTATAAAGTATGGTTTACAAAAATTGCTCGCAGTATTGGGGACAATACCACGCCGGGAGCAGTTAGATTATCTGTTCGTTCGTGCAATGACTGCAGCGATCCAGGCGATTTTGCGGGAGAGAGCGCTAGTTTGAATTTAATTGAATTTGCCTTATTTTACGTGGTGAGACTCGAGCCATTAGGCCCGCTCTTCCGTCTGTCCACGCAAATTTCGCTACGCTCCTTTCATCAACTAGCATAGAAAGAAGGTATTTCGGGCGAGAAACACGCAATTTCAATTTAGCTCAGAGGCGTCATTTAGGCTTGAGGATCTTTTACATGCAAGTAAATCTACTAACATGGGACAGCCGGATTTATTTCCCCTCCGAAGGAAGGAGTACGAAGGAATTTTTCGCCTTTAAAAATCCACGGCTGCGATCGGATTTGAACCCGCGAACTTGGGTACAACAGTCCGGTACGCTAACCATTTGGCACCATCGCCGCCGCCGGTTCTTCGTAGAAGAGATGGAGTGGGACCATTCATTCTTTTTTCGCTGGTTTTGCAAATATTTTGTAAAGTGCTCATCAAACCAAGAAAAGTGGATAATTAAAGTGGTTTGTATCGATGATGTCTATCCAATGATACCAAACTCGAACCCTACCCCTTCCCTCCTTGGAAGTGGGGTGTGAGGAAAATAAAACAGTTGAGAACCCCCGTTGAGAACAATGAGAACCCCCGTTCTTTATTGCAGATTCCGATTCTCCGGGGGGAAATGCGTAAGTTTTGTATTTAACGTTTTCCTCGTTCCGCTAAATATGGCGCAGTAATCGACAAAAAACAATATAAGCAAAAAACCTTAAATGCATTTTTTCTCGACAATTACACGTCAAATCTAAAAAACATTGTTTCTGCAATTGTCAACATTTTAGGTTCGTAATGTAATAAAGTTGCTACTTCGAATTATGATATGAAAGCGACGACAGAACGCTGCATTGATTTTTAGAAAATTTTATAATTCATTAGACGGCCAGAATGACGCTGCTGTCGGCGCATTTCATTCTTTCATCCTGGAGAGAGAAAGGGGAACTCTCTTAGGGCACACTGCGATGTTTGGTATCATTGCGTAGCTTCTTGCAACTTATTGAACACGTATTTTTTTACCTTTCTCGTATACGTACGTATATACGGATAAATACACGTAGTATGGAGAAAGTTATGTAATGCTGCGACAAAAACTCCGTTTTTTCGTCAGAAAAACTCGTATTGTGGGGCCCTGATACAGAAAAGGGTATAAATCTTGCTCTAAAATGTAAATTACTCCTTGTAACACGAAATGTAGTGAGATTTTAGAAATTGTGTTTTTTTCAAAACGTCTCTGTGAGCAACACTAGCGCCTAAACTACAAGTAGGATTTCTTTCAAACTGAATAAACTGCTGTCGATCTGCTCTAAGAATTTGAAAAACATTCATTAATTTTTAGGGGTACTTTACATGAAACCCCTAGGACATTTCCAAAATTCTCAAAAATGACTCCAAATGTTTCTTCATATTTTAAATAGGTTTTAAATAATCTCCAAAAGATTAAATTGTAAACGTATAACAAAATATCGAATGTAAGAAATGAACAAAGAAATATGAAACAATATACAAATTCTAACTGACGTAGCATCCCTTTGCCTGGAATCATTTCTCATATTACATCCATAAAACGCAGGAAATTCGAATCGGGCGGCAAATAACACAAAAAATACTCATATTTTCGGAAACTTCAACATAACTTTATCTAAAGATCTGTAGTTGAGACACACACTTGAAACAACACACTTGAAGACAAAAATTGTATCTTCACAATTGGTGTTATAGGAATATGCCGAAAAAAAATTTAATTCTTTAAATTTCAGTCCTTTTAACGAACGTGAGGCCTTCATCAATCTCTTTAGCGTCCTTTACTCTAAGGTCCAAATTTAATCAAGAAATTTTGTGTCGTTTTTAAGAAAAAATGGTTTGTAGATAAATACAATTGTCCATGTCCACCCAATGTTCAATACATATATTTTTGAAAATTTTATCATCACATTACTTGAAGATCTGTTTTTGATGAACACATTTCATTAACAAAAATGTTTTTAACACGCCGCGATTTCTCGTGTTAGTTTTCCGTGTGTGAAACAGCTAATTTTTTCACATTGCGAAAAACATCGAGAAGAGTGCACGGAACATCTGTAACAATTCCCAGTTGTCTTTCTTCTTGACGACGTCTTTGTTTCTTATTTACAAACAAAGTACTAAAATTTTCGAAAAATTGTACGTAGTTTCAATTTTATCAAAATCTATCTTTAAGGAACAGATTACACTATTGAAAAAATTTCAATCTTCATAATTATTGTAGTTGTAGGGAGACGCCGAAAAAATTTAATATTTGCAATTTTCGGAAAATCAGAATTTTCAATGGAAATGACACTTGCACCATTCTCTTGAAAGCTCTTCACACTTTCCAGCAACAAAATTTAATCAAAAATAATGAAGCAATTTGTTTGAAAATTTAGAAAATGGCTCAGAGGTTTCATTTACAGAAAACCCCAAAATTAAAATATCGGTTTCTTATTCTAGGGGCCGCGACATCAGCCGAATCCATTGTGAAATATCAATTATTGGGGAAATTGACTGAACGGTTTAGCCACTAGCGTTGTTGGCAGTTACAACCAAATAGGTGAATTCCTTTTCACATTTAATTATGTTCCTGTGTGTTAACAGATCTTGACCGTTTTTTCCCACTAATATATATTTTGTTCTTGATATGTTAATGTCAAATTCCCACTATTCATATTCTTGAATTAATTTTCGAGTAATGTAGTGGATATCATCCTTATCACTGCCTAAGATTACTTGGTCGTCTGCATACAGTATAAAAAAATCTGAACCAATTGGTATTCCCATGCCCTTTGCACTTTCTCTTCTAGGTGTGAAGAACACGTTTAATATATATTAAAGAGAAAAGGGATATACAACAACCGTGCCGCAGGCCTTTGTTTATTTTAAAAGCTGAAGAACAACTTGAACCCACTTTTACTTAGCTTTGACAATTTGCATAAAGACTACAGCATTTATATACACTGTATTTATATTCTCATCTTCCATACTATACCACAGTTTAGCTACGGATACCGAGTCAAATGCTTTTCAAGATCTACAAATACCATCTCTGCTTACACTGATTCTTTTTTTCATAATTTGTATTAGGCAGAATATGTTGCCAATGAAAGATTGCCTTGCGCAAAAGCTACTCTGTTCCTCCATTTCCTCCACCTGTTTCCAATATTTCTCTTAATGTCCGGCCATACAGTCTCCCATTTGTACTGGAAACACTAATACCCCTATAATTTTCACATTTGTTATTGTTGCCTTTCTTACAAATAGATGAAATCTGAATCTGAAAAATACTTTGATGTAATGTATGTGCTTTTTTTGTAGCACCACTAGTTTTATACTGCTCTCTTCGTTGCAGGTCCTCGCTCTCTCGACGAGAATCACAGCAAACGAAAGTAAGTTCGTAAACGAAAGAGTCGTTTATGTAAGCTAATAGATTGAGGCCAATTTCAATACTTTTAGGTGTCAATTGGAGTACTTGTTACTTATTATTATTAATGTAGTAACTGTAGAATTAGCTATATGAAGCAGAAAATGGTACCAAATAGGCCCGTATGTATTGTTTTTTGTTGTTTGTTTTTGTCGTGTTTCTGTTCTACGTCTTTCCTTCTTTTTCGATCTGAATACTACCATTTCGTAAATAGAAACTTTCATTGTAACTTCTTGTTGGCTTGAGGTTTAGTTTGTCTTTTCATTTATTTTGTTAGTCATATTTATCAGGTCCTTGTTATTTGACAATCAGTTCCCATAGAACTTTCATCCCATTAATAAAACAGGAAAATTATGTTCAACTTGTGAAACATTCTGAGTTTATTGAAACAATACATGTAATTTTACGTGTACGTGTAATTATTGTATCTAATGTAATGTAAAATGTGTTGTTTCAATAAAATCAGAATGCTTTAAATATTTTACATAATTTTCTTGTATTATTAATGGGATAAAAGTTCTATGGGAAGTAATTGTGAATTAACAAGGACCTAACGAATAAAATTTGACAAACTTTCATTGTGTTCAATCACGAAAGCTGAATATAGATAGAACCTCATGACAATATAGTAAATTGAGCTCGATAGCCTTATGAACCAAGTAACTCTCATTTTAGTAGCTCGTCTTCGCGATAACGAAAATATCATCCTCGCGCATTTTTAATATCAATTCAATGAGTTAACAAAAAACGTAACCTTATTTAATGTCAATAAATGAGTATTTGATTTAAGTATTACCAAATAACGTACCTGAAAGATTTCGAATTGGAATGTAACTGAGAACAGCTAATTACTATCTCCTTCAGATGACGTTAATTTTGCTCAAGTTGATCCTATAAATTTAACTGGTCTCTGTTGATTATTTTTCTATCGTCCTATGTCTATTTTTGTTTTAGTTTTTCGCGTAAATTCCAAATTTATAGTTATGTAAAATTCCACTATACGTTTTGAAGAATGGTTGCAATGTAGAGTGAAAGATGTATTTTTCGTATGCAGTGTGTGTAAAATAAAAACCAATCGGAATTTGTGCATGATTATACATTAACATTAGAAGAGCGAGGGGGAACAGATAAAATGAGATGTATGTGTCTGTGTGTGAGAGAGAGAGAGAGAGAGAGAGAGAGAGAGAGAGAGAGAGAGAGATGATAAGATGGGAGAGAGCACGTGAGAAGAAGAGAAAAAGAGATACAGCAAAAGACAAAGAGATAGAAAGGAAGAGAGTTAAGATACAGACAAATAAAACGAGAGCATGAATGAAAGAAAGAGAGCTAAAATGTCGTAGTAAATGCCATTTTTTCGCCATACTTGTACTAGTCTCGTGCACGTCCGACTCCGAGCGACCAATTTCCTACGGTTTTGGGCGTCGTCTTGCAGACGCGCGCGCCCCGCCCCTCGCGCCGCCCCCCGCGCCGCCCCACGCGCCGCCGGGCGCGACGCGCAAGACGTTGGTGCAGGGGCCCGAGGTGATCGCCGGGCCCGTCATGGGGGCAGGGGGGCCGGCCGCGGCCGTGCCGGTGGCCGTGCCCGACGCCGGGCTGCCCAGCGCGCACGTGCAGCAGACGGTGGCGCAGACGCACGGGCAGTCGCAGGCGTTCAGCGAGGCCGCGGCCTCGGAGGTGTCCGAGGTGGCGGAGACGGCGGTGAGCGGCGTGGGCGCGGCGGCGGGCGGCGGCGGCGGCCTGCACTCCGTGCTGCACAAGCACAAGCGCCATCGCCAGCAGAAGCACCGCCAGACGCACCACCAGTCGGAGACCGTGCAGCAGGTGAGCCACACGCGCTCCAAGCCACACGTGTTGAGCTGGCGGCCAAAGGCCGTCACGAAACGAGAGTCGGTCGCTGTGATCGGGAAATCCCTCGGTAACGAGACCCCTCCATAAATGAGGCCCATCGGTAAATGAATCCCCTCAGTAAATAAAGTCTTTCAGTAAATAAAGTCCCTCAGTAAATAAAGTCCCTCAGTAAATAAAGTCCCTCAGTAAATAAAGTCCCTCAGTAAATGAGGCTCCTCGTTAATTAGGCTCCTCGTTAATTAGGCTCCTCGTTAATTAGGCTCCTCGTTAATTAGGCTCCTCGTTAATTAGGCTCCTCGTTAATTAGGCTCCTCGATAAATGTGGTTACTCGATATATGTAGTCACTCAATAAATAAGGCCCCTTGCTAAGAGAGACCCCTCGATAAAAAGGCTTTTCATTAGATAAGAACCTCTATTAGATAGGTCCCCGTCTGAAGGTAGGACCACTAGATAACATCGGGATTCTTGTGTAAGACGAGCAAGCGTCGGAAAGTAGTTCCCAGGATCTTGGGGTCTGCCCTGATTAAATACTATTTCAACAAATTCGTAAAAATTCGAAGAGAAAGTGCATCAACATAATGTATTTCTATTAATTTTCTGCATATTACGCACTCATATTGTGATGAAATAACAGTTGAAGTATGTTCTAGATCCTGATTATTTACAGGTGATACGACGTAATTATAATTCAGCTTTCCTTGTAAAAAATCCGCTCTAGACAGACTACAGAACGGGTACCAAAATCCATAGCTATAATGAACAATAGAGTTAACATGCACGCCTCTTGCCAACATATGCAGCGATGCAACATGCTGCCAACGCATTTGAACTTTTCAGATCAGTGTTGGGTGTCATTTGTGATGGGCGTCATTTGTGATGGGTGTCACTTTGTGATGGGTGTCACTTTGTGATCTACTGAATGATATGATCATGAAAACCAGATATTTGAATGACGAGGCATTACATTATAAACATTTCATTCAATTCATAATTTCTCGTCCTCCACATCCTTGATAACGTTCGCATTACTTTACATTACATCCGTGATTACGTTTTCTAAATTTGCGACAATTCGCCTTGCTTACAGAGACGGTTAATCAAGTAAGGTTTAATTTTAACCTTCTGGAAATTCTGACATATAAATCTCTTAATTACTGGTGACGCGGCACATATCATTTTCTGACCATACAGGTCTATATTTTCACAACGAATCTATTTTTTCTATCTTAAGGTTAGACTGTGTTAAGGTTAACACTGTGTTAAGGTTACACAGTGTTTATAAAATTGGCGTTTTCAAGAGAAATCTAAAGTCTTCCCCAGTTATAATAATAATCATGAGTAATATATTTGTTTTGTGCTTTGAAATAGAATTAATTTACGCAGCAAGAAACGACAGAATGACATGTAAGTATGTTTATTGCACAGCCAGGTTTCGTCCTACAAGAAGGAAGAATAAATTTAGATCGTTAGTTCTTATTCTACACGACTACCCTACAACCAACTTTTGCATGATCCACATTCTTCTCTGCACAGCCAAGCATAATACATAGAATACACACAAATGAAAAAATAATATCACTGTCAATTAAAATTATAAGTAATGTATAATTCAAGGTAGGGGAAATTAACGTGATTCCAATTAAATTTAATAAACAAAGAGTATGCAGCTTCCTAACCAGCTTAGTATGAATAATTTCAATAAGCGATTGGATACTTATGTTCCCGGGAGATATAACTCAACTTTTTCTTAAAGGTACTGAGTGATCTGCCAATTTTAATGTGTTTGGGAAGCTCGTTCTAAGTCTTAGTGTTTATTAGAGTGAATGAGTTGTTAAATAATTTGAGTGATGAATTAGTATTAGCAATAATAATGATTGATTTAATCTAGTTGGTCTTAGAACTCTCAAACAATCTGCAAGATGGGAAGGCCACTTCAGTACTTTCAAAAGGGGGCAGAGGCGACGCATTCTTTGCCTATCACTTAGGTTCAAAATATCATTATTTCTAAAACAATTCATCACATCACCGTACTTCCTCAAAGCACGCATGAAAGCTTGACTTTTGTAATCTTTAACGCCCCCCTCCCCAACAACAATCTCCAAAGCTTGAGCGCATTTCCCAGCCCCTCGTTTCGCGCGCATTCCTTGCCTTCGCAGCAGGTGGGCGTGGCCGTGCAGGCCAGCGCGCACCGCGTGGCGCGCGGCGCGCCCGCCGCGGCGTCGCCGTCCACGACGGAGCGCCAAGAGGGCGGCTTCGAAGGGCTGCACGGCCGGCGCATCGGCACGCCCACCGCCACCGACTTCGACGAGGACGACCCCGTCCACGACCTGGGCGGCCCGCGCGTCTTCGTCAAGCGCCCCAACTGGATGCCGCCCGCCCACACCCCGGCGCTGTTCCCGGGCAGGACGGCCGCGGCAGACTGGGCTCTCGGCGGGGCCGTCCCGCCCAGGTTGCAACGACCGCCGGCAACGATCACGGCGAGGATGTTGTCGGACGACGGGGATGGTTACAAGCTGCTTCCGGGCAGCGGGGTGCTGGGGGGAACGTTGGGGGGGACGATGGGTGGAACGCTTGGCGCGGCGGCGGCGTATGCTGGGGCAGGAGCGTATGGCGGGACAGGGAGGCACGGTGGAGCAGGGACGTATAGCGGAGTAGCAGCATATGGCGGGACAGATGCGTTTAGCGGAACAGGACTCTACGGCGGCCTGGGCGCCTCTGGTAGATTAGGAGCTGGGGCTTACGGCAAGGTGCGTGCAGGCTCAGGGCTGATAACTGCGCGCTCGGGGCTGGCCGACGACTCTTCATCCGGTTGGCAGCTTAGCGGCGGCAGCAGCCTACACGCTCTGCCCGACGTTCTGGGTAGTGGTGGTGGTGGAGGTGGGGGAGGCGGAGGGGGTGAGCTAGAGTCTCTACACGCCGCTAGTGGTGGCGGAGGCGGAGACGCAATCGCCGCTGACGACCAAGATTTGCCCAGTCGACGAACGAGCTCGGTAGCCGACCACCACGGGCAAGACATCTCCGAACACCCGTTGTCACGGCGGCCGGGTCCTGAGTTCTTCCATGCGGTGCGCCACGGGGATGTCGAGAATAACATTCACGAAAATAACAACCGCTATGAAAATGAAGCCCACAAGCAGAAGACATCGTCGTCGTCGTCTTCGTCCTCGTCTTCGCAATCTGCACATCATGGACAATCATCTTCCGATACAGCACAATCCGACGCACACTTTTGGTCCTCTTCACAAAATGAACATCCAGCTTCCCACCCAGCACAATCTGACACACACCCTTGGTCTTCTTCGCAACATGAGCAGCAAGCTTCCGATACAACTCAATCTGACACACACCTTTGGTCCTCTTCACAAAATGAGCATCCAGCTTCCCACCCAGCACAATCCGATTCACACCCTTGGTCCTCTTCACAAAATGAGCATCCAGATTCCCACTTAGCACAATCTGACACACACCCTTGGTCCGCTTCACAACACGAGCAGCCAGGTTCCGATACAGCACAATCCGACTCACACCTTTGGTCCTCTTCACAAAATGAGCATCCAGATTCCGACACAGCACAATCCGACTCACACCTTTGGTCCTCCTCACAAAATGAGCATCCAGAGTCCCACCCAGCTCAATCCGACACACACCCTTGGCCCTCTTCACACCACGAACAACCAACTAACGATCCACTAGTTGACCCGCCTTGGCCCTGGTTCAGTGGTGTGGGGCCCGCGTTCGACTACACCGGCAATGACTTCGGCCCACAATCAGGTAAGTTCATGGGGTTACCAGTAACATAGGGTGATGTAATTTCTTTCTTACAAAAAAAGTTCACAGTAAGGCATTTTTGTACGTCATTATTCAATTTCAACAAAATATCAAGCAGTTAATTCAATTTTATGCCAAGTAAGATATTTTGCAGGTATAATACCACTCATTCCATGAAGGAGGATATATTCAAACGCAGCTCTCCCCCAAAAATTGAAACTAGTGGTGCTAAAACATCGCCCTTAGTAACGGTTATGAAGTAATATTATTTCGCATTTCTGTCTATATCAACACATCTCAACCAATGAGTGCTGCCAAGAAAGTGCGCATGCAGCGATGATCACAGTTAACAATGGGCACACATTTTATCATCAATTTTTGCTCTAAGAGTCATTTTTGCCATAATAGAACTGTTTTTCAGTTTGCATTGTAGTGGTTTTGTGGAAGTTATTCTAAGTCGTTATTCATAGAACGGTATTGCTTGTTTCGAATACATACAATTATTTCAACGTTTCATCTTTGCTGTCAAGTTCGTACGTTAGTTTTTTTAATAAAAGCGAAACGAACGAAAACTACTATTTTTTCAGCACATCCTAAAGACAAGCAAGGATAATTTCACAAATAAATGAAACATCCATATATAAATACCATCCAATATATCCCATAATGAATGCAGTAAAAACAATGAATTAATTACTTTAAACAAATGTTTTAATTCCTCATTCAAACAATTAATATTTTAATATAATGTTAATATTAATCCCTTTACTATTCGTAAAAACCTACTATCTGACATATAACTTCTTGGTCCTGCAGTACTACGTTATTTCAATACAAAAATAATTAAATACTCGAAAAAATTCAGACGTAAACAACATAACGAATGTCGCTGCCTTCAATTCGTTTGCAATTTCTAATTTACGTATTAACTACAAATATTTCGTTCTAACGTAACGGAGAAACTGGATCTTTTACGTGTAGTGCAGAGATGACATATTAGGCGAAACAATCACAAGTGGGTCGACGTTTTTGACTATGGCATCTAAATATATACATATTCAAGTGACATGTTTCTGATTTAATCCAATGATTGTCTCTAATTTAGAGATAGGAAAAAATTAACTAAATAGACAATCAATAAACATTAGTAAGTGATATAATGGCGCAATTTTGTTTAGCATATTACAATTACAAGAAAAAGAAAAATCGGCAACACCGCGCGCGTATCCTTCAAGATAGAACTTAGAAATAAAAATATATCTAGGCCCTTAAAGACACGCTCAAATTTTATATTTTGAAACGTTTTTGAAATGAACTTTTTTTAATCTATGATTTTTTCAAACGTTTTTTGAAAATATTTTGAAAAAAACTAGCAAACCCCGAAATGAGACTAGCGACATTTCATATTACATATGTGGAGAAAATTTAAAGAAAAAAATTGGAGCAGATTTTGAGAATTTTTAGTGTAAATTTCAATAACAAAAAACGCAAAAACTATTTGTTTGTTCTAAACAATGTACTTAATCTTTTTTGAAGAAAAAATTTTGTACAACTGACTTTGAAGCAAAAATCTCTATATTCGATGTTGTAGTTTTAATTGTTTCTTTTTATTTAATAAAACGAGCAAAACCAGAAAATATGACTACCACAATATTTTTTATCATTTATTATTACATAAGTGAAAAAAATGTAAAGAAAAATTGGTGTGAAAAATGTTTTTGTTGTTGTAAGTTTCAATCGCAATATACGCAAATCAACTAGTATTTTTTTTAAAATTGTAAAAAAACCATTTTTGAAAAGCTAACATTAGCTAAGGACCTACAACGCTGTATTTTTACTATGTCAACGTATGTTGTAATGTAACTTGTCTTGTAGATTCCAGGAAAGCAAATTCATTTCTTTGTTTCTTCTCTATCATAATGTATAAATACTACATTTTTCGCCTTAAATCTGTTTGATACATACTGGGGTTTGATACATCTGTAACCCAGCAGTAAAACATTCACGAAATTGTGTCCATGGAGTCTTCTACGTCCTATAGAACCATCACCTTTCATTAGCATGTATACGAATATTATATAGAGGAAATGATGTTAAACAATCCCGTATTTTTAACATGTAGTACTTGACATTTTGTCGAGAGACGTTAGTGAAATTGACTGATTGCAAAGTAAAGTCGAATTCAGAAAATTTAAATACATTAATGAACTGGCATTACCACAGGTCTGGTAGTTCTTTCGGCTTTTAATACGCCAAACACAGATTTTTTAAAAAGAAAACGGGTTTATTCGACGGCTTTCTGAAACAATAAAAATCCTTGAAAGCTTAATTAGAAGTTCTACTTAAAAGATTTTGATGTGTTAATTCAATAATTGGTGAAATTTTTCCTTAATTAATATACAAACAGATCTTTAAACCGATATTAAAAAAGAAATTTCTGTTATCGTCATCTTCAAAACGTTTCCGCCAAAATACTGAGATAAATGTTTTGCAATAATGAAGTATTTTACAACACTATGGTTTCAAAATAAAATAAATATGATCACATAAGAATGAATATACCAATGGAATGCCTTGAATTATTTTGGGGACACCTTTATTATAATGATCATTTTTTTAGTTTTACTTGTTTATTTTAGGGCCATAGTAATAGTCGTGACTTAAAATAAGGATAATCTTAAGAATTTTCTCACAGAGATCAGTGTTTCAATTCACAGTCACAACTTATCCGTGCACATAAAAACTCATTGTTATAGGAAAGGTCTAGCCTTCATTTATAGCTATAAGTTATCCCTTTCTTGTGGCATTGAAAATAGCGGCAATTTGAAAGAAATGGACGACAATTTCGAAGATTATGTGAATTTTGATGTTGACATCTTTCTACATCGCAAGAAGCAATGTTTACATGGCATGCAAAACCCGCTGGAAATGTACAACGATCAAGTATTTAAGAAACGTTATCGTTTTTCCATGACTTATATTTCTTTTTGTAACCAGCTTAAACTAATAGAGATTTGCCTGTTTTACCTCCTTTTAAGATACTGTCATTATTTAAGGATTTGTGATTAGATTATCCCACGGATCCCATATTGATGCTCATGATCGGAAATATTTGGCTAGTTCACGACCAGCTGGATGGAATGCTTCAAGCAGGATTCAAATGACTATGAAACAGCCAATACGCTGTTGGCACACGAGTCACTACTACTATCGTAGTTATGCAAAGAGTAGTCTACGATTACTAAAAGTTCATTAGTAACTTCTTATAGCTTAAGCATTTCCTTATCATTCAAGTGAATATGGCGGATTAGGATCGCTTTTCTGTCGGTTGTTTTGTTGTGCAATAATTTGTAAACTTTTGCAGATTCCAACAACCATCCTGATAATTGGAACCAAAACAGCGATCATTACCAAGGCAGTGATCACTACCAAAGCAGCGATCACCACCAGAACAGCGATCATAACCAGAACAGCGATCACAACCACAACAGCGATCACAACCAGAACACCGATCACAACCCACCGCATACGAACTACAACATGCCGACCCAAGATTACTTGAGGTAGGCCATCCGCCGAACAGCGACGCGCTGCATTGAGCTTTGCAACAACGCGACAGGCGAACGTGGTTTTACCAGTCACCTGTAAACTGGTCACCCCCGTAGAGCGCTACACTATACTGCGCCACCCTCAGTTATCGTCCATTGCAATCAATTAACAATCATTCTCCTATTACCAACACTTGGTAGTTACCTCGATAAAACCTCGCCATTCGCTGTGGAACTTAACGTTTAGAGTTAGAAGCACTTTTTTCTCGAATGACCAGGTCACGTGAAGAATTACTACTACTATACGCGCAACTTTTCTTGCTATTCCACAACGGGGTAGTGGGGAGAGGGGGCTCTGGCTACGACACGGCATAAAAGGGCGTACCAACTGTGAGTATGAACTTAACGCGCCAAAGCGCGCCAGGAGAAATTCTACGATTGATTTGAAAGTACTAGGTGGTTGTTGATAGGATTGTAAATTGGTACGTGCCGTTCCGAGTCGAACTTAAGTATCTCAACCGGCAGCGCCGAGTGTGGGCTAGGGAGATCGTGTATCAAGAAAACTTGCGCGACTAATAGTATCCCCTCCTTCCAATCTCTCTAGCTTTCCCAGGAACTTCGTATGTGAACTCTCCGCAGGGACCTCGCTCTCATGGCTTTGACAAGCCTGCTAAAGGAAGTGTAAGGAAGCAGTCGTTCTGATCTGCTGGTCGTGTAAACACGATGAGCAAGCGAACAAGTTTGATTGTCAAGGAGAATGAATTTGTGTATTGTAAGAAACTGAAAAGTGCAAAACGTGAAAAACTCTAAAATGCTCCGGTACTTTAGATATCGCAAATAGTCGCAAAAAAATAGAACTGCGACTGATGAAGTGAACAGTCATGAATATTGGTGTCAAATTGGTGGGTAGAAAATTGGCGAATTCGTTATAATGCCAACCTAATAATATAGCGTCAATGCGTGCTATCAACAAACGGCGTTATAACAAGGTTTACCTGTATGGGTATTTAAATCAGTTATATCATCTTAACACAATATAGGTTAAATCAACTTAACACATTTTATGGATTAATGTTTATAATATTCTAAGCAATCTTAAATTAATATTATTGTATTCTGAGCGTGAGCACTCAAAAAGTACTTTGATACAAGTTGGTATATAAACAGAGCATCTATTTTATTTGTGTTGTTTGAGTGTCCTACAATAACATACAATTGACTATTTTGTACGTTTTCACTATTCTCTGTTCTATAATTCAAACTCAATATCATATGCATAGCGATAAATACTTCTTATTTTTATTGCTCGTTATTCCCGAAATATATGAATTCGTCAAATGGGTGGGATATGAAGCTTTATGTGAAGAAATATCAAACGTACATGGTGTTGGCAGATTCAATGTTCTACTGCACCATCGTGCTATAAACCCGTTTCCGCATATATTGCATCGATGTGGCTCACTAACACATTTCTGTTATGAATACACAGAATTTCCGAACTAGGCAATGTTTGTGAGTTGTATGCTTAATCTAGTTCAGGGAAACGCATCTAGATGGCACTGACGCCACGTCGCGTAGGTCCGTACGTCGAGCACACTCGTCTCATTTTGATTTCACAAGTTACCGAGGAGTGCAAAGAAATCAAGCGAAGGATTTGTCTTAGATGGAACACGAGCTTGTAGGAAGGTCCCCTACGTCACAGAGGGATCGAGACGGACACAGACGTAACCGGTACTTCTCCCGATGCAAGCTCCTCAGCAAACCTCTCAGTAAGTGTAGATTCAAGTACAAAAGATTATGTAAAAAAAGTGAGATAGTAGGATGGCCGAGATTATTAAGGTAGTAGTGTCAAAGCGATCTCGTACTGAAGGATCGCGGGTTAGAGTCCCGCCTTGGGCATGGTTGTATTTGTGTTCGTCCTTTCACCCCTTATCATCACCATACAATTATCATGTCATCTTCACAGTTACCATATCGTTCAATCAATTAGTGGTCGCTAATGATCTAGATGATGATGCGACCCAAAATTTAAAAAAAAAGTGAAAAAATTAACGCCACTATCATGTGAAGAACTCTATGTCCTCACATGATGCGAACTTGCGCCTCCGCGTACTGCACTCACATCTAGACAGCGTTTCCAACCAGATTCCAAAAGAACGTTTCTACGTGTTTTCTTATTACCCCAGCATTAATATGTCGGCTTCCAGTTGTTGGCTTCGGCTTCTTTCTTGTTGGCTATCGACTTCCAGTTGTGGAAATTTTATTGGGCGGTAAAACACCATAGATCGATATCCTAATGGAATCATTATATCTAAACCCAACTTTTTTCCTTATTTCATTATATATTTCTGCCACTATGATATGTACTGAGGTAATTGTTCGTGGTGCCTCTACGCTGAGATGATCTAATTGAAAAGAAGAATTCAATCCATTTTCATTTCCATCTAAAATAGTTTTTGTTATTTAAATCGTAAAGAGGCATCACTCTACTCTACTTTATTTATTACATTATAAATGATTTTATCCACCCATTATTGGAATATTTATTAAAAACACAGTATTCCGTTGCGGCATATATTTCGAGCGAAAACAATTTCTATGTCATAATACTTGCATAGTTGCCATAAAGTCACACTCATACTTTTCCTCACATAGTTGTTAATTAATATAATAGACAGACAATTTAAATTTGAGAAACAAATTTTACTTAATCTGCAACGAACGCATTATGCATTTTTATAATTTTTCGCATTTGGATTACGGTAGGGCTCTCTACTCAATTAGTTTACGAACAAAAACTATGTTAATTTTCTCAGCACTCAAAATTCATTCTACACAAAAACAAAAGCTAATGAGAATACGCGACATACGGAAACTTTTACTAATCTAATAATTACTCAACAATTACTCAGACTTTTATGGAGCGAATGACATTTGAAAATGTATGGTTGAATAAAGGACGCAGAAAGCTTCCAAGCCACAATAATCAACATGGTTGAAATGGCTTGAATATTTGGGACATCTTCAAATTTCGAGGAATTCTGCCGCTGTCTGGAAAAGAATTGGGAATGGAGAGAGGCGGGAGTGGAGTTTAGTCCTTCCGGATAGGCACAATAGGAAGTGAAGAGGATATGGGCGAAAAGGGGTTGGAAGGGCGAGCGGGAGGAAGGGGTTGGAAGGGCGAGCGGGAGGAAAGGTTTGGAAGGGCGGGCGGGAGTCAATCCTGACGGTCATGACAGGCCGAATAGGGCTTGCGGAGGATGTGGAAGAAGCGTCAGGAGCGGGAAGAACTGGTGAAACGGAAAGGATGCATTGGCGGGGCAGGAGATATAATCCAGGCAGCCGTGGTAGACCCGCTGCGGGAGGAACGGGCCAAGCGTGTGGGGGCGGGAAAGGCTACTTTATAGATTGTGAGAAATACATGTGGTACACAAATTAAGTAACTTTTTTTAGAAAAACGCGCTAATTGAATTAATAAAGTCCTGTCAATTTTAATAAACAAGATGTATGTGTGTCACAGATGTATAAACCTCCTTATAATAATAAAAGTAATGGATCATTATTCTTCTCAATAAGTATACCTTGCTTTAACTGTAAAGTATGCTATCCGACACAATCATCTAATGATTGCCTTAAACAGAGACAAGGTAATGAAATGGTGAAGACTTCTGCGAGCGATATGAAGCGTTCATCTGCTATTTTCCTGCGCCAATGGACCGTGGCCACTCAAACTTGCTCCTGGATTCGGAACGACAAGCAAAGTTTCAAAGAAACTAATAAGCATTCAAAGGGGGGAAATAACATTTTAAATTGATAATAACATTCTAAAGGAATCAAAAGGCGATTCAATGTAATTCAAGCGAGTGAATACGTGCGTATTAGTAAATACTTAGCTGTCCGGAAGACGCCAAACGCCAAAACGACGTCCTAGGCAAAGGTACCAACGTTTCCTTGAAACTGCGACCTTCCTCAGAGAGAAATGCTATTTGCTCAATGTTCTGACCAATGATCTCAATCACTGACCCCAGCTGCGGAAACCTGTGCTCTCTTATGTGTGTATTGTGTTCGATTGCGCCAACCACTTAGGTCATTATTTTTGTAGTGCAGATCATATTGTATCACGGTCGGTGTTTTCTCTCCGCTGGAAAGAGAAATTCTGCGTCTATTTCACGTCACTATGAGAGGTTTTGCCCCTCCAGTATCCCCCTGAGAATGGTATCTCCCCAGTCGGTACAAGCGCTAAGCTCATGGCGTGTGTGGTGTAGTGCACATAAGTGTCTAGGTGTATGTGACAGAAGAGAGGAAGGATGAGAAAGAAAGATTGCCAATGGTCCGTGATACGGTCTCGGTGAATGAAATAATTATCGAAGGTAAATGCAGTCTGTGGTGGGGCAAGAGGATGGCCAAATAAACTCTTAACCAAAGACAGTTTAAAATCAAAGGATGGAAATAAGATGGGCGAGGATATCTTTGATTGATATATTGATAAAGTAATAATTTCCTTAGTTGTTTTGATATCTATAAGTAATAATCAATATATTTTCTATCAGTCGCAAATGTTATATTTTTATAATTGTCAACCTTCGTTTTGCCATACCCAATTCCGTTAATTCTTGTAGCGTAGATTTGGATTTTGGTGTGGATTTGGACAGTGTCATCGAGCAAAAATATATGATGTCGAAATTAAAAGAAAATTTGCTTTACTACTTAATAAAATATTTTGTTTTTCAGATGTTTGATCTTCCTTTGGTGTAATACTGTGCAAACGAATATAAAGTTTACATTATTACACATTTTGAATTTGAATTCAATTTTGAGTGAACATTAATCTAAGACTACATTTTTTTTAAAGTTTGAAACGTTTTTTGTCCACATTCAGTAGTTAATATGGTTACGAGAATTTTGAGAGAATATTACATTTCATCTTATTTTCTGTGCCCGCCCCTTTACATAGTATTTAAAATCGATTTTTAATTTGATACAAATAATTTCGTTTTTTCTCAATCTCTACTCTTTTCATTAATTTCCTTTTACTAATTGAATATTAGGTCATGTTTCATTTTCATTTCACCATCTTCTGTACTAGATTGCTTCAGTTGAATGAAAATTTGCACTTGCGACCTTCTTTGGTGTAATACTGTGCAAACGAATATAAAGTTTACATTATTAAACATTTTGAATTGGAATTCAATTTTGAGTGAACATTAATCTGAGACTACATTTTTCAAAGTTTGAAACGTTTTTTTGTCTACATGCATATTTTAAGTCATTTTTTGATAACTATTATATATGAAAAACAAAAGTATTATTACGAACATACTAAATGAGTCAGAGTGGGAGAAACGTCTCTTTAAGCAGAAGAAATTATAATAGAACCTCAAATAAGAAATTAGTCATCTGAATGAAAACTCATCTTTCCTCCCATTCTTTTATTTACGAACAGAAACTGCCGTGTACGGATATTATCCGATACATATGCAATCAATTCAGCTACTATTACTCGTACATAGAACCCAACATGAGTAGATAGTATTCCATGTGTTCAGAAGTAGAAAGTGTTTGTAGCAGAATAATGAAACAATGTTACCAATATTACAAAACTACGAATACTAATAGTTAATTGTGCAGTAATATTATAAAAATAATGTGTTCCATAAGTCTAGTTAAGATAAAAATGTCCAATCTGCGAAACTCAGAATAATGCTAAAAGAATTTACAACAAGTCATGACTTTTATTTGCATTACTTCAATTACATTAAGGTTATAAAGTTCTGGAAGAAAAAGAATCATCAATTTGTACGAATATTACATTAAAAAAGAAAACAAAATTACTTCAATATTAATTAAACATATAATTGAGGTTAGGAGAATTGGGTAGTACAAATTAATATAAAATGAGTTGAAGGAACATATATCTTTTTAATATGACACTCATTGGGATGTTGGCAATAAAAAGTGACAACCTTATTCCTACAATTAGGCGAAAAACTGCTGTTTATAAACAATTTTACAAAAGCTTTTAGTTTTACGGAAGAATAAAAATATCTTAATGTTCTATTTAAATGGTACCTTAATCCTTGAGAATGTCTTTTAGAACATATATTCTAATAGTAATAAAACTTACCAAACGTTCCCATTCTGAATATTTTCAATATCACAGAGATGCACATTTGGTGAATATTATCTAATGATCACCATGATAATAAATAAATAGTATAAAATTAAAACTGCGTCGGTTTTCAAAATATAATTAACTTTGTTTCGCAAGAAAATGCTAATTCCGATAACGTCAATTAAATATCTGCCAACATTTTTAACAATCTTTAAGTTTATCCAAAAGAGATTTAGTGGACTTCTCATTGTTGTAAATATTCAGGAAGATAATATAAAATATTATCCGTAAAGTTACTGAGAAACGTTATTTCCTCCATCACTTAAAAAAACTTGAATTTTACTTCTTTCTTCAAAATTTTCAATTTTCATCTTACATCATTCGTGTAAGATGTTTCATTATCACAGAATGGCTAAGTTTCAAGACAAGAGCAAGCCTTCTTCAGCAACAATCACTTCTTTAACAGATGACACAATCATAAATATTGGACTCTTCAGCTGTTACTGAGGAAATTTGATATGCAATATAATATACATTGCACTTACAATTTTGAATAAAAAACTTATAAAAGACAAATTTTAACCTCAATATTCTTTACGTGAAAAACAGCAATGACACAGATTGTTCAGCAAGAACAACTATCAGCTCACAGTTTGAGTGAAGCAACGGAAGAAGCTTTTGAAATCGATGCAGATATTTCACAGGTAAGACAAGAATAATATTATACATAATTATTGAAGAAATAAACGCGTCGTTTATTACTGAAATTAATTATATTATTTTTATTCAAAGGTGAATTAGAAACTCAGTTTGCACAATTCTTGTGGTGTGGGATATCGTAGCCATCAATACGTATGGGTGAAAATTTAAAAACCTTTATATTTAAACAATTCTGAAATGTTGAAGTGAAGAGCTCTTAATAAAGAAAAAGTTGTCGTAAAAGTTAATAAAACAAAGTCAGAAAAGTTTGCAATTACTTAGTATATTTAATATTCTTAATGTTGATAATTTTCTTGTGTACATTTCATTGAACAAAATATACATTTGATTACTTTTGGAAACGACGTAAAGATCGTCTCGCAAAGCAATCTCGCAAAGTTTTAGGATGCGATGCACGATTAAGGAATGCACAAACACTTTAAATCTCATGAAACTAGAACTATCATAAGTTGACTGTATCTGTTACATCATGTGTGCAGTATGGTATAAATGTATTATACATGTATAACACACATAAATGTATAACACACACAAATGTATAACACACACAAATGTATAACACACACAAATGTATACACCAACAGTTACCACTGTAGCGTGTCTGACCGGGAGGGATCGAGGGCTCTTAGGGTTTGAGAAACCACGATGTCGGACTTTCGACAATAGTTAGCCATATCGAATTCAGTCACCGCAAAGTCACAACAAATGCCACTAAAATGCTGGAGCAGTACTCTAACAAACTTGTCACCGACCGTGCGCGGTCTTTCCTTCTCTTCCATTACACACACACACACACACACACACACACATGCATGCATACACCCACACAAGCACACACAGACGAATACGCCAGGAACTCGGCTGGGAGCTTATAGCTTGTACTAGCTGGGGCTCCCACGAGAAAATTGGAAGAGGGAGAAACCTTGTAATGTGCCGAAAAGATCGGCATCGGATCTCGTGTTCCAGTGGAGAGGAGTATTGCCACCTCCTGACATGTAGCATAATCTACGCTTACGGGAACAATTACCACATCACCTGACGCGCCCGTGGACTCAAAAATATTAATCAAAAAACATACATCTATACAATCGCGGACATGTTTCGTTACTACGTGTGTAGGGAGAAGGAATGTCCATGTTCTCCTTCTAAAATCAGAATTATTAATGTTAAAAATATTTTATCACATTGAAAATAAACAAATGCAATTTAGCATTGTCTTCCGATACACTATTTGTTATGTCCGGCACCATATTATCTTTATTTCAATATCCAACAGTCTTCAGAAAGTCTTCGAAGTTCAGAAATTCATTCACGGGATAAACCAAAATTTCGAGCTATTCAAACTATATTCTGTCTAATATTTAGTACTTCTGTAAGGTTTGTATTTCAAACTTTGAATGTTTTCAAGTCTCACTAGAAATTGAGAAAGTAAGAAGAACATTAAAGTTAGAAATCTATGAAAATCAATTGTCAGATCTTATTGTCAGCTATCATGACATGTAGTTTACTACACACTTCACGTTCATGTCGGTTCAACACTTTATGGAAGTTCGTCTGAGTTAAATAGACCGAGTAAATCTCATTCATTCGTTCTTTCAGCACCAATATATGGATAACCGGTTGTCATATTGTTATAAACACCACTGATCTCTAAAATATATAGATTGATACATTTTTTTATCATTTCAGCTGCTGATACGTCAAACGAACGTCGGGACACATATTCATACTCATTCCACAATTTTGTTGTATTATCTTAATTACCCTTTCTATTTTTACTTTCCCGTTTACGTAGGAGTACGTATATACGGAGTATTATATGTAGTATAGGGAAAGTTATGTAATGCTGCAGAAAATCGATTTCGAGATTTCGACGGAAATACAGGTTTTGGGGCCCTCTGAAACCGAAAAAAAAATATTTTTTTTCAAAACATCTATCTATGAACACCACTAGCGCCTAAGCCATACGTAGGATTTTTTCCTAATTGAAGAAACCCCTATCCATGCGGCTCGAGACAAATCTTTGAGAGTTTGAAAAAACTTCTTTAAAATTTGGATGTACATTGGGTTTCCTATGGTTTGTGTTACATTGACACACTTTCAACATTTTCTGAAACTCAGCTCCAATTTTTTTCTTTAAATTTCTTGTAAGTAATAGAGTAAAGTACACTTATAAAGGTAGGATAGGTCCAATTATCACGGTACACTCTAAATTTTCGAAAATTTCAATTTTTTTCGAGCATCAGCCTTCAACTACAAAATTGATGATAGATATTATTCTTTAAATAAAATTTGTTTTCCATAGTGAGTTTTTTCATTAAAGTGGTGTACTTTTTTTTGAAAATTTAAGTCGTTAATATTGCGAGAAACGTGCAATTTAAAAAAATAGTGCTGAATTCACTCTATAAGATGACATTAACGCCATTTTGCTCTATTCTTTTGTTTTTTCAAAAATTAAAAAAAAATAACTTTTTGGGCTACTATCTCACGTAGTTAATATTTATATTGGTGGCAATTTATTCACATTATTGTATTTATGAGTACATGTGCTTTAAATAATGTCATATAAAGTTTCTAAAAAACACGTCCATTTTCTGTGAAAACTGGCTCAAAATTGGGAAATTTTCAAAAACGCTCAAACGCCATTTTCTTAAAAACTGCTCCAAATTTATTTTTCTAAAAAGTGACACAAATATAATTTCTTTGAAAGATCTTTCATGCCCATATACCCCTCGGACAACGTCGGGCAATTTGTAAACACTATTGTATTTGTGAGTTTATGTGCTTCAAATGACTTTGTTGAAGATGTTCGAAAACTCGAAGTATACCGTCAAAAAAGTGTGTTAAAAGTTTAATGCGAGTTTTGGTTTTTAGAAAAAGCGCTATGAAACTGCAAATGGTAACTCCATTGAGGACGTCACCACCTGACGCTTTGTCACGCACCTGTCAGGTTCACGTGGCAGCGCGCAAATCCAAGAGCCGATGCTCAAGCGTGTTAATCGACGAAGCGATGTAATCACTCGCGTCAGACAGGGTTATCTTCTCTTCCGATTCTGTGCACCCGGCTACCAGCAGGACACAGAGCGTGAGACTCAGAGCGTAACGTTCTGTCATCGCATTCGGGAGACCTGGGATCAATCCCCGGGCCAGCTATCCTTACTGTTTTTTTCGTGGTTTCCCTCGGTCATCTAGACGTATGCTAGGATGGTTCTGCTGAAAGACCAATACCGCACAACACAGGTGTCACTAGCCGAATTCGTTTACTACGCTCCGTGAAGTCACGAGGTTTAAGCGCATTCGAGACATCACGGGTTCCTGATTGGGTGACCGACCGGGAACCCCGAGATCGAACGGCGCCAAGGCCAATTGTCCCTTTCTGGACATGCTGGTGCAATCGAGCCAGGATGAGAGAATATTTTTACTGCAAACACTCCAGTGATGAAGAGGTACAACAGATGGACAACACTGATATTCATGAGGATACTATCACTGTGTATATCACCACTTCTTATAGTCAAAAGAACAGTTTGTTTCAATCGATGCAGTCTGTTGCTTGTGAGTACAGTTCCGGGGTATCGAGCAAAATCCAGCCCAAACCCCGGCCGTCGGCGAGCGACCGAAGGGGGCGTGACCGGGGCGTGGCTTGTGTTCGCAGGCTGCGCCACCTGCTGAGTCGGTTGCTGTTGAAGCTGCACCAAGCACTGGACGCGTGGCCGGGGCCGCTGTGACGACGGACGCGCAGCTCGCGCAGTCCGGGCAAGCGGGGGAGTCTGCGCCGCCCGCGCCGCCAGCGCAGCCCGCGCAGCCCCGCGGGTCGGCGTCCGTCGCCTCGGACAAACAGCCTGGCCGTCGACGCCGCCGGAAGAACAGCTTGCTTCGATGTCGCCTCCTGTAGATACAGGCTCTTTCAGGGCGGACAAGTTCGCTTGCCTTTCCCCCGTCCTTTCTTAACAAGAGTGGAAATAAATTATTCATTATATTAATGACTTATTGTTTGTGTATAGGATTACACGCTGTGTTATTCCCTTTGTATGCGGCAGACAGCGTATTGGACCTGCAAATCGATGTTTATGAATTCAAACGTTTCTGTAATTAGTACAGCATGTCGCCCCATGTCGTTGCGTATTAAACGTAAAAGATGCCTCTCAACAAATTTTAAGTGAAAGTGTCCTGTTCAAAATGATACAACAAAGTAGGAGGTCAGACGGTTTTGTTCCAACAGATCTGCCTTTTGTTTTGCAGAATCTTGTACTACGAAAAAGGTCTAATAAAATTTAAACACAGGCCACAGAGGGGTTTTCAGATCTCTTCGAAACATGCACACAGTCTAATCGATTGTGTTCTTGTAATGTATGCGTCTTTGAAAAAACATGCTTCCGAAGCGGTGGAATTTGAAAGAGAAATGATGAACAACGAGGAAATTACAACAAAATTTACTGTTTAGACCAAATTCGCGTTTGGTAAGGCAAACAGTCACTAAGAAATAAATTTCCAGTTTTTTGTGCTATGTATACTAATACTGAAATGTTTTCTCAAAAAAATCATCATTAATTTTCAATTACCTACATCGATCAGAACATAATACATGTTTTATTCAATGACTTATCATTGAAAAATCGTGAACTTCGTTTCATGATTGAAGCACTCTCGGTGGAAAGTGCTTGTCATGTTATTATGGGCTCAGTATTTAGCTAGATCCGATTTTTATCCCCCGGGATTGTTAGCGCTTTAATTTATTTTGTTATTCGACATTTTCGTTGACAGATTATCAGCTGAGGTTAAATATGTTTTCTCATAGATCTGAGCAATTTTGAATAGGAAACATTTATTTTCATAAATTAATTACTATTGATACACGTAGTTAGTAACTAATTAAGTATTACGTGTACAATTAATTATGCGCAATGGAAAAAAATAATGAGAATTGACATCAATACGTAATGACTACTTTCAGTAACTTTCTGTGCACACATGAATCATACAATACCAAATCCCACAAACGTGGAAATTATCAAACGTTCTGATTGGATCCTATGGCTCAACAACACAATTTAAATTTACAAATGCAATACTAAAAAAGACCAATTCAGGAAAACACAGACGACACGTCCAAAGAAAACGCCGAGCTGCTTAGGTAGAGCAATGCAATGAATCAAGTGATTTACCGGATAGGAGGACGGCAATTATCATTAAAGTCAATGCGCCTTGCTCCTGCAAAGTAATACTGTGTTCGAGTTTATACGACGCACACTGCGCTCGCACTGCGTTCGCTCGCATCCTCAGCGTTCGCTGCGCGCTTGGAACCGCAGAGTGATTTGCAAGCGTAGCGTTTGAGGAGGGTGTAATCTGCACTTCGCCCTGCAGCGCATCTTCTCAGCTGTTGAGACCGACTTGACGCGCGTGAGATACGAGTAAAAATAGATTTTAAATGTGGTCTCTGAAGGTACTAAATAAATCCTTAATAGTAAAACTTAAAAATGAATTATCATGAGTTTTACGTCTTCCTTGTCCGGAAACCGTTGATACTTAAAAGGACCATACTAAATCATCACTAGCTTAGTGTGGGGACTCCATTGGATATTTTCATGTTAATCATTTTTATTTTTGCTAGTTCCTAATGTAAAAATTAAAGAAAATACGTCGGGCCTAGAAAGCTGTCATAAAAAGTAGCGATAAAACACCGTATTTAATATTTGTTTTATTACAAAATAAGGTTTAATTATCGTCAATGTAAGTATTAAAGTTGAGTGATTCTTGTTACGCGGGAAAGGCAGTAGAGGAATTCACAGCCCTTCACCATCCACTGTGGATGTCAAACTCTCCTCTCTCCAACAAAACACGTTCCTTCTACATTTCTTCCACAGTATTTTCGAATGATCTTGCTCAAAATAGTTCCATCCGATTTTTCTGGCCGCGAACAATTTAATGAGCTCCATCATCACCTCTGTAGGCACCTTAATACTCACCAAAAGGCGTTTTAAGTGCTTAACCTCCTCCCCGGATTTTATTTTGAGAATTCTCTTAGAATGTTCTGAAAGAATACTTGAAAATTGGTAACTTCCCCACTCATTGATCGAGACGTGTCAAATGACATATCGGTCGCCGCGAATAGTGAACTGGAAGGGGTACAGCGCACCGGGAGAGTCTCACCGCACCGATTCGAGTCACGGCCTGCCGCCACCTCCGTTTCCGCCATGCGCGGCGCTAGTGTCGTCTATCGATGTCGATGTTTTTAAAACATTGATGTTTCTATGGAAACATTTATGTATTAACACCCATATTTTATAACATTGATGTTTTGTTTGTGAATGAAAAATTCCCATGATCACATTACTGTAAAAGTTAAAAAATGAAATAATAGCTGACAGTAACACTTATTCACGTGTTAGAACCACAGGAACTCTGTTTTCACCATCCTCATCGACCAAACACTCTCGACGATCTCCTGACCTCCGAGATGACCACCATGATCTTGAATTTCTTCTTGCTTCACATTCATTTTGCACATTGAGTTATGGTCAAATACGCTGTAGGCGTAGTCCCACAGGCCCTTCTCGTACCTATTCAGCGAATTGATAAACACGAACACTGTCAAATTAAATTTATGCATACTTATAAATAATGCACACTTATTTAATGTTAGATGTTACTAATCAAGTCTAATAACATCAATGGCTTCAGTCGATGTATTTGTAACATCGATGTTTTAATTTTGAACATGATGTTTGCTAACATCGATGTTTTGTTATCCGTGTCATATCACTAGTGCCGCTGGTTCTCGTGATATCAACATCATTTCTGTACCATGCATCATCATGCTAGCACTCTCACTAGCAAGGTGACACTACGGAGGTACTTTTCTGGTCCACTAAATTAACATAATCGTGAGTAACGGACAGACGCAGGGGGGTTGCTTGATTTCAAGAATAAGATGTTTTACTCGCCGATTTGTTATTCTCTGAAACTATAACCTAGTTTATATTTGCCATTTTAGTAATGTGGCTAATTATTCATCTACGTCGTTCATCACATGTATATCTACATTATTCATCACATGTAAACCAGAGACACGTTGTCATTATATTAAAATTCTCCCTAGACTCTACATCATGATTCGCACCTTCTGTAAAAGATGAGAAAACGCCATTACCCGGCGTACCTTTACGTCTACACACAATTCTAGAAAAGTGCGACTGAATTGGAAGAAAGCAAAAGGGAACCCGCACAACAACTGCTCCGATTCGACCCGGTGCCAGCCTCTGCCAGGATTCGTTGCCAAGCAATGGCGCCGGAGAGTCGGAAGGCAGAAGAAACCCCAAGGACCAAGGAAGCAACAGAATTTGGCTCAGCTAGTCCTACATCCTTGCCAGAAATGGAACTAAAATTCTTTAAGTCTTTCCCTGGCAATTCCTTTTTACCCATTTTCGTATCATCATGCCATAAAGACATACACTTTTAACTTGCGAACTGATGACATTCACACTTTAAGGCCAGCGTTGATAGAGTGCAGGTGAGTTACATCTGCTTACCGCTTGAAGCGGTATGCGCTAGATCTACCGGATGTATTGTGCGCGGTATTTGCGGGTCGGAAGAGAATGGGCCAGAGCTCAGTGTATGTCGTTCTTCAGGAGACAAGCTGATATTTTTACTTGATGCTGTAGTAAGTCTTTCGGCTTGCGATACCTGTTGTTTTTGTTGTTATTATTATTTAAATAGTATTTGGCAAGAGTGGTTAAAAAGCATAAATGTTTAAATGGTGTGTGTTCTCGGCTTATCTGCACCTTCAATTACTCAGCCTAACATGTTTGTCAGCAATCCCATTTAGCATGGGCTAGGATAGATCATTCAAGCAACAATAAATAAGAGGAAATAAATTTCGATCGATTTGTGCCCTCGGATCTATTTTATTCAATGTGTGTTAATAAACGTTTTTGTCCAAGTCTTATTATGCTTATCCCCGCGATTTATTAGTCATTCAACCAAAAAGACCTAATCGATTATACATTTGTACATCTTCCCATTGACATTTAGGGCTTGAACTCTTTTGTAGTAGTAGCCAGGTACCATTATTCCTTTTATTTGGTTACAAAAATGGTATCTTGGCGTTGGCAAGCTCTCATAAAACTCGTGTGCGATGCTCTTCTACGTAGAACTCACATAAACGCAAGTCGTGTCGTGGGCTCCTTGCACTTGACATTGCTTCATATTCACGGCAAACATGGACATTTCAATGATTTGTGTCATTCCATAAGCATTATTAAAAAACCATCGCATTCAGTAAAATCCATTAAAATCGACTAGGGGAAGGTCTGTAAAGAAGTTATCTCAACGAAGAACAAAAGTTGAATGAAATTTAACAATGTTGTACAGAATAAGTTAAATTGAATACAAAGACATATAGTAATGAAATGTTTTCCTAGTTTCATTATTTTTAAATCTGCAATTGCGTCAGTAAATGTCGTCATTCGTAATTTTTCTGTTTGTATAAGGTAAGTATATTAATTCTAAAAGCCTATGTACCAAAAACATCAGTATGCACAACATAGAAAATATTTATTTTGATTGATTTTACACAAAATAACAATTTTTTAAGTATATGAAATATCGTTTTGTTGGAACGCATACAAAATTATGAGAAATATAATTAATTGAAAGATCTAAATCAAATAGTATATTTTCGTCAATAAGGGCCAAGTATTGTTAAGCCGCTCTGAGAATAAAATATCAGCCTAAAAATGTTGAACTTTTATAAAATTGTATGTCAATTATGGTATTTTCTCTCATAGAATGGCCCTTGAAAAAACGTAAATGGCAATGAATAACACGTGTTACCTGAAATATAAATATTTTTACAATCATGTATAATAAAATACTTTCATTAAGTATCGTGCAATTCGTATATAGTGCAGGTTTAGATTGTGAGGACAATATTCTTATATATTTACCAATATTGAACTTTTATTTATAAGATTCTTATCTACAGATATATTATCATTTCCTGCCAATTGCAACGTCTTCTGCTGGTTTCTAAACCGAATTGCCTCTTGTCCACGTAAAAGTTTTACATTCTTCAGCAACAGCGTATTCAATGAATACATAAAATGGCTGACAAAACACACAGTTCCTCCTTCAAGAAACATAAATTAACGTACGACTTAGTAAACTGTTTGCTGAAACACAGAGGAATCACATACTGTATGCATAGTATAGCATGTAGACACCCAATTACGTCTGCATTTCATTGGCTCTAATACATTGCCCCCTATAAATCAATAATAGTAGATTATTCAACTTGGTTAATGTTGACCTTTTTGCACGAAAAATAAAATATTAACGATCAAGGCACTGCAAGAGTGCGTTCAGTACATCTTATGAGTGCAAAAAAGTAGTTAATTGACTATAAATTAGTTGCATACGCTATTTTTTGTTTAACAATATAATGATTTAAGGAATTGAAGCACATTTTGATATAAAATTGATATCTCAGACCAACACCGCCTCTTCAGAAGACCTCGGAACAAGCGAATGACGTCATCGTATTTAAGCCGATTGCTACGTCGGAGGTTGCCTGCGACGGAAGTGCTTGAATGCAATTTTTTTCCATGTTCAATCAAGTAAAATTAATATAATGCCAAAGAAAACATCACTTATTATAATTAAACATTTTCAATAAGATGTGAGCAAAATTTGCCTTCCATAATTAAACTAAACTCGTTTTGCTTGATATAAAATACCTCGCTCTGCCTAACAGAAGAAATTTAATGTATATATATTTTAGAAGCATACTTATAAATCTTCAACAACCAATACGTCAACTGACAAACACACTCTTTAATTGAAACTTTTTATAATTACGTTCCTTCTGATTTCAGGTAAAACAGTTATTCAGATAAAATACGACAGTGTCCTCCGACGATTGTGCTGATCAAATTACTTATAAATTCTCTACATATTTTTCTGGAAATTTCCAACATCTTGAATAAAATTGTCACTGTTGTAAGATATAAAAACTCAATTCTATTTTTCTTTCATTTAGTAACTTGATCAAATTAACAATAATAGAATACACTACATACTATTAAAGAAATTGTTATTAATAATTTAAATGTATTAATCGGTGTAAATGAAGACAAATACCAAATGTTTCAGAAACATACCATTTTTGTACAGACTTCAAATTAAAATAAATTATATGAGTATTTCAGGAAATTGATAGTATAATTTAAATTTAAAAAGATTTTCGAGATTTTTTAATGTCAAATGTTTACTAAATATTAGTTTAAAAGTTAAGAGAAACATTTCTTTAAAAAATAATAAAATGTTTAAAAATCATTACATCACCAAAATGGATGATTTTTCAAAACTTTGGTCTGAGATTACAACTTAATATCCAAATGTGCTTCAATTCCTTAAATCATTATTATATTGTTAAACAAACAATAGCGTATGCAACTCATTTATAATCAATTAACAACTATTTTGCTCTCATAATATTTACCGAATTTATTTTTCGAGCAAAAAAAGGACAACATGAAACAAGTTCGGAAGAGGTGCGTGACGTCATCGAATTCAGGCCTGCTCCGACCATCTTGTCATATTTCAGTCACCATGTGCAGTGTGAAGACCACGAAGACCACTGTTCCTCGCAATTGGTTATATCCTTTAAACCTTTTTTGACAATTTTTCATAGACGAACATGCCTTTCAAGAGTAGTGTGCCGTTGTGTTGTGGTAATTACTTGAATGGTCGAAATATTTGTTTTCATTTCTGAAAGATGATTCGTTAAACAAGAAGTGGTTGTGAGTGATACAAGTATTTTCGCCCAACCAGCAGTTTTGAAGTATTTTTAATTGCTTTCGAAGTGTTGATGCATTACGGAAATAATTATTCCCGGTGTTGTACGCGTATAGACTTTGTATAATATATAAGAAAGGATTGAAACTCGACGCACTCAAGCAGTGTCCTTCAAAATATAACCTACAAAACATACATGATATTGTAATACATGATCATCTGTCCGTTATGTTTTGAAATTTGTTCGGACCAGATTTTTAAACTTTTACCATGTTTAAATATATTTAATTTATTACTAATTTATGTATACAATATATGTGCGGTCTTCATTTAAAAACAATTCAAATATATTGCATTTGCCTTTGTGTGAGAGTTGTATTTCCATCCGGAAGACATTGTTCAAGTTCTGGAATATTTCGATGAGGTACATTGCAAAATGGTAACAGCAAAACTGCCTTTATCAACACCAAGAGATGGGGCTGAACGAACAATATTTCCACCAAACTAGTTTTCTGAATGAACATACTGAGAAGACTCCAGCAAGCGAGAAGAAAATTTTCTCAATTCGAAGCTGCAATCGCTGCAAGTGTGAACGTTGTCTAAATTTATGTACGACTTCGACGACTATTTTGTAATCTATTATTATCATTTTATTATAATAATTTTGTAATCGATTATTATAACTACCTGAGAATAATGATCCATTTCCTTCCTGGGATAATAAGCTCTAAACCAAATCAATAACTCTTTTTTTTTAAATATATGCTCCAGTATTAAGAAATGTCACAAGAATAACTTTTTGAGATTATTCGATGCCCCTTCTAATCTCATAGTCCTCGAACATTGGCCCTAAATAATTCTTAAAATAAATTCATGGAACCATCTGAGTTTGGTCTGAATGAATCTCCCACTATCAAATAAAGAAGATAACAAAATACACGCTTCATGAAAATGTTATTCATACTTGTTGTAACAAGCTAAAATTGAATTGTGTTTACCCATAAATACACGCCTTGACAGAAAGAGTAATTGGGTATTGTACAAGCATAATACTAATTTATTGTATTGTACTGTATTTTATACTAACTTATTGTACTGTACGACCACAGTCGCTCCAATTGATTGCGTTATATGGCAATATCCTTTCGCCTCGCAGCCGTTCACACTCCGCGAAACGGCTGATCACACCGCGATCACGCCACACTTCGTAGAATAATTATCCAATGCAATCAATTTGATAAATTAGCTTCAGAAGACTCCTAAAAATTCCTAATTTTTAGTTTTAGGCACACTTTGGTAACTTGCTTAAATTATAATTTAAGCACAGTCCAAAGCATTTGTTAATTGCAGCGTACTAAAATAAATTCTCAATAGTTGAACATTCTACTACCTTTCCTTTGCCCCACCAGCGAGGGTTGCCAGTTTTGGGAATTTTGTCCCCAACATAGGGAATGTTTTTCATTGTGGAGAAAAAAATGGGAAACAAATGTACGGGTAAATGTTTGGAGATGGTTTGGGTAAATTATTTTCATCTGGTTTCGAGATAGAAATATGATTCCCTCATTTTTATGAACAAAAAAGAAACATTCTCTCTCGTGTTTATGTATCAAAAAGGGAAAACTTACCGACAGTTAAAGAGAAAGAAAAACGATGATAGTATAGAATTTCGGGCCTAGAGCACAAATATCTCTTCTCTATGGCTTCGACCAGCTCAAATGACGATGACTGGTTGATTTGAATTATTTTAATTTAAGGGAACAACTAATAGAACCGCCAGGGACGGTTGACGTCGTTTGTCATAATTTGAAGAATATTTTTCCTTTCAAAGTTGGGAAATTTTGTTTCATTGGAGTGGTTATTTGGGTAAATTCCGTAGTGACGGGGAAAAGGCACGCAACCCACCTGGCAACCCTGCCACCAGCGACGCAGCACACCGGAGTCAGTCGGACTGAAACTCTAACGAGGCGCACACGTGCCTCGCCTGTATCTGTATTCTTTTTGTCATCTTCACCACAATGTTTTAGTGCATGTATGCAAGATCTGTTTAGTGCTGTTTTTCATCCATTTAGAACGCCACGAGATCTGAACAAGTTACAAATGACTGTAACTATTTATTAAAGTGTGTCGCACAATGTCTTACAATCATGTCGGTTGCCATGCAGCCTGCGTGGAGCGATTATATGTTAATTTTCTGCAATGCAGCGGTTTATTTCGGCACCGCGCGCGCTCCGCCGTACGGGTGATGTCGCAGGGTCTCGATGGCTAACCCTTCCTCGCCTGTCGACGAAACAGTGCAACCTGGGTGCACTTATGGTCCAGTTAAGCAAACGCACCATATCTTTTAATATTGTATTCTGTTTCAGCTTCATCAGTACCTATTGTGCTCAATGTATTCTGCTGTAACTGTCATTTATTTTGAAACATTTTCAATTCCAAAAACACCAATAGTGTTTTCTCATGACATTTAGGTTATTTACAAGAGATTTTGCTTAACTAATTAATTCATCATGTAACAATTATTCAGTCTAATACTGTATCCATTATTAAAGTTATCTGAATGATAACAACTTGCCTTGAATATTTAACACTCATTTCAGAAATCTACAGAGTGTATGTTCTCTCCTAAACATACAGCTCCTTCGAGAAGCTATTGTAGGTAAGTGGTAGAGTGGGCAGCTATTATGGGGCACCCCCTCAAATTCCATTGACCACTACTTCTTGCTCCCTCAGTACTGGAGAAGCGTAATGCTCTTGGAGAGGGTCTTCCTTTAGTATGTGCATACCTTGGTGTAATTCATGCTAAGACTCTCCCTGAAGCTGTTGTTGAGTGTATCAGAAACGCTGTAGTAGAGATACTCTTAGACGGTGGACATACAATGTTCTCGTAACAATTTTTAATTTAATCTTACACAATTTTTAAATTTTTGTACAAGGGGTGTCAAGCATGGATTTGTTTATTATGAATGTAATCTCACGCCATTTTTAAAACCTTTGATCCCTTTGCATTTCCTTTAGGGATGATTTTGGTTCTGCTTCTTCATAGAATGAAAAAAGAAGAAAATATGCAAAACGTCATTTACGGATCACTTGGTTCATGCCTTTCGAACATGGACAAGAAAGACCTCATTGATCCATTGCTTTCAATACAATATTCTCTTTTATAAAATTTACATATATTTTGTCTGGCCCCGATCACAAATCAAATTTTATGTCTATGCTTTCATTTCGTTTATCAAACGTTTTGGATGTTAGAATATGGAACACTTTGATTAATGTCAATTTTAGATTAATGTAATTATAATTTCAAATAAATGAACGTTGGAACAGTTCTGATATTTTTGAAAGATAATGCTGATAAAAAGTGACGGTTTTATTTTACACCAACAATATACGACTACTATATAACTAGAGTATCAAATGACATGCTTGAGATATTTTGACACGTATGCAAATGTAGTGTATGGAATAACTCTTCCAAAAGTAAGTGCTTGAGCAGTAATATTTGAAAGTTGAAGGTGCACGGGTTGAAATACTGTTCGTATTGTACCGTTATGAGAAGAGGTATGACGTGAATGACTTACACGACACGCATGAATAATAACGATACGAGACATGAGACTCGGGCTATTCTCCGGACATTTATCGGTAACACAATGTCATTTGTGCTTTTCACAAGAGCTACGCGACTCTGACGGGAGAAAGAATACTATATTTGGCATTATGAACAGAGCATTTTGCGTTTGCTATTAAAAGGACTTCTGAAAATATCTTCCGGAGAATTCATCGTCAGACAGTGCTAATGAATGAATTATGATTTAACGTTTTTAAAAAAGATTTGAAGTGTGGAAGTCATTTTGTCAATTGCTTTACAGAAATTTTGCAACTGCCTGTTATATTTAAATTATGAGTAGAGGATTTGAACAAGATTTGATTAAAATGTAAATATAACCAAAAACAATCACCATAGAGAATATGAAACATGAAAACTGGAAACATACTTGCTTATGCACATGTGTAGAACGATAAATACATGTTTTTACCTCACTCAAGGGGCAAAACAACAAATGTAACGCACTTGGCGCATACAAAACTTTATAGTTTACTAGTTCGTGGCCAAAGGATAATTCAGAACTTTTTAAAATGTAAATTAAAGTAAAAACATCAAATGTGAAAAGAAGCAGAGCAACAGTCAGTTGTCAATATGGGATATAAAACAGCGAGTGTGTCTAATTACTATTGAATAATAGACTGGTGTGTTTGTAGAAGAGAAAGAAGTAATTTTAAAGTTCCTGCTGAAATTCTCGAAAAGCTACCAAATGAATGGAGAGTTGGATGAAAATTAACTGAACTGCGTAGATACAACGGTTCTTAATAGTTTATTTGCCTCTTTTACCGAAATTTATAACACCAAAAAATATTTCGAGAATATTATTTGGTGTGCCTTCAACATCTGTTACTAACAGTACTTATGCTTAAGAAGTATGTTTTAAAAAAAAAATGTGATCCTTAACAGTGAAAGAATAGTGATGAGAAATATAAATTTACGGGAGCATTCCAAAATTGCAATTTTCGTATCAATTCGATAAATGTTTACATCGAATTGTTTTTCTTATTTGAGCTTTATGCTATTTATTTATTGTATTTTCCTGTTTCTTAAATTTAATAAATCGAATTCATAAAAAGTTAGTTATTTGCAGTGTTGGTAGCAGAGCGTGCGTGATGGTTTTAAAACGCCCGTGCTGGCAACAAGAATTCGAAAGACCCGCACGTATATGAGGTACACCATTAAATATTTTGCTTCAGATCCATGAACACACAGTAATGAACTAGTAAACCATAAAATTTATTAATGAACCTTATAAAGATTCTCGTTCCTTAGGTAAAATTTTGGTTTGGATTTTATTTCATTTTTTCAAAACACGTTTCTTAGATATTTTGCTGTGATTTTAAACGATAGTCTCTTTTTATCGTTTATACAATTCTTGCAGGGTTTTCTAATGATTATTTTCCAATGTGACATTCAGAATTATGCTACGACAAGGCAGTTTAGAATATCAGTAATTGCACCTTACCAAGGTGATGCGTCAACCTTCCGATGTGGTTGTTGGTCGCCAGGAATTTGTGGGTTTTACTCGCAATATTTTCTGGTGTTTCATCAAAAACCAATCACCAAAAATGTGGCGTAATTTGTACATCCATGTTTCTAGATGTGTTTGTTGAATTAGTGGTGTAAATTAATTTATCAGTGATTATTGTCGTTATCAGCTTATGTATCATTTATACAATACTGTTTAACCTTATTTTCATTTTCAAATTTGCAGTGTTCCAGGCTGGAAAAGCAATTATTTCGAATTAAAAGCCATTTAATATAAAAAAGATGACATTTTAAAGAGATTTTAAGATTACACGCCAGCGACAATTTAAAATCTCTTCAAAGAAGACATAATGAGCGTAGTGATACCAAATGATTTGGAACGACCCAATTTACAAAATTAATTTTTTTTTCTTAGTTAATTTTTCATTTTAAATAAATGTATTTGTTTTGCAACAAATAAACAAAGAGCTTTTGGAGTGATTTTTTAATGAAACTTTTTGTATTTTTTATGGAATTTTTTATTTTTTCTAGCTAACTTACGAAGGCTCGCAGCTCAACCATTCAAAAAACTGGATAGGAATTGATTACAGAAAATTTGTTTAAAATTGACTTAAGAGCTTAATGTGTAAGTTTTGTATTTCCTCTTCCGACATGTGTACATGAATGCTTTCCCTCACGATTAATAAGAAATTTTAATAGTAAATCAATGTCTCAGAAGAAGAATGGAAAACTCGCAAGCTACGAAATATTACGTGACTCCTTCAGTTTAAGAATAATTAATCAAAACAATAAATAATAATAATAATAATAATAATAATAATAATAATAATAATAATAATAAAAACCACGGCGTACCAAAACCAGCACCTTGGCTTTGGGTTTGCCGCCGATCTCCCAGAAATTCTGGATGTTGCAGTAAAGACGTCAGATGTTTGGAACTTTTTGAACTGTTTTAGTTTTACTTCATAATGGGGGGGGTAAATTATCTTTTGGATACCGTGATTTGATTCTTTTAGGGTTTTGGTCCGTTCTTTTCTAATGAAAATAGTCTGCCACAGGAGGTATTTTTAAGGGACTCAAAGAATGATTGGGAAAAACTAGTAATAAAATATTTTATCGTTTCTAGTTTTAATCCATAGAGAACATTGATTGGGCAACACAACTGAGCGGCTCATCCTCTGCGGATTTTGTCCCCTATTTTTGAGATAGCTGCCCGTAGAAGAGAACACACCGAGAGAATAAAATGGACTAGAGAAATTAATATAGACACATGCGTACATTTTATTTTGTAAGTCAGTGCAAAGACGAACCGCCCCTTTTGAATTGTACACAAAGTACCCGGGTTCTTGAATCTTTATTAGACACGTTTAGGCAAAAAGCAAAAGGAAGTAGAGAAGTTCGGAAAATTTACGAGTGGTTCATATTAAAAATGGAATGATACAAGGATTCACCGTCACTGTTATGGTTTTGTCTAGCAATGAACCCTATATTCAAACATCTTAATAACAGAAACATTGGGTACAAATTAATTAAAAGAAACAACTTACGCTTTGTTGTATATTGATGAACACAAACTCTAGGTTAAGAGCAGAGACAAATTACACAATCTAATTGGGACTATGAAAGTGTTCATTGAAAATATAAAGATGTCTTTTGGACTAGACAAAAGTGTCATTATAGACATAAGAAAGTTAAAAAACGAAAGTCACAATGAACCAATTAGAGATATTAGGGAGCTTCTACCTCATGAAGTTTACAGATATTTAGGTGGCAATTAATTGCCAATTAATTCGCAATAAATCATCTGAGGGTTTCCGTCGAACTACGACCCAAATTTATGTATGTGCTGACGCCCAGTTCACACCCGTTTTCCGCCACGAAAATACGTGGCAATTTATTCTAAATTGTGGCAATTCCTTAGCAATAAATCATTTGAAATATTTCATTCAGATGAGGTGACTTGGCTGTTCCACCTTGTCACACCTTTCAGCCTAGCAGCTGCATCATAAAACGGAGGTAAGTCAGACACGAAGGTTGCCTTTTTTATTTCGGGATTTGGTAATCCTGGTGTTGCAATCTGGCAACTGACAGCTCTATCGTAAAGTTGGATGTTTTGAGGTTATACGTACTCAGAACGTTTTGACATACGAGCGCAATTTGTGTTGTTTACATTAACTTAAAAGTTTCATCTTGGCCCAAAAATGGAATTAAATCGTGAACATTTTCGTGCGATTATTTTTTACGACTTTCTACGTGGATTAACTCAGCAACAGTGCATGGATGAACTTAATTCAATTTTTGGCGATGAAGCTCCATCAAGGACCAGTGTTTATCGATGGTATGATGAATTCAATCGTAGTAGTAGTTCACTCCAAGACGAATTTCGTCCAAAATCAGTTGTTGTTCCTAAAGCATTGATGCTGTGCGTGAACTGATGTTGAAGATCGTCATGTGACCTATCGTGAGATTGGGACAACCTTAGGCATTAGTGGGACTCGCATACATTCAATGTTCCATTAACATTTTACTGTCAAAAAATTTTTTTCGCGTTGGATCCCACACAATTTGTCAATCGCTCAAAAAAGGCTGGTGTCGATTGGTCGAAAGAAATGCTCAAAAAATACGATCGCGGTGCTTCCAAACACGTCTATGACATCGTGACAAGTGATGAATCGTGGATTTACGCGTATGAGCGAAGGTAAACAGCAGTCAATTGTATGGGTGTTCAAAATCCAACAAAAGGTGTTCGCACACGAAGCACTTCCAAACAGATGATCGCCTATTTTTTCGGAAAAACTGGACATGTCGCAACCTTACCACTAGAACAACGAGGAACAGTCAATTCTGAGTGGTACACAACTATTTGTTTGCCAGCTGTCTTCCACGAAATCAGGAAAACCAACCGCCGAAGACGGATCACTCTTCACCACGACAATGCGAGCTCTCACACATCGGCTCAAACAACTGCATTTTTGAGCACCCAAAACATCGATATGATGAGTCATCCGCCGTATAGTCCTGACTTGGCACTGAATGACTTCTTTTTATTCCCGTACATAAAAAACAAACTGAGAGGTCAACGTTTTTCGACACTTGAAGAAGCGGTTGCTGCATTCAGAATGCATGTTTTGGAGATACCTGAATCAGTGTGGCAAAAGTGCTTCGACAATTGGTTCAAACGCATGCAAAAGTGTATAGATCTTCATGGGGAATATTTTGAAAAACAATAAAGTGATTTTCGACGATTAATGTTTGCTTTTGTTCTCTAATCCTGAAATATAAAAGGCAACCCCCGCATATGGATTGCCGATTCAGATCAGCCGTTCCTGAGCTGACTGACTGAGAAAAGACACAATATGCAAAAGTGCAGACTGCTACCGAATGTTTTGATAAGATTAAAATTGATACACTCTTAAAGATAGTGAAAAATAACATTATTTTCATCTATAATCTCTGTAAAACTTGGTCCGATGTTCTTACTTTTTGTCTTAAAATAAATCAAATAAATACAGCAGTACAAAATGTCAATGCACGCTTTTGATATCTCGTACCGCTTCTTTGTTAGAAACATTTTTACTTCCTGGGTCTTATTTTGTACAAAGAGAAAGTATTGTTATCGGGCGTCGGACATCTGTGCCAGAAAAATTCATTTTTGACAGAAAAAAACTCTCTTTGCCACGCTCTGGTAACCAAAATAGGGATAAATCTTATTCCTATAGTTTGTTAACGTCTTCTAAAACGTTGTGTTGTCAGAATACATGTTTTGTAGCACCGTAATTCCGAAAAAATCGGTCCGTCCGTCACTCCGTCCGTCACTCCGTCCGTCACTCCGTCCGTCACTCCGTCCGTCACTCCGTCCGTTACTCCGTCCGTTACTCCGTCCGTCAGTGGTCAAAGGTAACATCAAAACCGTTCGGCCATTTCCCTTCAAAATTGATATTCCTCTATCAATTAACAGAAATTTGAGGCCTTCTGAGTTTGAAATTTATTTTAATTTTTGGGGGTATTTGACATGGTGTTTCAACAGCAGTTTAAAAATTTCCTCAAAAATGGTTCCCAAATTTTTTTATTGAACTTTGTTCTAGAAAATAGTAAGGATGCTTAAGAGAATGACACAGGTTTGATTTTTGTCGAAATCTCTGTTTTTTATGTTATTGAAGCATTATATTCCAACACCCACAACGTGTATCAAGTTTGAGGTAGGGTTTACCATGTGAAGAATTAAATTATCCAGGAATGATTTTGGTCTATGGGGTACGTCGGCGAGACTTTTGACAGGGAGAGGATCTTCCTTACCGAGGATTGTCCTCAGGGGTGCGATAGATGCCTTTTACGTGTTTTTCATCCCGATAGACTGCGCCAGGGAAGAGGGTGGAGCAAAACCAAAAAAGCGAGCCCTCAAGAGAAGATGGAGCTAATGCGGGAAAATTTGTGCCATTTTGCGCTAGTTGTTTATCAAAAACGTTCTCTCACAAAGGACTTGTGTAGTTGCGCGGTTCAGCTGCACGTGGCTGGGGCGGAGCCAGGGACCAGGAGGAGGCGGCGACGGCGGCGGCGCGGCGGCGGGAGAGGGGCTGGCGACGTAAGCGCTCTTATGACCGTTATGGCGGTGGGGGCGGCGGCGGCAGTAATGGCGAGGGCGGGCGCACCAGGCAGTGTGTTGGGCGCAGGCAGGGTGATGCCACCGCCTCACACCCTGGTGCTGCTCCTGCTGCTGCCAGCAGCGCTACTCACGTTGTCGCCTGCGAAGTCCACAGTAGAGGCGACGGTAAGTGTATCGCGAGCACTTTCTAGGCGAATGGAAGACTTGCGATGTGTGAACACAGACAAGATGGTCAAATAAAATACTCCTAGTTGTTAACGACGTTAGGCCGATATAGAGCAAATAAATATGGATAGAAGTTTGTAAAACCGAGGACAAACACGTGGTTCATAACAGTGTTCCTTATCTATTCAACAAATTTCCAATACACGCAGAAATTGAACGAAAACTACGTAGCCTCCAGCTAATTGAGAGGTGTTTACGGATTTCTTAGATGCCCAGGTATTCATAAAAATATCCCAAAACACAAAAACTTCCAATTTTAATAGAAAAATGCAAGTATTTGGTGGGGTTTCCTTTGATTCTCTTACCGACGGAAATCCATACTCAGTGCGTCACTGCTTACGTCACAGTTGACGTCATGTAACATCAAGATTCCAAAGAGAAATTGTCCGACTGCCCGACGAAATATTTGCTATTAACGTGTTTTGGAACAGCAATTCTTATATTCTTGGTCCGTAAACAACTGTTGTATAGCATTTGCGCTATACTACGTTATTGCGATAATTGTACAGACTGTTTTTGTTATTTTTTGCTGCTGCAGGCCACTGGTTTATGATAACGGCCATGTGCCGTTTAATAATTCGCGGCATCTCCATTCTTGTAAGAAAAAAACTTATAAACTGCATGTACTACAAAAGCAAATACTTTCTTTAAATATTATGTTATCGTTATGTAATATTATGTCACAATTTCTGCCTTTCTTACACTGCAAATATCACTTTATCTCGTAAATAAATGAAGTGGGACAAATAGATTTTTTACTCAAAACTTTAAATGAAAATATATTTTTGGCATTGATTTCAGAGCATAAGGTATTCGGTATATTCATGAATATCTTCAATGGGTATTTTGGCCACATAATATTCTGCGTAAGCAGTATCCGAGAAAGTAAATTAATTAAAGGTTGATAAATAATGTCAACTACCAGCAGAGGATTATGGAGCAGCGGTGCGTTATTGCCAGCGCTGTTTTAAAGAAACCATGGACGGTTGGCATGTACATTTTACAACGCAGTTACATTGACAGAATTGGGAAACAAGTGCCAATAGATTTAAAAATATGTAATAGTAATTATTAAATACTACTGTATTGTAATATTCTCTAAATATGCTCGTTTTACCACGAATTATTTGTTACTTGTCTGAATATGTAATGCTAAATGCTCTCGATACACTTTCACATCAAAGAAAATGTCTCCAAATTCTCATTACTAATTGAAGAACAAACGCTCGTTTCGATCTGTGGCTTAGCTTAGGTATACCGGAATTTAAGAAAACGTTCGACAAATACATTTCTCCCCATTACGTCACACACAGGTTTTAACTGTTTTTGGCGTAAAAATTAATACAACAATGCCTCGTAATGGTTATATGCGCCCAAAAAAAGAAGAATTTAAAAAATTCACTCTGACAGCTCGTCAAACGAACCACGGGACATCAAAATGCAATTTCAAAAATTATAAAATGATCCTAAACTACTCATATTTTAAAACCATTGCAGATAACAGGTATTAAAAAACTGATTTTTTAGAATAGATATCATGTAACTAAAACATCTCTATCATCAATATTGTATTTTTACAATGTTTATTCTTTGTTTGCTTATTTCGTAAATGCAGACAATACGCAGAAAACGAGACCAGCATAAGTCTATTTACCAAATTTAGCTATACACAATGAAAAATTAAAGATAACATTTAGTATAGTTTTTTTTTTAGAAAAAAGTGTTTACAATGTTTTTAAAAACGCCTATATTTCATGCAAAATTACGAGAAAAGTACAGTAAGGAACAAATTTTCGAAAAATTGTACGGGATCTTATTTCAAAAGCTATCTTTAAGGAATAGATTTCATTAAAGGAAAATTCTCTAACTTTAATAATTCAGTTCTAGGAAGACACCAAAAAAAGTTTGAACTTTCGCAAATTTCGAAAAATGTGGGTTCTCAATGTACATGAGGCCTGTACATGAGACCTCTACCATTATCTTAATGTCTATTACACTCTCCAATAAGAAAATTTAATCCAAGATGTTGGAGCTATGGTTTTACAAATTTTGAAAATGTCCCAGGAGCTTTATGGAAAGAAACCCCAAAAATTGATATATAGGTTTCAAATTCAACGGATTGCGACATCAGCTAGATTCGTTGAGAAATATCAATTTTGGAGAAAATTGGCTGAACGGTATAGCCGCAAACGTTATTCCCAGACGGACGAACGGACGTTTTGCCGTCAATCGTTTTTTCCGTATCAAGAACCCACAAAACATGGAGTCGGGCTACACCACATGTTAGAGAATTTTTTTCTAAATTCTGCAACTGGATTTATCCAGTTTTTCGTTACCAATACCCGGCAATAAGTTTTTTCTGCCTAAAATTCGCTGCTTTTTCTCGCAGCATTTCTCTCTATTGCATAAGTGGTAGCGAGAAAGTAATAAGAAAAACCGTTTTCTTATCAAACGTCTTCTTTAGCCAAAAATTATTTCTTTCGATTGTACATTCGGCATTTTAAATATTTAACGGACGTTACCCGTTAGGAGCGGCTCTAGTTGCCAGAAACTAATTTAAAAGTACAATAATACGAATTATTTTTTCTACGATCGAATAAAAATGTGTGTTTCTGCCTGCTGATACGCGTGCGTGAGGCAAGTCTTTTCGAAAAACAAGTGAAAAAGTGTCGTCACCGTACGTAAAAGGCTTTCACGGTGACATCACAGTGGAAAAGAGGCTTTTTTGTGTACCAGCATTATAAATGACCTTTTCAGTTGCAAGAAATCGTTCATAATTGGGCATTTTACAGCACAAATAATGACGTATTAACAAATGATTGCATCACACAATCAGCCAATCGTACCGAGAGAATCGAGGGGAGATAGAGGTAAATTGAACACCCAGCCACAATTTTCTCGCACAGATGTCAAATATCCGAGATGTCCAAAGAAAGGAGTTCTGTAAAATTAAGTTTGATTCTCTTATACATTTATAATGTAGTTGTACAAAATATAGTGTATGCATCTCGTTTTTAATGTTGCTTTATTGCATTCGTACAAACTTAAAAACTCGATCCTAACGTCAGTGGTTTTTAAAACATGTACTCCTGTAATAAGGTTTAGCATTCTTAACTAATTGCATAAACTAATATTACGTATGGTAGGTAGCTTACAGGAGGAGAAATAAAATAAAGCACATAATATGTCACTATAATAAACTCTTCCCAACAACTTATAATTAACTAATCACAGATAATTAGTAAGTAACTGTTGACACAATATATTATGAAACTCCTAACAATTCTCTTAGATGTATACCAATTTCTAAACTGATAGTAAGATTTTTCGTAAATACCTTAGGAATTTTGAGTAATAAATTAGATACTGATTAAATTAGATAAAAATGTCTATTATTATTTAAATCAATAATTCGTCTTACACTAACATATACCTCCTCTGTATGGCACTACTCCACACCGAGTCATATTCAATTATTACAAACTGTACAAAACAATTGTTTACGTAAAATCAGTAAAGCACCTTGGTTCATTAGCAATAGTCAAATACATTTAGCATTATTAATTGCTTTATTACAGATTTTATGTCATTTTATTGAATCATTTTATTCCAAACTACAGTTCCTACCTTGCACCCTAATTTTCAACCTTGGCAAATCCACAAATTCAAGAATCTGAATCCGTTCCCGTTTCCCTAAAGACGATTTTCGATAGTGACATTTTTACTCAGGTGTATTGGCAAAAGATGCATTTTTTCAAAACCTTTTAAGATAAAATTGCGTCAAAATAACATGCAAAAAATATTAAAAAAGAAGTATAATCACTATCACGCAAAAGAATAGATGTTAAATAAATTTAAAAAACAACACAAGAATATCAGTTATACAATAGGAACTCGTACAATACAACAATACCTCACTACCTTAAGTAGCGAAACCACGGCCTCCTTTTATACAAACTTTACCGAAGGTGAGGTTTCCCTTCAAATAAATCATGGAAAGCAGATATGAAACAAATCATGATTCACAATAGAAACATCTTAATACGATCATAGGAAAATAAATATATATCGTGACTCAGGTTTTATTTTTTCACTATTATTTCACTTCTTCGGCCGGAGCGCCCTAGCACTTACGCTCGACTTCCGTAATCAATCGTCGTTAGTACAGCGCCACCTCCCATCTCAATCAGTTCATGTTACGCAAAACTCGCCATGGACGTTGCAATACATGCTTATGCGATACGTCATAATATTTATTTGATGAATATTTTCAAAAGTCTTTCTAGTACTCTCAGAAACGGAAGAATTTTTCCTACCAAATGTCTACCTTAAAGTAACTAACCAAATGTCCAATGTACCAAATGTACCAAATGTCTAACTTAAAGTAAATGCTTGGTACTCTGCAATATTTCACTTCTCGTTACAACTTCAAAATTGACAATTTAAAAACACATATGTTAACATCTCGGATCTCATTGTACAGAATGACTCGGAATAAATGTTACAAATTTCTAGAGCACGTAGAGATCTTGAAGGTGATCATTTTTTTACCAGTGAATATGTGGTGGGAAACTTCCTGTCATGAAGTAACTCAAGTCATGTTCACCCCTCATTGTTAGGCAACTCCTTATTCACTGTTGTTGGGCAGGTATGCAAATACTCTTTGTCTGCGTCAGAACGTGACCTGACAAGGACGACCTGGGAGTCCTAGAAGAAAGGGTAATGATCTGATTGATTGATTGATTAGTGTTTCCGGGAGATTAGTGCTTTAGTGTCAACTGCTAACATCATTAGTCTCCTTAAGTACAGTGTATGTTTTGTCGCGGGTGGCGGCGATGATGTTCCCCCCTTGGGTGAGAGATCCAGCGTCGACCTAAACGTCGATGGCAGGGCTTTCCCCGTCGTAGTATCTCCCACCAGCCGCGTTAAGCTCGAATCTTCCAACTGATCTCCTGGCGTGAGGTAGGGTAGTGCATGTAAATGTAAGTGTGCACAAGTAAGGGGTGTGGTTAGGAGCAGGAAGACGAAGGAAAGATCACGCGCGGTCCGTGGTCCGTTTGTTAGTGTACGGCTCCGGTACTCCCTTGGTTTGATCAGAGAAACCACATGAAAATACCGATCAGAGTGGTCATCACTATGATTCTACTCCAACTGGCGGCTTAATCCGACCTAGCTATTTATTTAGAGCCGAAAATAAGGTAAGTAATAGGTGTTGATGATTAAAGACAAGATAAATGATAAAACAGGAGATCTATTTAAAACTGAAATTTTTTTAATTAGTCCGTGACGCCATTTTGCTGCCGCGTGTACGAACCCGTCGGACGAAACTATATAACACGTTTTTACAACATCAATACAGCACAACAGTCAAATTCAGAGTAACAGTCCGAGCAAAAAATGCTATGTCCCGCGGTATCGCACTCATTTAAGAAGGCTTATAAAAGCCCAAACACTTCCGATTTTTCTTTCATGAAGGATATGAGAATATTCAGAGAAAAATCCTCCTGAAGGCCGCGTAATATCGAAAACCATTGATCGAATCTACCGACATCGGACGGTTTACATCGGCATTAATCAGTTCACCCACAACGTTCGAACGATATTGACGCGGATCAAACGGTTTACGATGTGATTTTCCAAGAATACAGCCGTCAAAAAATGATACGGTGTCGGAGCACTTCACTGAAATACCGACACGGGAACACACTTCGCGAACATGTTGTTAATCTTCATGGACCAATCGTTCGTGCCATCCCTGGAGCACTTCTTCAGATGTAGCAAGGTTAGTTTCCACTTGTATATTCGGAGCCTGAGCGTGCGTACTCAAAATGTACAAAGCACCAAAGAGATAATCGGCCGCAACAAGCTCACCATTATTCCGAATTTGCACACCGTTAAAATAAAAAAAATGTCATTTCCACGATTCGTTGCTTGTTGAATAGATAAGAGTTGATGCCGGACTTAAGAGACATACCAGACGTCGTTCAAAGGAAAAACCGACTATTTGTCACCAATGCGAACATCAACATTGATTTTTCCTGATCCATGTGCCAGAATATACAAGTGTCTACACGCGTTTCGGAATTGGAAGTTTATGGAAAGTAGCAAAGTGCTGCTTGTTAGGTGACATGTGATGCGTCATACCGGACCGAAGTCCCTAATTCAGCGGGGCCGAAGTCCATGTTGACAATCAGGCTTTTGGCGAGAAACGAACCTAGTTTACGGTTTTTCTTTGTATTGTATTCTGTGTTGTTCTTGATGAGATCTCCATTTGCTGTTCCGACAGTTGCTTGTGATTTGACCAACTTTCTTGCAGTATAAACAGGAACGTTTTTCTTTCTTGTTATTTTTGTTGACTGCGGGCGATTTTTGTTTGACTTATTTTGGTGCTGCGTATGTCGTTAAGATTTCAAATTAGCGTAAAATTCTCCAAGTATCTTCGATCTACCGTGTATTGGTAACAAGTTCTCAATCGGACGCAATTTTTCGATCAGAAGTTTCGTCATCTGTTTCATTCCAGGAACGCGATACCAAGTGGAACGATAATACTGGTATTCAGGGCCGACTGTTTTAAAAATTCGATGATTGAGCTGAGACAATGAAAGTGTAACATTTGGATTGCCTTTTGAAGTTCTGGAAGTATGTGTCACATAAATTAGATAATTGAAATGCATGTTTTGTTGTAGAAGTAACGCCATCTTTCTTAATCTCAAACAACTGTCAAAGAGCGTATACAACCGTTGCAAAGAGGATTGTTCGAGCACTGAGAAAAGCGTATCCCATATTTCATTTGCATTGTTTTTCTTACAAACGTAGACTGCAGCGTCTTCGTCTAATGCTGTGGAAATTATACGAGCCGCGCGCGCGTTGTCTCGTTGCCACCGACGGTATAAATCGCGCAACGTTTCTAGAACGATGACCTTGCTTCCCCCTCTCTGGCAGAATAAACAGTTGAAGGCAAAAGCTCGCAGCGAGCACTGGTGACAATAGTACCAACACATCTTCACTGGTGCGAAAAAGAAACTAATTTTTGTTGAAGACGAAAACTTCTGTTCGTGATTTTCTCCAAAACATCTAAAGAAATGACCGAAGCAAGTCTGTCTGTTACAGGAGATACCTGGAACCCCTGAGAAAGTTAAAAAAGCAAATTATTGGTAATGTTTCGAAGGCTGATTCTCCAGAGTTTGTCATTGCTTCATAATATTTGGTGGCCGATTTCGTATCTCATACCGCCACTCTACCCGCATTTCTTGAATCCATCGTTCAGGAAACGTTGCGCGAGTAACATTCTTCGGACGGTTCCGCATTGGGCTTTTGTGCCTCGGGGCACTGTCGCGCGGAGTCCACAACAGAATAAAGGCATTGCACTTTTAAACACAGTCTGACCTGCCACTGCCATGTCTCCCATTGAGATTCATTGGCTTACTTCCAAATTCTTGCTAAAACATTCTATTGACTACTTAGATAGACTACATTCGTCTGATTGTTGTTGCATACCTGCTCGGTGCATAATATCAGCCACTTTTGTAACATTTTTTTCTTGAACCTAAATCACGAAAGAACACCGAAATCACCGATAATCAAGCCTGAATTCAATATTAACGCGCATATGGTCCCATAACTTAAGACAGGTAATAGGTGTTGATGATTAAAGACAAACTGTCGTGATAAAACACAATATCTTTTTAAAACTGACGTGTACATCGAATAGTGACAAAAAAGGTTTAACTACATTTGTTTTACAAGGATAACAAGTCACTGCACTGCACTGCTTTTACAAGGTTGCTAACATTCGAATTATAAAACTCAGTTTATTATGAATATCGACAGTAAAATCCTGCCACTTTCGAGTCTCAAAACCCTAGAACCTCCCGATCAGAGACACTGCAGTGACATCAATTTGATTCCCTGAGCCACTAAGGCGGTATGATGGTCTGAGATGATCGGTGATGGTAAATTTTCAACCTTACCAGTTGATGGTTTCTGAGGCATGAATGTTTTACGCCGTTTGCTCCGTGCAGGACGTTTTGTTCGATGACGGTTTCCATGTCTACGAACACACTCTCGTTACGGCTGGTGATAACCCCCACTAAATATACGAATATGAATAGGTTTTGAAGGGAGAAAAGTGGAAGGCGTACTTGAACCATAGTTTATGATGCCATAGTCCAATACCGTGTGAACGATCTTTCTTTTCCATAGCACGAGATGTAAAATCAGAAACAACTATAGTTAAATTTTCTTCTATAAATCTTTAATTATACCTATAATTATTTCATTCTATTGTAAGTGTCTTGACCTTCATAAAACAGACTTGAGTTTTTCTTAATAATTTATTTCATGTTATATATTATATACCCACAATAATTGATATCTATATAATTTTTGTCGTTTCATCTATAAATATGGAAATATTTGTTCACTAATTAGTTTATTTAAAAAACAAGTACGGATAGTTAATTGTAGAGGTAACATAATATTTTGTACGTTTAACTCATTAAAAACAGAATTACATGCAAAAACTTCAGACTTTTAAGAAAGATTGCATACATTAAACTAGATAGATACACGTTGCAAATACAAGTAGTAAATGAAGCATTTAGACATAAACGAGAAATCACACTTATGATGGTAATGTACACCAATACTTTCCGAGTGAAGTTTTTTCCACAATTATTCAGAGAATGAACAGAAATATTATGGCCGAGTAAGTTTCTATTGTTTCTTACAGTGTTACTTTGCCTTACACATTTTCTGACTTCACGATTCCGTGACTCTAGTCCTTTGATTTGAAACATCGATATTTTAATTTCAATAACTGTTGAATGTGTAATTCAAAACGAAATATTTTTCTATCGAAATTAAAAGGTATGAACTTTGTCCCGAAGAACTTAAGTTATATTTTCTATTCATCTAACAAAATGATTTATAAGAGAATATTCAGTTTTTAATTTATGAATGCTTTTGAAGTTTAATTTGTTAATATTTTAATGTGTAAGTATATGACTGTACAAAAGTAATTATTTCACCCAATGCTGAGGAACAACAAATTAATATCACATTTACATAACATTAAACCAAGACCTCGCTACCCCAAAGCAACGCAGCGTAAATCTACCTCAGACTCCCACCCCCACCCCACCCCACAGACACACACTTTTTCGCTACATTATTTATGGTATGACTACATCTACAAACAATATTATTACAAAACACTACAAATCTACAAAAAATATTAATTGTTGACCATTTAAAAAAAATCAATTAAAGTGTATTAATTGGCAATTCATTGTTTTGTAAACCTTCTCAGAAGCAGAAAATGATTGTGATACAAAATCAAGCAAATAAGACACATACATCTAGGCCTACCCATATTTAGAACCCTCCATTACAAGAATGTAATCAAATTATTTGAGAGTAAGCAATAGCTGAACTTAATCACATCCTGGTTGCTACATGCATTAAAAAATGATTCATTAAACGAATTATCTTCGCCACATTAAAATGAATAATGTCGAAGATCGGAAAGAGTCAGATATACGCGTTTATCTCTGTAGGTCGAGGCGACGTCTGGGCCTGTTACGGTTCTAACATTACGTGCACTGCTACACGCCAATGCTTCCTGCATCGTGGACAACAATTGTCAATAAGCGAGAGCGTTCGTGCGTACTCACACGTGCTGACCTCGGCGTTTATAAAACAAAACATCTGAATGATCGGCGGGGGACAATTAAAAGAGGCACCTCATCAGCTAGCGTCCTCGGGAATGCCTGAAACGGCACCTTCAATTCGACAACGCAGAACTGTCTCTGGTGAATGGCATAAGAAGGCAAATTCATTAAAATTGTGTGTAGTTTAAAAGAACGGATTTCGTTCAATGAGTGTGTCATGCACTCTTCGCTAAGAGAAAATAATTCATTTCTCATTGAAGTAATGTTCAAAACAAGTTGTTCTTTAATAATAGGTATTTTAGGCTTAGGTATTTTCCTTCTAAACATTTCCTTATAAGACGTTATTCATATGAATGTAAAAGTAATTTAAAATGTGCTATATCTACGTACCACATTTAAACTGAATATCATTTTTCTCAACTAACCACAATTTTGTACTTATCTAATTAGTACATACAACACATGTGATTACACGAAACAGATTTCTTAAAAGTTATTTTTATGTTTCTCAACTTATTCTCAAACAGCATTTTTTAATTGATCACTAGTCCCGATTAAAGTAATTTAATCCGACGCCTCTGGCAAATATTTCACTTTGAAAATGTTACTTGGTGCTAGTATGCAAATTCAGGATAAAAATTCGACTTATACACTAATCTCGTCGCTCGTCAAGTAAATAGAGAGCTGCATGAAAGAGAATCGATAGATTTATGTTTTTAAAATGAAAAGTGCAACAACAGCACACATTTTCTCGCTGTATTTCCAACTTTTGCTAGTTTCGAAAATTCAGAAAGTTCATTTCTTCGTGCCTCACAACTCCAGTGTGTCCCCAATAGGTCATCCAATTCACGAGATACAATGTAACTGCATACTTCCTCCCTCCGCCTCGATACTTTTGTCGCTGCTGCTATTAAAAATTTTAAAATAATTTTTAATTAGCTTCCTCTCGAAAATGAGACTTGCGCCACTTTTAAGCGGACTTTGCTCTAACCGAGGGAAACATTTAAAGTAAACATTGAGACGTTTTAAATTTTTTTATAAATTACCTTAACTTCAAATTTATTTGTTTTTCAAAAAATAGACATGGTCTTATTTAAAAATCTAATCATTAGAGCATTTGCATTCAAGAAAAAATCTCTATAAATATTATAATTTTGCTATGTATATTTTTTTGTAAATTTTCGAAAATAGGAATAGTTCCCCGAGAATGGGACAAGTATAATTTTTAATGTATTTTGATACATACAAGGGAAAATATTAAAGAAAAATTTCCGAGTTCTTTTTTGAGAACAAAATTGTTTAAAAATTATCTGTATTTCACGCAAAATTAGATGAAAACAACTAATATTATCGAAAAATCGCATGTGACCCTATTTCAACAGAGTAGGGAGAGGTATGAAAGTCTGCGCCCCCCTCCCCCCTCCATGTTAACGCACGCCCTCATTCTGCCGCGCCACAAAGGGCCGCCCACAGGTCCCTTGGAGCCTGCCGGCGCGTCCATCCCACCTTGTTGACAGAAGCTTTCGATCAGAGTTCCGTATTCTGTTCGCCTATGCCGCCGTCGCTAATTCCGACGTTTATTTTTACGCGTGTAGTGATTAGTGCCGCGGTAGTCATGTAAAGTTCATTTCACCGCTGCTACGTTTGGTGAGTTTTGTGCTCGATCTAGCACTATGTCACACAAACTCTAATTGATCGCGGCAAGTTCTACTATCACGCGAGCTTAACTTAGTCGTAATATGATTCCGCCTACACCTCGATGGCTTCTTAATACTTTTTCTCTACGACCTTTCGCTAGAGCTCGCATATCTCATCTCTCTCCTCGCCTCCGGTGCTCACACCCAGGAGCCGTTTCTTCCCCTCCCGTTGCCGTAGGCAAAACTCCGTCCTCCTTTACCTCTTCTTCTTCTTCTTCTTCTTCTTTTATGTAGGCTGTCCACCTTTTTTCTTCACGCTTCATTGCGGAGATTCACTAGATATTTAGCGCAGATCTCTCCATCTTTTCTGCGTCCTTCCAGGGTTTCTCCTTCCTGATGGTATCATATCCCTGGTTGTCTTTGCCAGTCTGTCGCCGCTCATTTAGGTGATATAGTTTGTCCATTCTTTTTTCCTTATTTTCACAAACTTGGTAATATCAGTTAATTTACAGTTTTCTTACATCCTGATTCCTTAACGTTTCACTCCTGGCCTGTCCTGCAATTGATCGCAGTGCCCTCCTTTTCGATAATCCAATAACTATCCGTTTTACACTTCGTTACTGCCCCGAGTTCTTCTGTTGGGTATCGGGTTTTAGGTCAGAGTGGTACGTCGTACTCCGCTCTGGGAGCTTGCGCGCAAACACGTGCAGCTTCTGGAATCCCCGATAGAGCCATTACGAGCTCAATCAATATCGTGTTGTTGTTCGAAGGTTGATCGGTTTATTGGTGGGCAGCTTGCTCGCGCTCTGGCCTCGTTACGCCTGCCTGCCCGATCAGTGGCGTCGGCAATGAGCGCGTGGGCGCTCGTCAGCGAGCCCCTTGCCCCCTTTTCTCGCGTTATTACGCAGTGGCCACCTCAAAGGGCTATCATTGTTCCATGGGATCCTTGGACCTCTCGCTCCGTGGCGCGCGTCGGGTCACGCCGCCCACATCCTCTCTGTCGAGTAGAAAATAAAAATTCCAGCGCAGAAACCTTCGCCCTGCACCCTCACAGCTGTGCGGTGCGCAATTCTCAAGAATACGGACAAAACCTCTGCGTTCGCCCGCTTTCTCCACCCGTCCGCGTGACCTAACGTCTCTTTCTTATCCTTATTTATTTTTCATATTTTATTCACATAATGGGTTCGTTACAGTATCATGACCCATATTCCAAAAACTTTCGAAGGAAAAATGCGCCGCCATTTTTTGGAAAAATATTATTAGAGTTACTAATCTAATGTTTGTGTTACGAAAACTTTTATGATGTGATCGAGAAATTACGTGCAAATTAACAAATGTTTTGAAGAAAAACAAGAGGGCGAAAAAAACATTTGAAAAGATAATGTAGAGAAACAGATTGCAAAGATATTGCATCTGACAATTTCCCTTGCTATATCATCCCTCCTAGTCGCCAACTTTGCTACCTCGTCAGTTTTCTCATTCCCAGGTATCTGCATCTACCTAGACACTCAACAGAGAACCTATTTTAATGATTATAGCAATAAGGTGATTTCATACTACTCAAAGAGAATACGGCAATAAGGTGAATTTAGGGAATTAAGTAGCACCGACAGTGAATTGACATTTTTTTGAAATTGAAATCCATTTGCAGGTAAAACTAGTGGTATGACACAATGGCACAGACCTACACACCTTGATTTCACGAAACATTTTGCAAAAAAAATTCACATTTTCGAAAAATTGTACATGAATTTATTTCAAAATCTATCTTTAATGGGCAGACTTTATTAAGGGAAAAATATTTATTTAATACTTTAGTTATAGGAAGATACTTAAAAAAATTCAATTTTCGAAAAATTGAGTTTTGAAACTTTTTCAGGGTTTCTCGCTTGGGGTAAGTGGTGGGATAGTTAATGTGTGAAACAATTGTCAACTAGTTCGACTGAAATGACAAACCGAAAGGTGTTTTAAATAGCTTTGAACAAAGGAAATAAATGTACTCTTAATGACGGTTGTGGAATGTATGGATTGCGGCAAATACGTTGAGTAATGAAAATCTTAAATCCGAAACTGATCCAGTGAAGTCCCCCCCTCCCTGTGGAAATCTCAGCTGACCCCTCAAAAAAACTATAAAGAAGAGAAAACAGCTTCTAGATATTAGCAATAACGAGCATAATTCATAATATGGAGCAGGTTGTTTTACGTAAAATAATACAACGAATATGCTAAGTAATTACTAGTATAAACTTTAGGAGCGTTTTTATTAAAACACATTTTTTCGTCACAAATAGTTTTTTCATAGACCATTGAACCCATTTTATTGAGTCCTTCACAGATTACTCAACTAGACCACGTGAAGAAGTGGATCTACATTTGTGAAATTATTATTATTTGTTTCATTTTATAAATAAATTTGTCACTATATTTTCGATTAATTAAATTAAAACAAAAAATTAAAACTAAAATTAAAAATATATAAAAAATATCCAATCAATTCTTTTCGATGTAGATTAGTACATCAAAAATATTACAAAAATTTGAACTAGAGTAAAAAATTTCAAATCGGTTACTCCAACACTTTCTGAGATACTGGGTCATCAATATTAAGAATTTAACTAAGGTAACATAGGAGGGTGATTCTCTTTGATACAGTGTACCTGTATGTGTTAAATACTTAAGTGACCGCTTGATAAAGTGAACAGTTGTATTCCTTCCAGAGAAAATATTAATACCTAGGTCTACCTAATTTTATTGTGTGAACCACTACCACGAGTCTTAATAAAAATATATTCATTACATTCTTATGAATATCCTGTTTAAAAAATAGATAAGATGATTATGAATTATTGTATAAGTTCTGAATAACTTAATGGACCACTGAATAAATTCCAAGTAAATTGTTCATTACTTTTCTATGTATCAATAATGTAAACATTGGCTAACTGTGAAAATATTTCCGGCGTGAAAATAGCCTTTTCTGATTCATTTGATAATGGAGAAAAAGAAAATGACATTTTAAACTTTCACTTAGCTCTTGGTTCTTAGATAAAGACCATGTCAAACTCTGTATAGTTTGTATTAGGTATTGAATTATATTGAGTTTCTTTTGGATTGTATGTAAATGTATGATACTATTTATTCGGAAATAAAATTTTGTTTGTACTTCAGGTTTCTTAGAATCCAGGATCCCTCATGATTGTCGAAACTCTCCTGACATTTCAGATTTAGATTTAGATTTTTTCAGTCAAAAAACAGTAAAAAAACTATGTGACGTATGGGGAAGAAGATAATGTGCGCACGTTTTCTTGGGTTCCAGAGTCCCTTTCCATCATTTTAACTATAAATAGTTGAAAAATGAATACAAGTTAAAACCAAAATTTAAAATAATAATAATGATATTTAAAATAGCGCGACAGTAGCGACATTTGAAAAACTAGACATTTTTGTTCCCAAGTTATAGAAAACTTATTTGCAACGGTAAAAGAACTGCAGATTTTATTTTCTGCATTACTAACAAAATAGTAACTCGCCCTTACCTCTACTCCTACCATTACAAGCAAAAGAAGAGTTCAACAACACGTGCGTACAGTGAGGCTACATTTACGTCCAGAAGCTAAACAAGGGGCCATCTCAGCATTTGCTGAATGTATCAGGGAAACTGGACAAAAACCTGACCGAGAGGGAGTCATTTTTGTCATGTATGTGGTGAAGTGACACTTGCTTCCCAGAAACGTCGAATTACACCAATCATAAGTCAGCATATCATCACTCTTTTGGGATATAATTAAGAAAATTGGGCAAGTCCTGGGAAACCACATACACCATATCACTACCATTGCGTACTGCATCTCACTACATGGAAAAGGTCTAAGGGAACATCTGAGAGATGGCATGATCCTCTTGTAAAGAAAAGAAAATTATTTTGCTCCCTCTACACATAAAACTTGGATTAATAAATAAATTTGTAAACGGGGGAACAAGGTGAAGAAAAGGAAGTTTTCAGTACCTCAGAGGACTATTTTCGTAGATCAGTGATGCGAAATTTCAAAAAGTTATCTTCAGTGGCCCGCAGAATTGCCAACTTCTAAAAGATACAAATTTTGATAACGTTCTCCAGGACCATGAGAAAGCGGCCAGGAAAGCATTTAAAGATGTTGTGAATGAGACTTTGCAAATGTGAATAATCTTCTAGAAAAATTCCATCGTTTAGCCTCCAACATGTCGCCTAAAGTCCATTTTCTACATTTTCACCTGGTCTTTTTCCCTGACAACTGCGGTGTTATGACGAACGTGGAGATCTATGCCATTAGAACATTTCGAAAATAAAGGTATGTAAGACAGTGACAAGGGAATACTCAGAAAAGGAGTGTAAGCGACGAACAAAAAGAGAAAGCGTTCATTTGAATTAGTCCTACTAATCAATATCCATCTTGTAAATTAGGCATACTAATCAAATGTCACGTTCATTATTCTCGGCTCAAAATTAGGGGACTTTTGTTCTTTTGAGAAAATAAAGTATTTAGAAGTATATTTTCAGAATTTCTACTTGAAATTAGAATATCTTAAAATCTAGAACTGACATACAAAATATATCATATTCGTTTTTTCTGGACCACAAATTACCGCAATGTTGTTGTTCTGAGAATTAAAAGAATTCCCAAGTACATTTTTGTTGAACAGTGATATTACTGCTTCCGTCCCTGCGTGCCCCAGAATGTTATAACACATAGTGACACTCAGGTGTTTGACGGTACTTTCTTATTACAGGAGAGTTCAGAAAGATCGCCGGGCGAGTTCAAAGAAGTAAATAACACTACATGTAAGTAAACAGTGTTGATATATGATTTACGCAATATTTTCAAAATGTTATCAAATTAAAGATAAGTTTTTTTCTATCACTATTAGTATTAAAAGACGTTAGTATTACTTTTATTAAATTATTTTATACTCCCTGTTTGACATTCGTCCATGATGCGTTTTGAAGTATACATGTTTCAATGAATTTTCTTGACCCATCCTCAGGCAAATGCATGTTTCAGCACAAATTAATACTTATCATAAACTTGTTTTTGTAAACAATTTTTATTTCCAATTATATTCACTCTGAAATACATGTTTTGTAATAATTTACGTGCTGTATTGCGTTCATCTAAAGAATGGTGGGGGAAACCGGAGGTGGTTGGCAAAATAGGCTGGTTAGCAATTGGATTTCAACATCTACCACGTAAGTCTATACTTCAATTTAAACATAGAGACCGTTGACGTTTGATCAGCTGTTACGGTGTCATCCAAGCAGGAGCGTGTGACGTTAAAGCTCCCGATTGAATGACCCGTAACAGCTTATCAAACGCCAACGGGCTCAATAAATAAATAGAAGTATACCTCAGGATGTGTCTCCAATTAACTGATCTCAATCAGATGTTCTGATAAAAAAGACAAATAACTGCCTCACCAGCTTTGCAAACACGTGCGATATGCCCTAAAGATTGACACTCCTACACATTCGAGTACTGTCGCTAATTTTGTACTCGCTATGCTCCCAATATTCTCCTGCTCCTACGCCACAACTCCTACCTGCACAGCCCTCGCTTGCGCATGCAGCGGCGACGCCGACGCCGGCGGTGCGGACGACGCCGGCCGCGAGGGAGTTCGCTGCCAATCCCCGGGACAATGCACCACCGAAATCAACATCGCCCCCGCCGCCGCACCAGTCGACGCCTCTCGTCAACTCCAGTCGAACCGCAAAGCGAAAACGCCCACCCAGGATTCGCCTCATCAAAGTGTACAAGAAGGTCAGTTCAATTCTTAAATGTCTCGTCGAGTGAAATTTGTTGTATTGTAACTAATTTTCTTGCCTTCGCATTCTATGAGTACGTTTGTAGTCTTTGGCCTTTCTCGCCTCAGTGTTAGTTGGGCATGATCAGGCAAAATGTTACGACAAATAAACTGTCGCACCAGAAACATGGATTGATTAGTTGTCCTGACATTTATAAGATCTATATATTGATACCTACCAGTGGAGACTCTCGAGGGGAAGAAAGTGGAGAGCCACTTCATTTATAAATGACCATCTAAATATAGCAAATTGTAATGAAAGTACTTACCAAAAATACTATTTTTAAAACCTCTTTGCATTTTATCCCTCCTTTTTTCCTTCGACAAATTCTCGTACGCTCAGTTTTTGGCACACCGGCAACAAGGATACAGTAGTTCCTTTGTTCTGCTACGCATAGTGAGGGATTTTGGTTTCGCCACTTGGTTACGCCATGGATTGCCGTTCTAAGCGAGATTACGTGACGGTTATAGAGAAGTTAGTCTAGGAAGTGACCAATTAGACAGGAATACAAAAGAAATCCATGCTGGGTGACGGCATTGCAAGAGGCAACTGCAAACGACGCTTTGACTTAGCAAATGAACATAATCTGCAGTTAAGCTACCAGCAGTAGCCAAGTAATAGCTGTCAAAGCGGTCCCTTCTTAGAGTAATGTCTCTATTCTTGGCGTGATTACGTGACAGGCCCACAGGATAAATTTTAATACACACGGGAAAAGGCCGAACCGAATCCTCAAAGAGACCACACTGCCTTAACTCAAAGGTAGGCCTAATGAACATTAGATTGCAGCACAACGCACTGTTATGCTAATCTTATAATATAAAAATAAATCGCAAAATGTGTTGCTAAGCGCATAACTCAACAACGCCTGGACCAATTTGGCCAATTCTTTTTTTAAATGTTTGTTGAAGTTCAAGGATGGTTTTTACGTCGAGAAAAATTCGAATGATTGCCGGAAAACCTCTAAAAATAGCCCTTTTCTTTTTCCCATACAAACGTTTTCTAACTAATATGTAGAGTCAATTTGAGCTTTATAGCTATTGTATAAAGCACTCATTGTTTTTTAAACAATGTAGGTATGTTCCTAACGTCAAAGAGTCAATTTGCACTTGGTTACCGTTAAGTTCAAATTCAATCATACCTGTCAAAACAGTGTGCGTGTGTGCGTTGGAGCACAGAATACATCGTTGGAGGATTTAATGTCGCGTTCCGAAACTATTAATAAAATAATCTATTATACAGATATGCCTCCTATTAGACGAAGCAATTTAGGTAGAATAACCCGAAATGCTACAAATCAAGCTAATTACTGATCTAATCATGCTGCACAAGAACGTGACTACCGAAATGAACGTGAAAGAATTCGGATATCACATCGCGTGAAGCGCGAACGCTACATTCAAATAATAATCGCGCAAGTTTGAATCGAGCTGCTTTCAGTTACTATGTGTCAATTGACTACAGTAACTACCAATGTGTTGTGAATGATTCTATGAACTCGGTTTGCTCAAATTGTAAGGCATTGAAATATAAAAACGAAGCTAATGGATTATGTTGCGCAAATGGTAAAGTGGAATTGATACCACTGGAACCACCACCAGAGACATTGTACTCATTGGTTTCAGAAATAGGAACAGATTTCATACACTTTTTGACAAATATCCAACAATATAACTATTGCTTTCAAATGACTTCATTTGGGTCAACAAATGTAGTTCGGGAAAATTGTATGCCAACTTTCAAGGTATGCATTATAGCAGTTAATCATAATTATTTTATTTTCTGTCACCAAAGTTAAGATGCGTCACTAATCTTCAATTTCTTAATCATTAAGATCATAATCATCACTTAGTCAAGAAATTTACAACGAAGCATTCATTTCAATTGAGGACATGTGCTTGATGATGCCAAACAAACTATTAATTCAATTAGTCCTGGTCGCGCCCAATCGTCCAATGCATGATGCTCTTAACCAAGAGTTGAATCGAGAAAAACTGTATGATCTCAACACTTTGAAAGAATTAATTCAAACAAATCTTCCACTGTTGAATGAACAACAGAAGTATGTATTTGATACTCTTATGAAAGTAACAAATGATGAAACTGGAGGGATTTACTTCTTAGATGCACCTGGTGGTACAGGAAAAACTTTTTTGATTTCATTTATATTATCAACGATCCGCTCACAAAATAAAATTGCACTTGCACTCGCTTCGTCGGGAATCGCAGCAACTTTGCTTGAAGGTGGTCGAACAGCCCATTCAGCATTAAAATTGCCATTAAATATGCAAAGCAATGAAACTCCGACCTACAACATTTCGAAGTACTCTGAAATGGCAAAGGTCTTGCAGCAATGTAAATTAATTATTTGGGATGAATGCACGATGGCACATAAAAACTCTTTGGAGGCTTTCGACAGAACCTTAAAAGATCTACGGAGCAATCATAACCAACTTGGAGGTGCAATGGTTTAATTAGCAGGAGATTTTCGTCAAACATTGTCAGTGATTCCACGATCAACACCAGCTGATGAACTCAATGCATGTCTAAAGTCCTCCAATTTGTGGAAACATGTCAAAGTACTTAATTTAAGCAAGAATATGCGTGTCGAGTTGCAAAATGACCAATCTGGAAACATATTCTCTAAACACCTCATTGACATTGGTAATGGCAAGTTTCCTATAGACATGTTGACTGGCTGCATTAACTTTCCTCAAAGTTTTTGTCAGTTAAGTCGATCAAAAGATGAACTTATTCAGAAGGTGTTTCCAGATGTTTCTCAAAATTACAGAAACCATGAGTGGTTAAGCGAACGAGCTATATTGGCTGCAAAAAACATAGATGTAAATGAATTAAATTTAAAAATTCAAGAACAAATCACAGGCGAATCGAGGATATATAAATCAGTTGATCTGGCTACTAACCAAGATGATGTAGTGAACTATCCACCAGAATTTTTGAACTCGCTGGATTTGCCAGGATTACCACCTCACAATCTTCAATTAAAGGTTGGATCGGTAGTTATAATGTTGCGAAATATCAACCAATCACATCTTTGCAACGGCACACGGTTAGAGATAAAAAAATTATTAAACAACGTGATAGAAGTAACTATACTGAAAGGAAAGTATGAAGGAGAAGACGTCCTCAGACCCCGCATCCCAGTGATTCCGACTGAAGTGCCGTTTAACTTTAAATGACTACTTTCCAGTTCTGCTTGCTTTTGCTATGACCATAAACAAGTCCCAGGGGCAATCATTAAGTGTTTGTGGTGTTAATCTAGAAAACCCATGTTTCTCACATGGTCAATTGTATGTTGCCTGTTCCCCTGTTGGAAAACCATCAGATCTGTTTGTCTATGCGCCAGGTAATCAAACAAAAAAACATCTAATATCACAAAGCACTACAATGAATATAAAACTGATTTTTGTTAATAATTATGATTACTATGATTAACAATAAAGCGATTACTTACTTTTAAATGTTTATATATGTTTTATTTAATTATATTTCTTATTCACAACGCCCTATCACCAGGGTGAAGGTTTTGTTCAGGAGAATTTTTTGCCCAGACTATAAAATATGTAGGAACAAAAAAATCCACATTACAAATCTTTTTGACAGGACGAAGTCTGTCGGGTCCGCTAGTAGTTAATATTCTTGTCGCAAGATGTCTCTAGTAACTTTTTGTGATTCCCGTCTGAACGTCCAACATACTAAATTTATTGTTTGCTTTGTTGTTAGATGAAAATGATAATTTAGCTTCCGTAAAAGATGGATATCCACTATATAACATTTAACATCAATGTGCTATGTAATGTCTTCGCGTCGAGTGTCCATGCGTAACACAATAACATGTTAAACTTCACTTTTGTAACAAATTGAAATGGTTCCTGAAAATAATATTTCCTCCCGAAAATAATATTTCCTCCCAAAAATAATATTTCCTCCCGAAAATAATATTTCCTCCCGAAAATAATATTTCCTCCCGAAAATAATATTTCCTTGTGAAAATAATATTTCCTCCTGAAAATAATATTTCCTCCTGAAAATAATATTTCCTCCTGAAAATAATATTTCCTTCTGAAAATAACATTTCCAGGAGGAATGGAAAACCTGTTAAAGCAATCGTCCGTTCGGGTGTTGTCTGACAAGATCGTTAGTTTGCTCGGCAAAACCCTGGTAAGAGCTGTTTTTACAATTACGCTTTTCGATGTAAATTTGAATGAAATAATAAGAATAAAAATAAATAAAATGGACAAAGAAATACATGTGAACCTTTTGGGAATGACGGCGCGATCAAATGTATGGTACACTGAAGTGAAATGCATACAGGTATAGGGAGGGGGGAATTCCATAATGAGTATGCTTAACTCCTGGAACGCACTCAAATAGCAAATAGCACCAACTCAATTGGATTATTATGCAGGGAACTTCAAGAAAGGTAAAATCAATTCAAAATTCATACAGTACAAATTCTTAGTTGCCCGGAAGACGCCGTATCCTATGCAGGTACCAGAATTTCGGTCGTCAAACTGCGACCGTTCTCAGGGCGTAAAGCACGAAGCCGGGTTGCATACGGGTTTATAAACAATCTCCCCACCCCACTAAGCGGGACCCTTGCTCTATGAACCGATGCTTTCACCGCTCCTGCTCGCCCGATCAACCCGCAGTCGGGGAAGGAAATCATGTGGTGGCGTAAAGCACGTAAGTGTGTGTGTGTGTGTGTGTGTGTGTGTGTGTGTGTGTGTGTGTTTGTAAGGGGAGAGAGCAGTGAATAATGATGACGAAGGAACAATCGCGTGCTGTCCAATGCTCGTTCCTTATGACAGTGCTATGGCATTTGCCTGGCGTCGAACACTCCCACAGAGAGAGAAAAATCAGAGCAGTCGACCGTTAGCATTCTTCTCCAGACGGTCGTCGAATTCTACCCAGCTACACAGGCTCTCCGGAAAGAAACGTCGAAACTTCGCAAATAAGCTCTTAAGACAATTTTAAGCATATTTTGTGTAATAAACTACGTGGATATTCCGAATGGTTGAGCAGCAATATGCACTCAAAAGATTGTTTGAAAAATTGCTTTCTAGGCAAAAAAAAATGCATTGCAGAAGCAATGCAACCTCTCCAGAAAAATGTAAATTGGTTATTATTTACAAAAAATAAATATATTTGTAAAGAAAGAAAAATTAAGCGAGAAATAAAAAAGCAGTCAAATTGTGTAAATTGGGTGCTTTTTGATTTCTCCGTTAATGTTTCTTTCTTAACTCAATATTAATTCCTTTTGTAAATAATTAATAATTTGCATGTTTCTGGAGTGTTTCTATTCTTCTGCAATGCAAATTTTTGCCTAGAAAGCATTTTTCAAACCAACTTCTAAGTGATTATTGTGACTCAACTATTCGGAATATTCACGTTGTTTATTGCACAAAATATGCTTAAAGTTGTCTTATATCTAGAGTGAAAATCCGCCGCTGTTAGGGCTCGAACCCTTAGAACTCTCAGACAACGACGCTGCAGAATTGAATGTTGACACTGAATTCGTAATTGTGGATAGCATTTCAGCCCAATTTCAGCCTTCGAGTCGCCACTGGTATATGCAGATCAGAAATTAAAAGACCGTAAAGAATAATTTAGAAAATATTGAATGAGCCTTTTTTGGTACAAAACTCTTATATCCAGCCAGATCTACAAAATTGTTGTAGGAATGAATATATCAAGTATTAGTTCGATATTCAAATCAAAAGGTATAATTATTTATTCATTATTTTTGATAATTGGCGTAAAGTGAAAAAATTTCACATTACTAAACTACATTCAAGGGTATTTCAACGTGATTTACCCTTTTGCCAAATTGAACAATGTAACCCAAACATAATACCAAATTATTTCTTTTATTTTTATTCATAAAGGTTCTAGATTTATATGAAAACTATTCATAAAACATCAATATTTAAACAATATTATTATTTCATACTGAATCTTTCAGGTATGGAGGAGCCCAAAGCGCCAGAATTCAACCCTTGATCCAAGTTCAGGAAATGGAACGAGCGCCTTAAATAGAACCCTTTCGAGAAAGCAACCTGCTTCGATCACCGTTATAGAATTACCATTAAAACCCGTACCTGAAGAAGAAAAAATAGAAAGTATACTGCAATTACAGCAGAGCTTGAACCCCTTGAAGAGCACACCTAATGATAAGGAAAGCAGTAAAGAAAACGAGAACGAAAGGTCATGGAAACAGAAAACACTTGCTGAATCTCTAGAGAACGAAGGAGATATTAAAGAAAGTAAGAGCTCTGTAAATAAATCGTTTGAAAGGACGCCAATACAATCAAGAGTCGAAAAAGAAAAGCTCGTACCTTCCTCTGAAACACAGAGCCACTCTGATAAAAAGAGTAGTAAGTTGAGTTCTACGAGGGATGAGAAAAACTCAAAACCTAATCCTTCGTATAGTTCAGACTTGGGTAAAAAAGAGGATTCTGTTGAGGAATATACAGAAGTATCAAGAGCAAACCAAAATAACTTTCCAAGAAATAAAGACATTGCATCAAGTGTAGTAGAACGCTTCCTTGATTTACAGAGTGAGGCAATTCAAAATTTAAATCGAAATATTACAAAATCTAGAATACGTGAGCAGAATGTGAAAAAAGAAACTAACGAACATATAATTAATGAGCACAACGGTACGTCCGAAGAACACACCGCCGCCCGATATCTCAATTGTACAACAGATACAAATTCTTCAGACACGCTATTGCACATTACGTCCTGTCAAAATGGTTTCACTCCAAACGACAGTGAACAAACTACTCAGACTCTCATAAATGTTAATGACAATAATCCCAATGAGGCCATATATGAAACGTCTACAGGTGACTCTGAAATCGAAAGTACATCTAAAAACATCACTAATGAAGAAATGGAGTATGAAAATAAAGACTCTACTCCCTCCAGCCATCAGTACAACGGGAAACAATTCGCCGAATTAAGGAAAGGAAAAATAGAAGTAGTGGAAAGTGGCCAATTTACTGTGCCTGTTGACGATGCCTCCACTAGTGAGAAACACAAAGATTCAATAAACGGGGAAAACTACTTCGGGGCAGAAATGGAAGAAATTCACCGCGATAACCCTGAAATATTCGATGAAGTTTACTCATCAGCAAAACCAGGTATAATACACACCTCGGTGAATTTCGAAGACTCGCCGCGGGCATATGGCTCTATTACTAGGAACGTGCCCAACATACAAGACAACATAGGTGACGCACGCTCTACAGCCGAACATACTAATCCTAATGTATCCGAATTGTCTACAAGAGAATCAACAATAGAAAGTACAGATAGCATTTTCAGTGCGAGAATGTCGGGGGAGAGTTCTCATTCTGATATCCCAACCGAACTCAGTTCTAAGAGCAGAGTGGAAGAAGTAATGGAAAGGGGTCAATTCACTTTTCCTGAAGACGTGTCCGCCAAGGAGCAACACCTAGACTCGGAAAACGGAGACAATGACGCTGAGAAATCAGATAGGAATCGGAGTATGTCTGAAATAATTGCGAGAGACGATATTAACTATACAACAGAACTAGGCAAAATACACTCCTCAGCTAATTTCAAAGACACACCACGGGAATTCAACTCCATTCCTGCAGATACGCCCAACCTTCCCGATGATTTAAGTGACACATATTCTAAAGACAGATATCTCACTTTTAGCATAGCCAAACCCTCTACACTTACTCCGACAAAAGAAAGGATGGACAGTGTTGTCACTGAGAGAAAGACTGAGGAGAGTTTTGATTCTGCATTTACAACCGAATTAACTCCTCCAGGTAAGGTGGAAGAATTAATGAAAAGCGGTCAACTCTATCTTCCTATTGACAATGTATCCAGCGAGGAGCAATCCCAAGATTCAATTAACATTACAAATTATGACCCTGGAGAGGAAAATGTTCACCGAGACGAGCAGGAAATACTCGACGATGATACCACTACAACGGAACCAGGTGTAACAGACTCCTTAGAAAATTTTGAAAACATGGCGCGAGGATACGACTCTATTCCCAGAAATGAATCGAACATAAAAAATAGTCTAAGCTACATCCAATCTACAAACGTCAATACTAACATATCCAAACCCTCAACACGTATCTCTATGGTAGAATACACATTGACAAGAAGATATGACTCGGAATTCACAACCGAACCCAGTTCTAAAGATACAATAGAAAAAGTATTAGAAAATAGCGTATTTTTTAGTCTTTTAGATAGCGAAAACTATGGGGAACAAAATGAAACATCAGAAAACGAAAGAGCGTACTTCATTAAAGATAATTCTACATCTGAATCAAAGACTCCACCCCAAACAGGCAAAGAAACGAACGAATATGAACCAATTGTCAAAGATTCAATGACACGTCCAGATCTTCTAAACAGTTCGTCTTCTATTAACGAATTCTCCAGTTCAACAAACCCCGAATCTTCTACTAGTATTTTAATTGAACATAATGCGTTAGAAAATGAAACATTTACATATGCATACACGAGTACCAATTTTAGTTCAAAAGATCAGGAAAAAGACTTATTTACAACTTCGGATGTTGAGTCTAGAAAGGATGAACATCGAAGGTTAATTAATGAAGAAATGATCAATACTGAACATTACCTGGACAATTCTACAAGAGAAACAGACTCTCCGAAAGCATCCAAAGTTCTGACAGATGTTCAAAATGAATATAAAGAATCGCTCAACCAGCTGAATCCTTTAGACAATACACATTCCACCAACGAGAACTCCAGCACTAGAAATTCTGAATCTTCCACAACATCGACAATGGATATAAGTTCAACCGAAAATAGACTATTCTTTTACATGGATAACGTAACCAATAATAAAACCATCATCCCTAAAGATGTTCCAGAGTTCACAGAAATCCCTTATGTTTCTGTTTCGTCAGAAACAACTATGAGTTCTATTGAAGACGACGGCACGGCACCAGAAATTCAAAAAGACACCAATTATTCTGAAAGCACATCTGATTTTGATTTTGCTGTATTTGCAAAGGTTTTCAAAAACACAGAATATCCTTCTATTTTGAATAGGAAACTTAATAGAAATGAGGACACGAACGAGCTATCTCCATGGACTCGTTCTCAAACTGCGTCCTTTGATGTTACAGAAAATTCTGTCAAATTCCTACCAGAAGGAAGTACAGAGTCCGTCCCTGTAAGCGGTATGACCCAGGAACACTCTGAACAATCTATAGAACTGCGAACCGAGAATCTATTACATCTCAATGTTTTTTACCAGACTACAGAAATCGCTTCAGAGAAAAGTAGAAAGTCGTTGGATCAAGTTGAAAATAAAAATTACAGTGACCGTGATATGACAAATCACGCAACGGAACAAATATCAGTCCCACTATTTACTGAATATAATCCAGAAAGCCTAAATACCATCAAATATTCAGAAATAACACAAAAACCTACTCTTCTGGAAGATATTAATTATAACTCAGAAGGAACGCAAGGATCCTATGATCTGTTAAAAATGCAACACAAATCATCAATTTATTCGAATGAGGAACCTTCGAAAACGTTTCTGCAGAGAGAAACAAATATAAATATAAATAATATAAATATAAATAATAACCAAAATAATAACCATACTTTGCCACAGATACGGAGGCATAGTAACGAGTCAAATTGGTGGAATAATCAGTTAATTTCTGCAACAGAAACAACACAATCATTTCCAACGACGAAAGTAGAAACGTGTCAGACACTACCAAACACTTTAAAACCGCCTAAAATAAAACACAGTCGAATTCACACTACCCAAAAGGACTTGTCAAAGATGAAAAGCGTCGTGAGAGATGAAGTAAGTCGCGTACTAGGCAAAATAACACCTATAGATAACACTTTCTATAGACATATGTTTCAACCTTCCCCCATTGTTATTGATTCAGACCCTTATAACCAAGCAACTCAACAGACTAACAAAAAACTTCCTATTAAATATAGGCTTAATAAAAAGCAAGAGAGGACTCATAACTCACCGGGAAAATATGAAACACATTTGAGGCGAATTACATCTCGCGTTAATTCCAATTATCGACCAACTCTTTCTCCAATAACATCGCCGACTGTATCATCAAAAAAAGAACTACCAACGCGTACATACTCTTCGAAATATCCTGTATGCTTCTGCCCCGTTGAAAGTCATTCGGGACCGCTGATAACGAACGATAGGCCAAAGATGAATTCTCAAGTTGATTCGTTTTACAATCGACGCATTCAGCCTCCTGATCAAGAGAGCGTCGAGGGAAAACTCCACACCGAGAGTTTGCAATTTCCTCCTTTCGAATCCTCAACCAAGCAACGACCGACTTTTGCTGCTCCGTATTCCAAAACACCTCTTTTCTCACCTGACTTTACGGAAGACGGAGTTTCGGATAGTAAATATGAAGCCTTGATCAAAGAGGTAGAAAACAGGCCCCGTACATTTGATTATGATAATGATGATGATGATGATACCATATCGCCGCGGAAGAAACCTACCTTTGAAGTCAATAGAGCATTTCATCCAAGGCGAGTGGCATTGAAGACACCTGCCCGTCACAAGGGACAAAGAGGACTCTCCAAAGGAGCACGAACCTTCATGGGTCAGTCCCCAGTACGATCTGCTGAATCACTCCCAACCCAATACGCAATGAAAACTGGTATCTCCTCCTCTTGCTACTGCATTCCTGCTTCGATGTTCGATACCTTGCCGGATTCCCCTCTTCCCTCTATCGTCCCTACGTCCTCTGTTCTCTTTTCCACTCCGTTTCTGAATCCAACCTTCGCTTCTGAACCTTCTTCTATTCCGGCTTCAAACTCTTTGGCTCGTTTACGCTCTTCCGAGTACTTTAATCAAAACTCCATCCCTACTGACGGTCTCAACCTTATGCAGGCTTCCTTGTCCAAATTCGACAATTTTCCAGCTCCAATCCCCACATCCGTCCTCGATCCTACCCTCATCCCTCCCGCCGCTTCAATCCCAGCTTCCAACTCCCCTCCAGCTATTTTAAATCCCAGACTCGTTCATTCCCTCCCCGTTCCTAATCCCTACACCATTCCCACTCGTACTCCTGCTCCTGTTCTTGATTCCGTCCTTGCCCGCATATCCATTCGCGATACTTTAACTCTCAATCCCACCCTCTCTCATTTTCGTGCTTCTATTCCCGATACCATTCTGGCTACTGTTTTCACCCCTCCGTCCGTTCTGATTTCGGATCCAGTTATGCCAGTCCTGTCTTCCATTCCGACTTCCACCACTTCCTTTATGTCCAGTATCCCCAGCGAAGATCAAAAGAATTTTCCCTTTTATCTCAGTAACGCGCCACATCCTGAACTCGCTGCGGTCTCAGCTTCCTTTGACGCCCCCGCCCAAACCTCCGCACTCGATTCGGTCCCCATTCCGGCCCTCTTCCCCGCCTCCTCCCCTGCCCACGTATCCGCCCCCGCTTTCCATGATACAGCATCCTTTCACGGAGGCCTTAGTTGGACAGGTGGTGACCCATGGGATTTAACCTATAACGATAAATCGACCACTAAACCGATGCACTTACTCCCTTTCGTTCCAACGTCGATTCCCACTTATCCCTCACCATTATCATTACCATGCCCACCCATACCTCCTCCGCCTCTTTCGCCACCACAGTCCTTGTCGCCGTCGACCTCTTCACCAACATCCCTACTTCCCTTACTACCATTACTAACACTCTTATCGCTACCACCATCGACGCCATTGCTGACGTCATTCCACCCATTCCCATCGGCTCCTCTTCCACCTACAACTCCACCATACCTAGCTATACCACTATCTCCATCGCCACCACCACATTCCCTACCACCATTAGTGGCACTAGTAAACCCACGATCACATGCACCGATTCTGCCTTCATCACCGCTGATACTCCAGGCGAAGGCGCCAAATCTACCGCCGGACGCACTGCAACCGGATTTCGAGATGTCTCCTCCGTCATCGGCACCACTCGTTCTACCGTCCCTTCCGCCATCGTTGTGGCTGCCCCCGCTGCTGCAGTTTCTGTACTCATCGCCGACGAAGCGCCTTCCGTTGCCATCGACGCTTTCGGGCGACCAACCGGCGGAGGTCAACCCCTGCACGCGCTCTCTGCGGAAATGGTACTCACGCATCTCTTCGCCGCCCTCGGGACCGGGCAGCTTTACTCAACACATACGTTGAGGGCAACCACGGATAAACGCCTTTAAACAGCATCCGCCAGGTAAGGACTAGCTCAAATTCAAATGACTTCTGCTCAGAGGTAGTAGAGTATAGTTAGCGTAGTAGGATGAGTTTTCAGCGATGCCCAAAATTATACGAACAATAATATTACGTTCTCAATAACTCATTAAAAAAGTTGGATAAAAATCCTGTTGTTATTATTATTTTAAAAAATGCGTCTCTTACATATCGAATTCATATCCGAGATGAGAATATAAACAAATAATTATTATGCATTAATGAATAATTGTTGTGCAATAAATAATTTATTATTACTAAAATAAGTATTATCCGAAAAGTCCGCAATGTGAATTAAATTAATGACCGTGACTTACTATCAGGAAACGTATAAATATAATTTTAATCGGGACAAGAAACAAATTGCAAAAATAAATAATTATTTTGATAATAAAATCTTTAATGACTAGCAAAACGTGGCGTCGCCGATACTGTGAACGGTTTAAAAAATAGTTTCATGTGTTGAAAATGTCTTTCATACTGCGTTTCTTTCATGTCCAGCTTTATTTAAATGTGTTCTTTCAGTATCTGGCATCGGCACTTACCAAAAACCGTAGTAGCTCATAATGTTATAATCCCGTTCAAAAGTTCCCAACACCCAATTGCCTTGTGTGTTATCTCCATACGGGATATGAACTGATTTTATTGCAATTTCAAAATTATAATTGCCGTATCAAATACTTGCAGGTTTAATGCTAATAGTTACATTTTAGTATAACTACATTTTTACTAAAATAAATATAGCACATTTGCATTAAAAATGCGAAATGCAAAAATACAAACGAGGTAGAATATACTACATAGTGTGTCTGAAACGCCTTCACCTTTGAAGTCATGAATGAATTAATATTAATATAGTTCATGACGTCATGAGTACACAAGTCTTCATCATCAGATATTTCATCTATTTCTTCATTAATCCCATAATCTCAAAATTATATCAACTAATAAATTAAGTTAATAAGCTTAAAGCATTTGTTTTGAAAACAAAAGATAAAATCACTATTCTATTTACGTAATTTCTTAAAATATCTCAGTAAACCACAAACCACACAATTAATTCAAAATGAAAAAAATTAAATAATTTAAAATAAATTCGTAAATAAATCCTTCAAGCCAAATATATTCACTTATCATAATGAAAACATTGTAAAATTCCTCGAACCCAAATAAAAATAAAAAACAGTTCATTCAGTTGAGAGTAATCCAGTAGAGAAAAAACAAAAACAATAATAAATTAAAATTTCTTATTATTCTCAATTCTAAAATTAAATCCTTTCAATAAAATCCAGACAAAAAAGATATACCACATAAAGCCAAATTGGAAACTAAAAATATACAGAATTTAAAGGTATCTGATTGACAATTCCACCCATTCTACGAATAGCTTGAAGATCATTCAAACCACAACAAGATAATCTTACTGACGGCAGAATATAAACTGATAACAAAATCAAGTCACATAAGTTGTGTATTATCATTTACAGAACAGATTCCTCTGAAAGGACTAAAACACTGCCAATTCTTTTTTCTGTTTTTTGCAGTCAAAGCAGCGCCCTCTGGGAAACAAAGTATTTGACAGTTTGACAGTTTCATCCAATCGGAAGCTTTAAATTCACCATAGTGACGTCACTATTGAGATGTTCAAGCTCCCAATCATTTTCAAGACTGACAGATGGTTTGAAGAGATTTGTTCCTAAATATCATGTATGAATTCCCCACAGCTTAAAAAAATTGTGAAATCAGAAATTAATCATATTTATGTAAATTAAGAATTTTATTATGTAGGGCTAGGGAGCTCTCTTCAAAATTTTGAAGGGGGTCAAGCCCCCCTCCCCCGTGTGCGCATGCCAGTGAGCACCTCCAATCTTTAGGTGAGATTTTGGGTGAACTTTTTAAATTTACTTTGCATGCACCCAATCTTTGAACAGCCACTCGCGTCTTAAGTCTTGTAAATTGTGACCTACTACTTGTTAATATTTTAAACGTATGAAAAATATGATTAGTGACTATGAAACATTCATTCCAAACTATGTCGCAGGGCTTGCTCCAAAAATCCCGAACCATCAAAATCACGGACATGGGAGTATCCGGCTCAACCGACACCGTCACGCCTATTCGCCTCCCATCTTACTGAAGATCTTTCAACTGTTCAGTTCACAGACTCCGAATTTTCAATTAGAAAATTGTCAAGCAATCATTACCGAGCAGTCAACGGTAAGGAAATAATATCACGTGCAGATTTCGAATTGAATCTTCGAGTTCACACTCTAATGTTACATCATTGCAATCGTTTGCAACACATCGTTGAAAGATAATGTATATTTTAAAGATATGTGACCCCCACCCACCACTGGTGGAAGTTTCAAAAAAACCGGGTTTCTAGGCGATTTTCGTGGATACAATGTTCACAAATTTTTTAAGTGTTGTTTGCATTATTTATGTGTGTTAGATACTAGTGAAAGTCAATTCTGACAATGTTCTCATGCCTTCTGAACTGTCGCACAAAAAGAACGCTTATTTAATGGAAAAGATGTATTTAATAAAATACCTTAAAAAATAATCAATAATTTTGCATTAAGTTTTGGCATGAATATTCATCACAAGAAATATCTTATTTATAATAGCAAAAATTTCATTACAACATTGGAAATGAGGAACACATAATAACTGTATCATTATAATGGAAATACATTAATGTGTTAATGTGATATAGAATCAGTTTTTTTTAATAAAATAATATAATCATCACAATACAAAAAAATCCAGAAATATCTTCTGTATCTACAAACAACGAAAAATATTTGATAATATTTTGAAGAACTTTCCTTTTTAAAATAAATATTTTACCACCGTCTATCAAGAGTACCCCCGCATCCATTTCTTTAAAGTAAAACCTCCGACAATGCTTTTTTCATTCATTATTTTACAGAATGAGTCATAAATCAGAGGCGCTTACATGGTTATAGTTTTATAAAACGAATCCAAAGCTGTTTATTTTTCCCTGAAATAAAAGTTAATATAAGTAAATAATTAGTAAGCTAGGCTTATTAAAGGTTATTATTTAAGTCATTATTTTATTATAATTGTTATTTTTATTATTAGTATTGTGATAATTACTATTAAATGCATTGCTTTATTACATATATAATGATATTTAAAGTAGTAGTTGAATTGGAGAGTCGTGACGTGTTGTGAAGTGTAGTGCAATAGAGAAGTAGAGAAGTGAAGTGCAGTGTATTTAAAAAAGTGTATTTATTGATTAAAATATCTGTGCAAGACAGTCATAAAATGTAGAGTTAATACTGTTATTGTTATTATTGTCTTTATTGTTTTATTATTATTATTACTATTGTCTTAAAATGATTTAAAATTACATTTATCAACATTGCTAACTGTAATATGTTAATTGTAATGTTCTGCCACCAGGTTGTATAAACCTACCTGCAGAAATAATAAATCTATCTATCTATCTATAAGCTAATCTCGCAATTCGGGCATTCGAGATTCTGAAACTTTAGAGGCCTTCTGGCATTCAACAAAGTATTAACTTTAATTTTCAGTATTTACATATACGAGAGATACGTACAATAGTAGTTTTAAGTAACAAGGGCGCGAAACAGATGATTCACGCACAAGACGAGTTGGCCGTGCGAGAGTGGCGAGAACGACAAAGAGACGAGTGCGAGAATTACCTCGCGGCCGTGTTGCGAATGCTACATTTTAACACGTCGAGCGAAATGAAATGCGTCAAGTAAATATCAAATAACTACAAATACCTTACTTGCACAAAAAATGTATTCCAATCAGAGTCGCTATACTATTGTTCGTAAATTATAAACAAGACGTCATCAAGACGAAAGACAATTGCGAATCGTTGAAGATGTTTCGCACACGGAAAACAAGCACGAAAAAACGCGTTTCGCATACGGCGTATTAAAAAAATACATTTCATATTGTGTTGATAAAAAATAAAGAGACAACCTATTTTGAACGTACGGTAATTATGTTGCCCAATATTTCCGGGAGCAAACAGCGATACAGATTTCTGAGCGCGACCTTTATTTAGCGTGCGGAACCACCGGACAGTTACAAGCAACAGAAATGCAATTTCTTTCCATTCCAGTGTTCAGTTCGGTCAGTTGCGTGGTGATGATGGCCTTATCGCTTCAAGACACGAGACACTGTCTCTCTCGTGAAGTTGTTTCTCGTAAGCTTCCGTCCTTGGTACTTTCGATCGTATTGTGACTTTCAATAGTGCGAGTATTAAGCAACTAATGTTTCCAATGTCAAGTTCGCTTAGAAAATTTGCAGTGTTATAGAAAAACAGTTCTATCTACTATCCTATCCATTTCCAAACGTCCTTCACCAGCAATGCTGTTGACACCGTACGAAACTATGAAAGCAAGGGTACATATTCTCAAGAATTACTTTAGGAAATTGTTAATGAAGCTAGTATACGATGAGAGTTCTTCCAGATGAGTGCTTCACTTGAGAAAAATCTAGTACGTCTAGACAAGATGTCACACTTTGTTTAATGAACAAACAAAGGCTGACTGCTATTGAGGTACATTAAAGCACTTCATTAAGTCGTAATATGTATGGAAACAATATTCCTTATGGCATAGCATAGTAGGCTTCCGTTGCTGGCGTCAATATGATTAGTTTTCGAGATTAACGGATCATTTATTGGAAAGAAGTTTGCAGTCATGTATGCGTCCAAAGGAGTGGACCCACAAAGAGAGACCAAAAAACAAGTATTCAAATAATAATAATAATAATAATAATAATAATAACAACAATAATAACAATTTTAGGACCACTGAAATATTTACTAAATGTAATACATAAATTCATCCAATTAGATTAATAGGTAACCTTGCCCTACCACCTATTTAAAATAAGTTATGGAGAGTTCAATATTGCAACCCCTAGTACTCCCCTCGCGGCGTACATACCTGTGGTGGACTTGTTCAGTGATGGCACGATGTTGGGCCGAGTGAAGCCGTCGGCGGCTCCCTGGTGACTGAAAACGAAACGGACGATGCGTGGCCAGCCGCCGCCGACCCGTCTTCAGCAGAGTTCGCGCTACCTCTTTTCAAAGTGACTCACGTGTGCACAAGCAGAATTTGCCCCCTCGTTGCATTGCACTAATAGCACAAATTGTTTCGAATCCGGATCTTCCTCCAGAACTGAAGACCTCTTTTTCTTCACTAGATCCCCTATTGATGTTCGAGTGGTACATGAACAGTTCTTAAAGAAGCGACTGCTTTTTTGGATAATTTTAAGGCTGTCAGAAATAAAAACGTCTATACAGATTTAAGTGTAGTGCTTGCTGAAAAATGGATCAATATATTTTTTCAGCTTTTCAGCATCATCAATTGCTTTGGACGCTGCAACAAGCATTTGCCTATGGACGCTGCAACATCAGAAACAAATTAATGTATAACTAATATGTATAAAATCAACATTTTCAGCATTATAGCTCACAAAATCAATCCAGGTGATCCACCTTGTTGATCCATGCGTCAATTTTATCAACTTGAGATCTAATCAGTTCTGCGACCCAACGCATGCACAGGACAGGTTAGAAATGGAAGTTTTGGATACAACACCTGCAGGGCTTCTGCCGCCTTGCAAATGTACGGTGCTGCATTAATACCAGAAGGAAGACTTAGTTTAACTACTTCAGGCCACAAAAATGCCATTGTATTGGTAACAGTTTTGCGATAGTTTCATTGTTGCATTTGGGTAACACTTCACAAGTTAACAAAAGAAACTTACCCTTCTAATCCCCCAAATGTTCGATTCCGAATCTGTTTCCTATGAAGTTCTCAAAATAATTTGTAAACTGAGAAATAAATATTTGGCCGGTTTAGATGAATTTCAGGATTGTTAGAGACTTGTGCATCAGTTATTATACACCCGACAACTCACATACATTTAATGCATCCTTATGCATCAGAACTTCAGATATTTTCACAACCGCTAAGATTAAGCAGCTCTTCAAAAAAGGCAACAAAAATTAAATTCAGAATTATCGGGCAATTTCCTGTTTGTCAGTTGTTTCAAAAATATTAGAATTTTTTTTAGGTAAGACACAGAAACCTTTCTCAGTAATCCCGACGTTTTTAAAATTGCCAACATGGATTTCGAAAATAAAAATCTACGGAAACAGCCGTACTTGCCTGTGCTAAAAACTAAGCGTTTCCACTGCACCATTATAAGTTTAAACCAAAAGCTTCAGTACCACATCGTGATTTTACGGCAGATTTTCGGCCCAAAGACATAATTTGCAAACAGCGGCGGAGGTTCGCGTGTGACAATCAGGAAAAGAAAAATGTCAACAGCGCTTCCTAATCTGGGCGAATAGTTTCTGAAGGGTATCAAGGTCAAGGGACACTCCTGAGAGATGCAAAGTGGGTGCGCGATATCGCCTATTAAACGTATCATTTTCACAAACCTAACTTCCTTTGTGTTTATTATCATAAGATTGATAATATAATGTTCAGTATCTCTAGTTTCATCTAAATACTGTGAAGATCTTGCCACCACTGCATTCAAGCCGCCATAAACAATGACATTAACATTATCATTCTTGACTGATATAAATATGTTTTTTCCCTCCGGTTCTTCCTTCTTTTTTATCCACACTTTCTGACACTGTGCTTGAAAAATCATGTATTTTCCTTCATTAAGAAATAAAACTTCATCTAAGAATTCTATAGAGCAACTCTTATCATGAATAGCATTATTCTATTGACTTAAGAACTTACTTTTGATATGGACATAAGAACTTACTTTTGAACCTGATATTAAGTTTTAAATCAGTTTTTAGTCCAACACAATTTTTTTCAGCATCTCTATTGGAGTTATTTGTTAACTTTCTGAAACCTAGTTTCCTCTTCTAATTGTTTCATTAGAAGAACAACCTTTCCCCTTCAAATTTTTCACTGATTTTCTCTCTCCAAATCTGTCATTAATTACCCTAATGGTAAATTTTTTATCTTCCTACCATTTTAAATATTTGAGATGAAAAAAGAATTATGATAATCCTTCTCTCTCATTCAGTGGTTTTCTTCTTTTAATAGCCTGTTTTATTGATTACTATTTATTATGTTAATGAAAGAAATACGCAATACCACTCAGATATTGGCACAACTCCTAGACGATGTAACTGATATTAGAAGAACAAGCACCAATATTAAGAACAACATGATGCAAAAAGCACTAGTACAACCTTTTAATGCATTTTGAGTAGAAGCACTGTTGGCTAAATTATCACTTTGCGACCACATTTTTTACACAGTTCTGGCTTGAGAAGAAATTGTGATTGAAAAATATTAAATGAAAAAGAATTGAATATTGTGAAGAAAAACAGTCTGGTCTTCTCATTAGTAGTGTTTTAAATCAGTCTGCTTTACATTACAGCCCATAAAACACCATGATTTTAAACGGAGGTGTACAAATGTTTTTGATTGTGTTTTGGAAATGTTTCTGTCACACATGTGATTTTGACTGAAGAAAACTTTTGGCAATGACTTGTTAAAATTTGGCAATGACTTGAAAAATTTATTAAGTAATACATCTCTGAATAAAAATCTAGTGGTAATGGTCAGAACACCAAAATATATCCTTAGTGTTACTAGCTATTACTCAACATTTGTTTTTTAATATGATATAATTTAAATATCTAAAATTGAGGGATGAATTACATTGAGAAAAAAATCTTGTTTTCAAAATTGTAGGATTGGTTTGAAAATAAAACTGACATTTGCAATTGGAACTGCACTAAATGCACTTCTATTCCAGCAACAATTTTTTTTTTTTTTTTTTTTATTGTAGCCAATAACCAGATTATTTTGAAAATTTTACATTAGCTTCATATAAAGTACCCTCCATAATTGAATTATTGACTGCTGGAACAGCACAACTAGATCATGCTCCTAACATATTAACAAATATTCAACTTCTACTGCTTCAGTTTGTGTAATTTCAATAATTAAAAGCAAAATTTAAAATATAAATATAATCTTGTTAATTTATATCAAAGATATTTCATAGGTTTGATTACAAAGGTAATATTTTATGAAACTGATCACTAATGCTTCTACATTTTGTAAAGAATATATTTCAACATTTTCTTGAAATACTACAGTGAAATTTACAATATCACTAATCTATGACAGTACATTACAAATAGGTCATTATTTATATATTGTCTATTGTTACATTGTTAATATTGTTTACATTTGTTCAAAACAGTATTATAAATTTATTGAGCACTGCAACACTTCATAATATTAGAGATAAAATGTATTCTCATTGGACGAAATTGTCTCTCAGTTGTACTGAAAAATTGAATTATGTTTCAAATAGTTCAGCAATATACATGTAGATAGGAAAAAAATACTCTATATAGGAGAAAATTGCACTATTATGTCAAACTGAATTCTCTGAAATTATTTCTTTTTTTTTTTTTTAACTTACAAAATATAAATCAAGATTTTGTAGGATGTGGATATGTTCTCACAATCATTAGACGTCAGTTATAATGAACTGAATCAAGAACGAACATTTTTATATCTTAATTCACTTCACAAAAAAGAAACAATGTCTCCAAAATAAGTATGATAAGAGGGATTTTTTCTTCTTTTTTTACTATCTTAGCTATTTCCCTCTTATTAGAATATTTTAATGACATCGACACAATGTAGTTGTACAGTACACAGTAGTATAAAATTTAAATGGGTCAAACAAAATCTTCTACATGCAAATTACTGATATTAGTCTACAATTAACTGTTGAGAAAAATAGACTACCAGTCTCTGCTTTATTTAATCTTATTTTATAATTACCTGATAATTGAAAGAAAATTACTGAGAGGTCACATCCAGAATGCAAACTTTTTGTATAATACATCTTGAAAAAATATCTTCAACAAAAGAAGAATATTGAAATTTTTAACAAATCTTTCATGAAATAAATAAAAACAACACCAAAAATGTATTGTCTTAAAACAGAGGCAATTCATTCAGTGTGTATCAAAATATTTTTTGAATAAAGTGAAAATATTTCTAGAATTGAATGTCTCTCAATATTTTTTATTTTAAAAATAATAAAAATTAACACTAAACCATTTGTGCAAAAGATTTATACATCATGAGAAGTACATTCAGAATAGAAAAGATAATTTTAATTTTACCCAACAGACATGTACTACAAGTCTGAACAATATGTAGTATTACTTAAAATTTGTCTTAACTGTTTTAAAAACCTTATACTTTATGTAAAAATGCATTAAATACAGAAATGTGATTTCAAGGTTTTCCGTAGTTCTCAATAAGAAACATTGTGAACAAACACTATTTTCAGTCAATTTGTGTATCTTCATAAGTTAATAGGTAGAAGAAAAAAATCACTTAAGACTACCTCTTGTGATCGTAAAAATTGATTAATTCTTTGAATTTTTACTCTTTCGTTAAGTTGAGAAGATATCACGTTCATTTTCTTTGTTTTATTTCTCAGTGATTTTCTTATGTAACTGGCAAACATAGTTATGAATTTGTTGAACATTTGTTGAAACATAAACATGAATTTGGTGTTTTTTAAACGGCCATAAGCTCTACGTTGTGGACTCCAAATTTTTACAATACTTTAAAATGTTGGCTGATTTCTCAAATTCTGTATGAACAAAAGAGAATTTACCTCTGTTTTGGGAAAAAGTGACTGAATTCAATTGCACATTCTCAGCTTTTGCATTTCTTCAAGAAACCTAATTTATTTTGAAGTTAAGCAATTGGAATTTTTGGTAAAAATTTGCAAAATAATATTTAGTACATTTAGCATGTGTCTTACAGTTATTGTTTTATTTACAATTTTTAAAGATGCTTTGTGAAATACTAAACATCAAAACAGAAATTGATCCTCCTTATGTTGAGATTTTTGCAAAACAGCATGCATCATAAGAATAATATAATTGGTAATTTTGATAAAATATCAGTGTATAAAGAACTGTCATTAAACATTCTGATTACTAGTTTCATTATTTGCAGTCATAAAATTTACATTATTCCAACATATAATAACATTTATAGGTAGTAATTAAAGAAATATGAAGAATTCGTAAATTTAAAAAGTTGATTCTTCGAGACAAAGTACATGCACACTTTCCAACTTGGCTCATATTCAAATAAGATCGCCATACAATAAGGCATACAAAACACACATTACAACAATACATGAACCTACCAGGTACACATTTCTTGAATATTTTAGCTCAAATATTTGCTAAAATATTTTAATAATATTATATACACCTTTGTTTACCTGTCAGTCTCTAAATTCAAATTCACATGTTATATAAGCGCAAGAGTAATGACATTGCAAAGAAGAGAAAGAACCCACTTACAGGCACTTTCAGAAGAGTATGTTAATGCTATATGTATATATAAGTCTTATAGCTTTTAACCTTGACATTCTTAAAGTTTTCTAGCAACATAAATTTAACATTTACACATCTTCTGAGCCCTCTTATTTCATATTTACACTTTAATGCATTAATTTTCTCTCATATCCTATGGCTAAGATTTCAAATTCACATTAGAGAAAACTGTAATATATTTAATAATATACTAATGTACAGTATAAACAGTATACCAGTATTATTCAGTCTATGGATAGTAACACTGTGTTTCAAGATTTGAGTATGTTAAACAATATCCACAAATTCTCTATATTTCACAATATTTCCCATTATGCTTTTCTTTTGCAGGAAAATGATTGAAAGAAATGTTTTTAATAATATTCACAAAATGTTCTGCTTTTAAGTGACAGTTGAAAAAATGTAAAATGAATAAAGTTCATTACAAAAAAGTGGGGACACTAAAAATGTAAACTAGTTTAAATTATATTAATTAATTATTAATGCATACAAATTAATCGGAACATTTATAAACAAAAACATTAAAAAATTCTTCCATTGCATTATTAGATTTTGCAGTGATATCACTCCAAAACTATTACTTAATAAGATATTACACATATAGCAGTATAGTTCAATAAGTCTTACAAGAGTAAGGCTTAAAACTCAGAATTTTCCTCAATTTTCTCCATAATAATTCCAGAATTTTAACACTAGTTGACAAGTACTTAAACTTGTAATTTATATAAAGAAATACTGCAACAATATAAGTGAGAAAAATCAATCAGATTTAGATTTGAAAAAGTGATTTCACAATATCTCTAATATCTGAAAGAAGAACAACAAATCTAATAATTAATTTTGCTAGTGACCTACTTGAAATTATTATCTTTCATTCAGAAATCAGATTCAGAATTAACTATGTATACTTGGCAAATTGGTAATACAAATACATTATAAAGTTACACACAATGCAAGTAACTTTGGAAACAATGAAACCAAAAACCAGAAAATATCCATCTAAAATGGAAAGAAATCAGAAAGAACTTTCTTAATAATTACATCATCTGGTGAATCATTATGTATAATTTGCATATATAAAAACTGTAGATAAATAACCACAAGAAAATGTGTAATGGAATGTTTCTACATCGTTTTAGAACTCTACTCTAAAAATTTGCAGAATGTAATTCTGCAAATAACTTAACTTCAAAATATCGACTTCTTTTCAATCACATTACAAATATTCATGTGTTTAAGTGAAAGTTAAAAAAATATTTTAAATATAAGATCACATCCTCATTTTACTCTCATATTGATTAGCAAGAATCTTTAATGTGATACAAATACACCAAGTATTTTTGCTATTATGAAAAATCTCATTAAAAATACACAGAAATTCAAAGCATTCTAGAGCATCAATGCCATTTAACACTCTTTAAATGGCTTTTATATTGCATATTTAAAATCATCTGCCAAAAATAACCATGCAAGCTTTGAAGTCTTATTAAAAATATGACAGAATAAAATAATTTCAGAAAAGGTTACATTTCTCCTGACTGAAAGAATAACAATTGAAATTCATAGCAAATAATTTTTTATTAGTGATATTGCCATTTTATTCTCACATAATTGAGATATTTGAGGATATCTACAATTTCCACTGATCCACAAACATTTTTCAATCCACACAAAAACCACACAGCCGCAGTGAAAACATTGCTAATAATTAATTTTAATATTGTTCTCTCAAAGTTTTTCTCTTTCAAAGGAGGAGAGAAATTTATGCAGATGATTTGGGTCACTTCATTTCCGTCTCCTTAAGAAAGAACTTCTACAAGTAATTTCCAAGTCTGTTTAATGAATTTTGTCATTACATTTGGCATTAAATTTTGTTTTTCATGTATAATTTTTTTAATACAATATTTTTTTAACTCAATTCAACAAGGAGGGAAAATATATTCCTTCTCTCCTTCAAGGAAAACTCTTTTTCATTTGCTGTTTTCTCTAAACCTTTTCCTTCAATTATTTTTTTAAATTTACTTTCACTTGAACACTTTCAGCACCATGTGTATCAATGTCATATAAAGTTATGTTAGTAGAGTTGGAGTTACCCCTTCCACGTCAATCAAGAAAACAACAATTTATTTTATAGAAATGTTTATAAATATATTTATCAAAAATCAAAATATGTCTGTCTGCACACATGTGATATTTAAAACATATTTCTTTTTACTAAGCAAAAATTATTTAAATACGTAATATTTGAAGAAATGATTTTATCGATTTAAAATAGAATTCAATTATTGAGAAAAATTGCCTCCTTAGCACGATCAACTACACGGCTGCTGTCATTCACTTCATTTTTTCCTTGGTTTTTAGACTATATAGCACAGGTTCACATTTAAAAATGTGGAACTATGTCTTTGCATCCAAAGAGATAAGAGTTTATGTTAGAGAATTAGGAAATTATAGGTAGAGTTCGGAAATTTTAAGGTAATCTTTTCATCGCTGGATCAAGGTGATCCATAATCTCTCCCCTCTCTGAAATGTTAATCTGGTTGAGTTTTAATAAATATATCCTCTGGTCATCGTATGATGGAAGTTGCCAATTCCTTTATCATGAGAAAACATACTCTTTCATTCATGAATTTCACAAAATAATTTTTAGGAAGTCGACTGAACATAACTATGAACTTAATTATTGATAGAAGATAATACCAAAGAAAAAAAGGCAATTAAATAATATACTATTATTCTTTCCAATAACTCAGAAATTTCATTCATTATATAATTTGCTTTCAACTTCTCCAAATGCTGATAAAGTGAAAGAAGAGTATTCATTGAAACTTGCAAATGAATTTCAATTAGAATTATGGACATACCTACAACAACACCAGCAATAAATGTCAGGTCCTGGCAAAGTTATTTCCTAATACTTTTAAAAGCAAGCAAGCATACAAAGTATATTTCGTTTGGATACAATCAAATTTCAAGGGTATTCTTTGGAATTCATAAGGCAATCTTCAATATCATTTCAAGTAGATTTCTACAGAACTGAAAAGAGGGTAAGAATCAATATCTAACAGTAAACATACTAATCACAGACAAGAGGTAATGAAGGGAAACACAATATGTGCTTAATAAATCATTGTGTAAGTTTTCCCGAAAACTTCAAACAATACAAGCAACTCTATGTAAAATTTCAACGGTATATTTCTAAATGATGAGTAATTTACGATAGTAATTTCCAATAATATTATTTTTCAATCATGATTGACATTCATGAATGAATCATTTCAAATATACATGCCAAAACTCCAAGATTTCCTCATCATCATTTTGTAAATTAATATACTATATTAAGCCAAAGAAAGTAAAACTACCAACAAGAATTTTTATGAATATATATACATTAAGTTCCTTAAAAATACATTGAAATTTGAACCCACTCTGAACAAATCTTGCTTTATATAATAATACACATCAAAACATTTAAATAAAAGTTTCAAGACTTCATTTCCAATTTGCTCGGATTATCATTACAAAAATCTAATGTCTCCCTTATAAACAACATCCTGTAAGAATTTTTGATTGTGTGGACTAGTAGAGGATAACATCCATTATAAGAAATAATTAAACCAAGAATTAAAAACTTATTTGCAAGAAAAATATTATTCTTTGCATGAAAAATGCTGAAAATAAAAATGTTACTACACAAAAACACAAGAATTTAATTCAGATTTTCTTTTAAATCAAACGACAATGTTTGTACAGTACAAAGGCTACGCATTTGAGTATCATCTCTGGATTTTTCTATAAAAAATATTATACAATATTTTTTCACACTGAACAATTTTTTCTGAACTAGATAATGCAAATGAAATAATGTAAATATCATATAATCAGAGTAATTTCCATCTCTCTTAAATTTAGAATCTTCATAAGCTTTCTAAACTTTCAACAAATACCATCCTGACAAATGTTTGTCCTCATCTGTTTGTGTCCTTGAAGTGTCCACTTTATACTTAATTGCAGCAACAATACTTTACACTTAATTGCAATAGCATTTCTACATTCAATCACTGATGAAGATGAAATTTTCACTTTCCTCACTATATTACACACATTTTTTTCTTTGTACTTTCAATTTACAGGTTTTACCTGTTTAGGGCCCTAGAGTTACGACTCCTCTGCATTGCCTTTTCTCTGGCATTCACTGCCTCACTTTCAGAGCTCCCTGAACTAGTCAAAATGGGTCTACTTCAGTTTTATCACAAACATTTTAAACAAACTAAACAAGAAACATTATTACAATTTTCAAACGCAAAAGGAAATCAGAAACATTTGTTCATGATTTTCTAATCAATAGTAAATTAAAGGTGAAAAGTCTGATGGTGACAGAAATTAATATAAAACTAGTTATTCTACCAGAGCATAACTCTTCCAATAATTCTCAGTGCTGCTTTTTTAGTTATTAACAATGATGAAATTGATAAAAAGCATATTGCTGAATTAATGTTGAAATGATGCATCCAAAGAAGTACATTTCATCTTTCAAATATGGACACATTGTCAGATCCAAGACAATGTGATCAGTGTTCAGTAATAAAAGTAGACAATATATCATTGTTTCAGAACCAAACTCTTACAAGGAGAGAGAGACAGAGCAACTATTTAACATAATAATTTGATGTGTTATTTTATATTTTAGAAAATTTTGTAAGTATATAAATGGAAAGAATAATTCAATTAAAATAATAGCTAAGATAAAATAATATGGCAGTGACAAAAGCTGAATTAATTAATTAATTTATTTATTTTTCATATTACCTCTTTCATGATTCCAGAGTTGTAGAGTTGTTATATCCATAAAAATATGATCCAAATCATTGTTTGTAAATTGTTGAATCTTCATATTATTACTTTAATGTTTATCATTCTACCTTAAGTATTTTTGGGGAGGATTGAGGGTAAGAGTAAAGTTAACTACCTACTATGTTGCCCATTATTCTAACTAAAATTTCATATTCTATTAATTTAAAAATTGTTTTACTACTCTATTATTTTATTACTCTCTCATGAGAATTTTTATTTTTTACAGTGCACATGTTTTCAATCTGAATTGTCAAATAACTTCCAATCCAGATAATCATATTGAGATGTAAACCTTAGTTTCAAGTATCTTTGTAAATATATTTACATATATACTAATTTTATTAGTGTTGATATACAGAAATTCCAAGCAGGACCATCAGGTACAACTTTAGGCCAGAAAACTATTCTCATTTAAAGCAAAGTAAGATGAGAAATGAAAAACACTTTCCATGGCATACTATCAATCTATATCTATAAGATTGTAAAATAAATTAATTCTTAATTAAATAAATAATTAGCACATGGGATGTATTTAAAGATTTCTCAATGACCTATAAACAATACTATACAAATCATAATGAACCTTGCAGTAATAATAAATATCATTAATTTTTTTTAAACAAAGCAAAAAAGAAACAATACTAAGGAAGAGTCAACAAAGGAAAAGAAATATGCACAAAAGCATTCTTTATTAATGCTTCTTATAATCCCTCTGTTCAAAATATTTGCTTCAATTTATTATTTTTATCAAAATTTGATCACAAAAAATAAACCGCTAAGAAGAGGTTTTTCAACAGGCAATTTTCAAGAGAATCGTAATAGTACATTTAGAAACCTTCTGTGCACATTCTTGCACTGCTCATTCACAGAAGGTTTAATGTCAGAGAGTATCATTCCTAGAAACATTTCCTACTTGTATACTTTAAGGGGAGCCAGAAAGCAAAAATTTGAATTTTTGACTATTTTCTTTATTTTATCATTTTATTTATATTTAAAGGTTGGTAAAATAAGTATATCATTGTAAAATATACTCTTTTAAAGTATTTTTTCTTCTTTTTTCCTTCATCTGCAAATGTCAAAATGGAAATCATTTTGGTTATGCATCTCTAATGCAGATTGTATGAAGATCCCATCTCGAAGATTGGGGTTTGGACTGAATTATAGAAGAATGTTAATTATTTAATATACATGCACTGCAAAGCTTTATCTTCCATGACAATTACTCAGTAAATGTGTTTTATTTACTTATTTCCAAGGTTAATTTTTCTGTTTTCCTAGAAGGTTTAACTTCACTATTGAATTCTGAAAAATTACATCTCATAAAACTTTTACCCCATCATCTCTAAAACTTGTCAAGAAATAATTTTCAATTATTTTTATAGTTTGTAAATAATCTGCATAAAAATAAATTATGTAAAAATTCTGAGTTTTACTTTAAATTTTCTAAATTACAAAAACTGTCCAAAATAAATATACACCTGTTTGTAATTAATTAAAACTATTTCTACAAACTGCTCGTAAAATTATACAGAACTGAATATAATAGTTTCTTAGATAATAGGTCAAGTACAGTCAAATTAATGTGGGAAATATAGGCTTGTAATACATCCCTAAACTTCAATATATTTAACCTTTTCTGCATCATACTCAAAGTTTGAATTTAATTAAACTTTAAAACTAACTGCATTTACTTCTCTTCCTTGATTGCTTGTTTGTGTACCTTGGCTTTAGTTGAATTTTAGAGAAAATATATTACTTCTCAAAATTAAATTTGTTAAATATTAATTAGGTACTTATGCTCTGAAAGTATCTTCAAATTATAGCAGTTTGTTTGATTCGACTTGTTCACACAAAATTAGAGCATGTTAATAAAAAATTGATAGCATTTACTTACTCATAAATATATATAATTATTTAGATCATGCATTTATTATTACATAAAAATTCTAGATGTGACCCATTTCAAAACTCATAACATTAAAAATAAAAGGCAAATGTTTACTCATCACAAACTTGCAGCCCTAACTGATACGAGGTAAATCAAACCGATAAATACCAAAGAACAGAAATTCAGTAGTTTGCTATCTATTTTCCATCTAGCATCAAGAGGAACTCCATTAAGACATTATCACGATGAATTAAAAGAATCTTAATTGAAACATGGTCAATTGTAATCTTGGTTTGTCAATTAGTAGTTTAAAGATGTTTAGACAAGTTCTGTGTTATCTGTTATTCTATTTCAAAACATAAATGTTTCATAAAATGTATACACAATTCAAAAATTTTTATTGGTAGTTTTTTCTATTGATAGTATCTAAAGTTCACATCCTCTTGCATTTTGCCCCTAAAGTGTTCAACATTTGATGCCACTCACTCATCTGTACCCACACTTCTTCAGAAGGTTATAGGTATTAGGTAGGATGAAGGATATTTATAGGTATAATAATATAATAGGTATATAAAATGTATACTCGCAAAATACAATTTGAATATTTAAACTCTTCAAAACATACCCTTTAAACATAATTTTTCTTCATTAGGATTATCAAAGTATATGGTTTTTAACACAGATTTCCCTCCAAAGAGTTTGCCTTTGTTTATATAGCTTAGATAAACAGATAATTGGTGCACTTAAAGAAAACGCATCTCAATACCGGTATTAAGAGATGAATAACCATTGATGTAATGTGATCTATTCCTAGTATATTTTCTTAAAAATATGAAGGAGAAATAATTGCAAGTAGGAACATTAATGAGAATGAGGAATGCAGGATGTGTATTCATGTGTTGTTAATCAAACATGTTTCGTATCAGTCATTAAAAAAAATATCAAATAACAATAATAATAATTAATTTTTTCAAATCATGTTTTTATGTTCTTTGATACAGAGAAACATAAAAATAAGATTTTTGAAAGGATTTTTTTTGCAGTCCCCCCCCCACACCACCTCCACCCCGCTTCATCCCCAAAAGCTTTTTTGAGACTGAGGTCAATGTAGCTTTAATTTTTCTAATTGGAAAAAATACAAAAATTAAGGAAATAATTTATATAAATAAAATACATTTTTTTATATTTTCTCAGCATCAAATTGTAAACTGAAAAAAAATTGAAATGAAATTAACAAAAATTAATTTTTTCTGTCTTAAACATGGACCCCCCCCCCAACAAAGAAACTTCCACTTAAAACACTAGTTGTTGTGAATTTTTGCAGCTGTATTTGATTACCAAGCCTTAACTTAAAAAATTAAAACCACGACATCTGTAGTAGTTTGTGACTAGAGAAAAGGTTGGCATTTTCATGAGTTTTATTCTTGTACACATAAATATGCATAATACAATTTTACCCTAGTGAAAATTCTGCACTTTGTAGAACTGGTATTGTGCAAGAGATTGCTAAACATCGACATTAAAATGCACAAAAAATCAAAGTTCCTTTAATTTTATTGCAAAAGATTATTTAAGTAATTTTTTCTTCAATTTAATTTTTATTGGTTTCGGCTTTTGCATTTCTTTGACCACCCGTGTGTGGGAGCCAACAAAAGAACTAAATCTGCAATATTGTAAAAGGAAGATCCAAAAGGTCTTATTTTGTAGAATACTTCTTAAGAGTTAACATTCTGTGAGTATCTAGCATGATAAGGGCAAGATGTAAACTAAGATAGTAAATCAAGTCCTATTTAATTAATTATAAGAACATACTCAGGTTCCCACCATCACCATCACTCCCCAACTTTCCTTTACCTGCCCCCCAAAACTTGTGACCTGCCACTCACCTCTCCTCAGAATACTTGTGTCTCAACAAGAAGTCATACCACGTTTAAAGGCCTAAGATGCACTGTTCCGAAGTTATGCATAATTATAATGAGTTACAATAATCTGTTTTGTCTGTCATACTCTGCATTCTTATATTTCTTTGTCTGCTATCTGTTGGAAGTAGGACTCGATTGTTATTCCCTAACCACCAGTAAGGTTTTGTGTCAACATTTTCTTAGAATCTTTCCTTAGCATATATATACTACACAAAGAAGTATAAATCATTAAAAATATAATGATTTTAACTAAATTCAAAGTTCAAAAAATTACTGGGTGCTACAACAATGTATACAAAAGTATAATAAACAATAAAACAAATGTATAGAACTCCTGCAGTCCTTTTCAAAGTACATTAGTAATAAGTGGTTTTAAAGGCAAAAAAGGGTAAAAATAGTTTGTTGTTTGTTTTTTTAATTTTTATAACCATGACCACAAAATCAAAAAATCTGAAGAAAAATTCGCAACTGAGGCGAGATGGTTTGAGAAGTACTTTTGAGACATTTTGTGCCTATTCCTGTGTTTAAGACATAGTAAAATTAATTTTTGTTAATTTTTTTCAAAAGACTTTTTTATTTCAATTTGACCCATGGGAAATTTCAAAAAGTGTGTGTAAAAGTTAACATTCAGTTGTAAAAAACCAAAATCTGATCCAGGGGTCTTGTTCAAGAGAATAAGTAATAACACCAGAATATTTTACACATTCTTAACGACACCATTGCATGTAACTGAAGAATTGCCATTCTGATACATAAGTAGGGGGTGGATTGTAATGACATAAAACATTGCCAAAAATGATTAATAAAATGCTCTTCAAGTGTTTTTAAAATTCCCTTAAAGTAAAGAAAAATGATGTAAATTTTTTTATCAAAATCAGTTCTGATAAACAACTTAAGATGTTGGATATGTTACGGATGTAATCAAGACTTCTTCTTTTCGTTCAAGTGAACTCAGCTTGCAAAATTTTGGTTTGGACTGTTCTTTACCAGGAGATCTGTCTTTAGTTAACATGAAATCAGCTGAACAGACAATGGTGCTGATTGGTATCACAGCAACCTTAGATTACATACTCATAATGGCTGACATTACAATTTCTGAGCAAAGAAATCAAACAGGCATTCAGGAATTCTGTGGAGAAGTTTTGTTGCAACATATAAATATTAATTGATGTAAGTACCATTAAAATCAAAGCAATGCTTTATAAATGATGGGGAAAGGTAAAAAAATTACTTACGAGTTGCAATCAAAGAAAAATGCCAAAAAAAAATGTATTATAAAAATCGGTAATTTCCTTTTGTCACAACATAAAATTAATGTCTATCCTAAAATGCATTGTTCTAAATTGAAAAGAAAGAAAATAACATTTCATTAAAAACTGACCCCTAATAATATGCAGGGCTTTGATTCTGATGACCTAAAATGCTTTAAAAATAACCTATTTATTGACTTAGAAATAAGAGGAAAATTACCTTTCAAATGGCTTAAAAATTCATTGGAAATGCAGACTCAAAACTTAAGAATTTATTTTATTAAATTATTTAGAAACTTCATTTAGATTCTTTAATTAGAAGGACTTTCATTAACAAACTGTTAAGTATTTTTTTGTAAAGCAGAGCTCATGTGTTTTCTTTTTAACTTAAGTCATCAGTTCTTGAATTCTAGTCAAAATGAATTTTATAGTAGATTAGCAGTTCTTGAAAGAATACTTTTTCACGCCCATACCTCTGAAATTCCATTACTGTCATCATATCAAATGGTAATTCTTTAATTCCCTTAGCATTTGCCCTATAATTTTCACAGCATGTTTCTCTTAGCCTTGCCATTCAATCTCCAACACATTTTATCCCTTTACCTCTAAGGTTAGTAGCAGTAATGCTCAAACCTCTAGGTAATGAATTCTCTGTAATCTAAAGGGAAATATGGGGCTGGTAACTAGCCACAGTCAATAGTAAAAAACTTTCTTCACAAAGAAAGAAAAACTTTTCAATATCCCCTAATTCAGTTTAATGGTATGCAAAGGAATTATAAAAGTACCTGTAACATCAAGTAGAAGTGTCTTATTATTTTAAATCATCCTAAATAAAAAAGAAAAAGAATAAGCCTCAGCTATATTATCTCTGTTTAAAATAAATGGAATTTGACTTACTTAATTATCACTTCAAATGATTTTAGGTTTAACAAATAATGAAAGGTACATGAAATTAAAAATTAATTTCTTTTAATATTTTGTGTATTCAATCATATCTAAATAACATTTGCAAAACTTTAGAGGACAGAATGTTGATGTGACCCTACCAGACAATGAGAAATGAGGCTTTGTAAAATATTTTTAATTTTCATTATCAATTCTTTTTAACAGAATCATTATGTAATGGAAATGTTATAAGAAAAAAGGGCATTTTAATCCATTAGAAAACAAATCACACTGTAGATATAATGAAAAGAAATTACACCAATTAGGTGCAATTGAAATCAGAACAAATGACTGAATAAGAATAATTTGCAAATTCCTTGTAGAGTACAAATAAAATGAAAATTATAATTTTGTCAAATATGCAGAACAATATATATGAATGTAACTAAATATATCCAGTAAAAATGTTTTGTTATCAAAAAGTTGGTTGAGCAGTGCCATGAAAAATTTGCCCGTGAAGTTTGCCAGATAAAGCGAACAAGTTAAGTTACATCATTCCGAATCCTACAAAGAAATAAAGTTTTACACAGTACAAAGTTGTAGGATTACTATCTTACCTGTGACAAACTCCCATTTCCATTTTTTTAAAAAACTGTTCTTCAGTGTAATAACAATTAATGCAATTAATGGATTCTAGAAAAATGTTTGAAAGATGTTTCCAAAGTTTGCATACATAAAACAATATTTTAAACAAGTTGTTCAATTAACACTTTCATCAAGCCAGTTCGATGTTCAAGATGTGCAGCATAATGTGTCTAGAAAAGGAATTGGAAATCTTTTTAAATTCCTATATTTACTGCTGCATAAAAATGTACAAAATTTACATAGAAAAAATGGATACAGTGGGTTTATGTCGTATGCTCATTGTAAGTAAATTTTACCAATTATCACATAAAAATTTAATGAGTAAATACCTCAAATGTTCTAATTTGCTATTATTAGCAGATTACAAATAATTTCTAATATGATGTAACAATTGAATTTTTAATCATTTTCCATTATTTCAGAGTAAGTTCATTTGGAAGACATCAGTGGCATTGAGACACTTTTCTGAAATTCACACAATACAAAAGAGCATCAAATATGCTGAACAAGTTGCTTTTAAAAATAATACTGGGCTCTTGCTGATATTTTCTGCCTTGTAAAAACATATACAGTTGCTGAATGAATAAAAGCACTTCACCTCTCTGCTCGAGTTGCCATATTACTCAATAAAATGTGTTCTCAATGAAAAAGATTATTTACAAGCTTCCATTTGTTATGAACATTTGTTCCTCATCTAGGCTCCATTGTTTGCCATCTGTTATCATCTTGCGATTCAGACACATATAATTCGACTTCAACAACAGGTTTCCAATAAACTAAACACTAAAGTGAATATGTCAACAGTACAATGAAAATTTTCCATTACAAATTTCATTTTAATAACCAATTTCAATATGTATATAAAATTGTTTAATTTTAAAAATAAAAGCAAAATAGATTCTAAAAATTCTAATTAATCTACATTAATTACTAGGTTACAAATTTAAAATTCATTTCTATATTCAATCAATATCATCCTGGATAAAGTTGTCAGGAAAATAATTTTATCATTGCATCAATTACGAAGATTTAACAAAAATATGTTCACATGTGTTCTTTTTTTGCAAATATTTCTGTTAATATTATTCCATAGTAACATATGGATTTGATAAATTTCACTTTATCCACACTTAAAACACATACTATTAGTTAATTCATTCTCTCTCTTAGGCATATAGTTCAAAAGATACCTCAGAGAACATCATTATTAGCTTATCTAACATACATTGGGAAAATCTCTAACTTTTGTTAGATCCCTGCCCTTATAATCAGTCGATATTTATGTTGGTAATCTTGAAATGATTGTGAATCAGTCATATCACAAAATTACTTTAGGTCATATCAACATATGATACATCACAATATTAGGAAACATCTACTGATGTATTTCCAGTCTATGCACATGTATCACAAGCGCCTTGCAATCTTTCAGGAAGACGTTCAGGAACTGTGGATGTCACAGTTACCAAGGCGCTTTGTCAAACACTTGTCTCTGAGCGAGCTCTCCCTGCAATTGGATTCAGTTCCTCCTCTTGAGGATTTGGCCCCGGTTCATCCACAAAATTTATGCTGCCAGCTTTGTACCACACAATAATATCCACAAAGAACGCACAGAGTAATATGGCACCTGTAGTACCTAAAAAGAAAAATATAAAATGAAATCAATTTAAATCTAGTAATGAATAATGACAACTAAAATAATAACTTTTTTCTAAGAAATTTAAAAAAGAATGTACAACATTGTCTTATGGATTTCAAAACTCTTGAAAACCAATATTCATATTAGTGCTGCAGTTGATTCACCTAAATGAAAAGTAGAATTATGAAGAGGAATGTATCTTAATTTCTGCTTTAATCTCTTATAATAGAACATAAAAATGACATTCCCAGTTCTGAAAGAAATCTACTACTGGTCAATAAATAACAGAGTTTCTTCCCTTAACCAATTAGAAAGTATTTTGAGATGAAGAAATTATTTATTGACGCTTCTCATTCGTTTGAATTCAGTAATTGCTTCAGAGACCCCAAAAAGAGCAAATTCAGTAAATAATCTCTAATAAAACTTACATACTGAATATTTCAAAATTATAATGAATCATCAATATATCATCAATTTGAAGAAATAAATAAAAATAAATTCAAGTATTAATGTTACATAACTACATAAACATGTTAAAAACATGCCACAAAAATTCAAATAGTTTCACACATCACTGTAGTACCCTAAGTGCAATTTTCAGAAGAGTATAGTACTCCTAAGGAACATTAAATTGCGAGTGTATCTTGTAACCTTAAATTAGAAAAATTATCTACAAAAAATTAAGAGTTGCCATCAAATATATTATCTTCATCTTAAACTTACCGTGATAAAACATTCTGAAAATGTTGGAATCATACAGCCAACATGCGCCCTGTTCTCCACATACTGTCTCCTCCCAAACCATACATGCATAGTCCACTACTGCTCCATAAACAATAGGACAAGGTACATTACCTGCAATAAAATTAAGAAGAAGAAATAAAAGAATTACATAAGATGAATGGTAGCTCTAAAACAATTACTACATTTCTAACACACTTACCAAACAATCCTATAGCAAACTGTATTAGACCCAGAGCCATTGCCTTATCTCTAGGATCCACACATCGCAGGATGAGTAACATGCTCCCTACTTCTGATGTTGAATGAATAAAAACAAACACAGAGAATAGCAAAATGTACCACACATAGTTTGTACATTTTGAGTCACAAAATTTTTGTTTTGCTGTACCGTGGACTATTGCATGAGCATCTGAGGAATTGCTTATACACTGGCAATCTAAAAACTATAAAAATTGTATTATTATGCAAATTTGTTCATTATATTAACAAAAGAGTCAGTAATTTAAATTGTATTTTACCTCATATTTTCCCTTCTCATTCTTTACTTCAGTGACATTTCTACAACCGGCATGGCACGCTGAGTAATATGTTCTGTCATCGCTTCCACAAACTGGGCTGAACCTTTTCACGTCACATTGGCAATTTGTCACATTGGCACATTCAGGCATAAAACTTGGAGTCCTAGAAATAATGATTCCAGTGAACTGAAGTATTTTGAATGATATGAAAATATTAAATGCTATTATAGAGGCACATTAAAAATGTTTAAAAATATTTCTCAATGAAGTAATTTGCCAATTAAAAAATTAATAATGAAAAAACTTTTTTTCTTGTGAAATAATATGCACAACAAAACTTTGTTTTGTAGATTATGCTTTCAAAGTAACAAAATAATTTTAATTTAACAAAATATTATTGCGAGGATATTATTTGCTTTGGTCTGAATTTTCTGCTGAAAGAAAAATCTTTTAATTATTACAAAATCTTACCTGCCAGGTACAAGTCCAGCAAAATCATCCATTGGACATCCAATAAACATAAGAATTCCCATTCCTGTACAAACAATAATTGTGTTATTTATGGAATTCACCTATGTAAAAGAAAATACACAGATTACATGCTTTTTACCTATGGCATATACAACCGCTGTGAAAGCAATCCAGGCTGCCACAAACCGAGCATTTGGTTTAACTCTGAGTATAAAGACTCCACTGATGATAATACCTAGTCCCATCACTAGTATACCTCCAATACCTGGAACATTAACAACATATCTTAATACTTATTATTAATTACTCATTTCAAAATAAGAAGTTTTATATGAATGGTGATGAAAATGCTCAACATAATATTAATAATACACAGAAATGGAAACTTAAAAATTTGTGAGAAGGAAGGGAGAAACAACAGTTACTTGAACAAAGAATTAGAGCACTCTCAGATCTGATGATTCTGAATATATACAAACAATTTAGAATAATAGAAACAATTTGATTTTTAACAATCTTCCTTATAAATATTGATAAATAAAATGCAACTGCAAATATCCTAGCAACTTAGGAAGATGCAGTCAAAAACCTGAGGAGAGTGATCTATATTTCTGAGCTCCCTTTTCCATTTTTTATTTATATATGACATAGTTTACTAGTGAATGAATAAAACTTATTATGAGAAAAATGAAATTATAAAACACATTACACAATTAAGAAATAAAAATCTGTTTACATTATACTGTTCACAGTTGCCAGACACAAATAGCTTGGAGAGCCAAATGTCAAGTAGCTACATATTTCCCAAATTCTCAAGTGCAAAAAAGGGTAACATTAGGAATTGAATAAAATCAGGGAACATATTTAAGAAAAGAAAGTTTTATTTTTAAGACATAGAGGTCCTGTTCAAAATTTTCAAGGGGGGCTGAGGACTCTTACCACCTCCCCTGCTGCTGTATGCATGCCTATGCACCCAAGCTACTATGCATATCAGCAAAATGTACTCCTGATGACCCCTCCGAGCATGTTCAAAAGTGATGGAGACAATAAAAGTGGACAATACTGATAAAGTAGCAATGAATACATACCAGATATCATATTTGCCTTATGAGCTGGTAGTCGAAATTGTGTTTCCAGATATTTAGGCAAGAATGTGTATAATCCAGCTATGGGCAGAATATGAAGGACACTACTTGCAGTCCGGAACATTAAGATATCATTCTTCAAAAGGCGTTTCACAGCTTTAGGAAAATCTGGAAAACAATAAAAAACCAAATGAATGGAATTACTGTATGTTGGTCAAAAAGCACAATATAAGTGCCAAAATGGTGTTTTAAAATTCAATAATGTGAGCTGCTCTTTACAAATGCATTAATGCATGAAATGTGCTAATTTATTGTAGAGCAACATTGTGCTCTAGAATTTAGAAGACATCAAAGGGTGGCAGAGTCATCACACTAAGCCTAGTTTCACTAAAATAATACTTTTAGGTTGAAGATAAACAGATGTAAAAGATGTAATGGCATCAAATTGCACACCAACTAAAATCTAGTTGTACTACAGAACGGCACAGACTTTGTTGTCCATTTAGTTTTCTACTTTGTTTCTTGTCTGGGCTAGCTTTGCGGTCTTACCACATACTCTTACCAGCTGCAATCTACCACTTCGCCAATTACATTTTTTTGAAATTTTCTCAGATTTTGAGCTCCCTAATAGTAGAACTTTAAGAATATTATAGAAGAGTAAAACCTCATCCCACAAAGAAATTCACATTAAATTTACGTGTTACTGTAAATTAGAAATTTGAAGCTCTTTTTCACAGAAAACATTTGAGTTTTCAAAAAACGTAATTGCAAGTCTTTTGAAACACTTCCATTCACATATGCAATAATGTATACCAATCACTGGAAATGTGCAAACTAAAAGCATGAGAGATATTCCAAAACAATTAAATTTCTGTAATTTTTGAAAAACCAAAAGAATAAAGGAAAATACATATTATGCCATATTAAACAGCACAAATTAGCACTATCCAAAGGAAACGTTTGAAGAAAAAATTTGGATCCGCTTTTGAGAAAATGTCCCTGGGGCTTCATGTCTAGGATCTCCAAATTTCAAGGCAAGTTTTTCAAAATCGCAAACCTTCGAGTGGAGCCTTTCGAGAATATCCCATTTTGGAAAAACTTTTGTGTATGGTTTAGGCACTAGTGTTGACTGACAGACGGACGGCATTTCCGTTGAAATCTCGAAATCGATTTTCCGCAGCATTACATAACTTTCACTACTGTACATATATTACTCCGTAAATACGTACGTATACGAGAAAGTAAAAAGGAAAAAGATAAATTGGAAAGATGGCGTTGAGTAATTAAGGAATTCTTAAGACTTCCAGGATTTCCAGCTGTAACTGTCTGTAAAATATCCGCCGTTATTCAAGAATGATTGCTGCCCGCGCGAGAGGATGAAGTTGAAGGTAAACAAAAGATGATGGAACGAGGTAAGGGAACCAATAATGTAGAGCAGGAGGGCAGATCCATGAGAACCTAAGGGTGAAAATATTTGTCCTCGTCGCATATTTTGGTTTACACTTAAATCGTATTGTGATGCAATATATGTATTGTAATACAATCATTAAAGAATTTCTGTACATTTATTAAATAATATTCGAAACACATGTTTATTGCATAGTATGTCCTATTTATTTGCAAAACAAATCTCTTGCTCCTCGTTTTCTGCATCCGCAACGAGAGGGTGGTCGAGATAACTGAAATTGAAGAGAAACTGAGAGAAAAGATACTACCGAGGAGTGAATGAAAAGGCAAAGAAAAGAGTGTAAGACAGAGACGGCAATGAGAGGAAGAGGAGGAACAGAGGCGAAAGGGAGGGATGGTGACGAAAGTTGAAGCAAGTGAGGGAGGTTGGGAAGGGAACGAAAAGGAGAGGAAGACGGGCGAGATGGATGGGTGGAAAGATAGGGGGGAAGGGGGCGGCAGTGGGGGGAGGGGGAGGCGAAGGCGACGCACAAGGCGTCGAGTCACGTGCGGCCCAGCGGCGGCGGCCTCAAGGTCAAGGTCGCAGCAGCCGTAGCCTTCAGCGGCTTCCTGAGATGGGCGGGCCGCGGCTGACGGCAGGCCCAACACGGAAGACTCTTATAACACCGGGTTGACGGCTCTCGGCCTGACGTCTCCCCAAGATCAAGGGATGGAAACGCTCGAATGGGCTCATTTGAAAACAGTGAAGTTGGCCTCGGCTACGGAACTCCCAAACAGTAAACATTGTAACAAAGAGTGGATATTTGCTTTACCAAAGAGACAGTGAATCAAAAGCCTAAGTATTTCATTGCCTTTTGGAGACAAATTAACTGGCTTTCAATGGCATTCGAATTTAAGAAAATTAGAATATTGCCAACAAAAACTAGTTAATTTGTCAAAAAGAGCAGCGCAATTCGTAGGCCTTGCTTTTGTTCACTGACTCCTTGGTAAAGTAAACATCCGCTCTTTATCAAAATCACTACAATCAATAATAATATGCGGCGTGCTGCAATAATATTGCTGTAATATTGTTCTCCTCATAGGGAGCAAACCAAAATACTTATTTACAACAAATAAGTTAGAAAATTAGTATTATTACTTCCTAAATAATAGATTGCGACAGTTAATGCTAGGGTCAAATGTGTTTAAAAAAACACTGATTTCAACATCTTATACTGAAGTCATGCAAAATTCGAGATTATTGAGAGATTTTGAAAAATGCACGTTTCGGACTACTAGAGACAAAAAATGTTTTCAAAAATGTTCGGTGGTCCATCCGTTTTCAGGACCGTTCATCCGTGCGTGAACAACACCAACTCCTAACATGAAATTTCTCTCAAACATCCGCATCTTTTTTTCTACATTTCTGCGCCAAGTAGAGACCTTGCGGATTGAAGTAGAATTTTCTAATATCAGGGGTTGTTCAATATGAACGTCGAGCTACATCTAGGTTTTTCCTCCAAAATGGCACTAAATGAACACCTTATTTTCCCTACACGACGACATTACACATTCTGAGTATATTCTGATATTCACACTTTGATTAAAACAAATGGTGTTCCTGAAATAGATAATAACAATTGAAAAGAGGCGTTAATTTTTATAATATACCATTGACTCTACTCAAAACGAAACCTCTGAATTAATTATTTTTTTCTAAATGTACATTACGACAGTTTTAGAAGTTCTTTAATAGTTTGAATATTAATTATTATTATTATTATTATTATTATTATTATTATTATTATTATTATTATTATTATTAATAATAATAATAATAATAATAATAATAATAATAATAATAATAATAATAATAATAATAATAATAATGAGATATTCAGGAATTTAATTTTTTGATTTATTTACTTCATTATTTTTCTAGAAGCAGAAAAAGCTGCAGCTTCACAACTATTGAAAATAACATTTATTGGATGACGGAAAGCCAGACGAAATGCCAATCGAAATGATCCAGAAACTGTTTAGAATATCACTCCCAAACTAAGTTCAGTATCAAGTATCCATGATGGTGTTTCGGAGGGAACGAAAACAGGGCAGCGAAGCCGAAGGGCCTCTCCGGAGCGGGGTTGGGCGCTCGGCGCCGGCCGCCGGCCGCTGGCGTCCGAAGGCCGAGAAACCGCGCTCGGGGAAAGCGATCTCGGAGCCCGCGCGCGCCGCCCCCGGCCTCGCACTGGCCCAAGCGCCACCCTCGGGCCGAAGCTCAGCCCGGGGCCTTTCAACCCCCACATATTCTTAGATTTTTATTGTGGCCGATGGCATTAAGCCATTGTTATACCTTCTGCCTTATAAAATGATTTTTGTTACCAGGGGTAAGCACATTTCTAAGGCCAAGAGCCCCGTTAAGAAGGATGTCTGCGAATGGAAAAAAAAAAAAATCAAAATGCAGGAAGTATAACAACGACCTAATGTTATCGGCAGCCGAAAAAAAAGGAAGTATAATGTGATGGAGACCATTACAATGGCGCGCTCTCCTGGAGCTCCCCCTAGCAGGAACTAAAACACGTACCGCTGCCGACTTCACTTCAAACGTGCGTGGCTGTAGCATGGGTTCGCAAGCAGATACGAATGTTACAAAACATAGCGCCGATGTTCGCGCTTTCTTATACATATTTATTATAAATAACTAAACAAATGTAAGACCCTTTTCGTATTTTTCACAAATTTGTCAATTTTTATGTGTAAAAGTTGGCGAGGGGAGCTGAACTTGCAGCTGTACCCGACGACACTAGCGCCTCCTATAGTCGCACCCTCCAGCTTTGCCTCCGATTTTGATGGAGTGTTCAAAGGCTCTGGCTCAACCAGCGCCAGGTTTAGTACCATTCAGACACGCCAGGAACGCCACAGCACGTTACCGTTTTGTTGACTCTCGTGCTCGTCGCTAGAGACCGATCCACGAAAACTGTCCCGGCTCACATTTATTCTTGTAATACTCGTCCAGTTTCCTGACTGAGCGAATATAGTACGATCAAAGAAGAATCGGAATCGCAGGAGAATTTAATTTTTTCCGGGCATTTAACCAGACATACCATACATACTACAAGAGTGTCTCACATATTTCCGCCCTAAGAATATCTACTGCCCCTAACCGGGTTTGAATATACAAATGTGGGGTTTACGAAGCAAATTAGAACTCCCAGACCGAGTCGACGTTTTAGAAACATTCTATAATCATCAGGTAAAAGTTGACATAAGCAAATCGCCGGAAATGCACGTTAGAAGCATTTCTGTACAGTTTGAAGGTCAAACAAGAGCATCGTTTGGAATCAGTGGGTATCTATATTACTAATGTTCAATGCACACAGAAATTCCAAGAAAACTCTACAGCTTTTAGCCCTGTGAAAAGTGCCTATGGTTTAACTCGATAGTCAGAAATTCGATAAAAATTCAAACACAATGAAACCGTTTAGATTTTGTCTGGAAAATGCAACTGACTGTTTTAGTTGGCCTACAAAGTGTACCGACTGAATTCCCTTACACTGCTTATATTACAGCTACGTCATGGATAGTACGGCTCCAAGGAAGAGGCCTTCCAACATTAAATATTTGCTATTCACTTGCTGCTCTATGGAACATAACATTTTGGATACTTTCACTATGGAAAGAAAGTACTGTAGTATATAAAGCCTACTATGTTATTATAGTATTCGTGAAGATAGTTAATTTAGTGCAACGTTATACCCGAGTATTGTTAATGAGCTGTGCCTATTTGTTTTTAGAATACCATTTTGGGATGTTTTTGTTCTGCAGCATTCTTGGTACTGCAAGCCAGTAGAATCTCATAGTTATGTGAAATGTCATGATGAATAATTATATCAATACTGTTCAATCGAAACAAATATTGATTAGATAGCGGAGACTAGAACGCCTAGCAAGTAGACTGACCCGCATTACATCGACACCGCGTATACGATAGAACGGTCGTTAAAGGAAACGAACTTCTCTCATGACACAGAATGGAACATTTTTGCAATAATTTCTATAAAATCCGCCAAGATGTCAAAATTCCATCCAAAACTAGGGTTTCGAATCGATTTACGCTTGAGCAACCTCTTGCGAATATCAAAATGTGACCACTTATTTTATTTGTTATATCACTTCACTTCCACTAATTCTGACATTTAAACATAATTGGAAAGACAGCAACTAAAGTTGTAGTGTCGTCGATCACTAGATATCTGTGTCCGATGGTAGATTCGCGAAAATGGATTTTGAGGACAAGAGGTTTGAGTTTTACAAGTGCAAGACAATCACAATTTGTAATGTACTAAAGGGTACTAACAATAATTTGGGCAATTGTATACTATTGTATTTTTTTAATTATAATATTTGCAGGCTAACAGTAAGTGGATCCTCATGTATTTCGAGAAGTAGAAAGTAAAATACATAATTCTATAAATAAGCGATAAGTAATGCGGATACCCGAAAAACTGCTTGAAGCCTTCATGTGATCGTTGCAATAAAAAAATTGTGATGGCCTATGACACTCGACACTGATTCGCACATTGTACTGATTAAATATATTTTTATTTCCTTAACAAATTTTCACACCACCTTTTCTTCAACACCATTCCCATATTCCATTATCGTTGACGAAACTTCTAAGAGCACGGCAAGGTTACGAGACCACAGGTATTTGTATTCTCTTGAGATCATTTATAAGAATTTGAGTGTTTATAAACACCGTTCAGCTAGGCCTTCCTCCTTATTGTTATTACAGTTGTATAAATAGGCAGAAAGGTAGTAACGCTGGCGTACAAAATATTATTTACAAAAAAACTTCATAATTTGAATACTTTAAGGTAGTGATGGTTTCCTTTATTCATGCTCAGGAGAATTATCACTACCATTTACATTGATCATTAAGCGAAACCTATAAACTCATTAAAATTTACGCAATTAAGAGTTATGTCTCATTTCTGATATTCCTTACTGCTACAACCCGCCGCTATAGTTTTGACGCTCTCGCGCCGGACAACAAATTCGACGCTGTCTTTCGTAAACACGAGACCTTGGAAACTGTCTGAAGCCAAACTGCTGTCCGCCACGCTTATCGGAAAGAAGCGTTCGTCCCCGCAGGGTACGGTTCGGGACCACTGAGAGTTGCTCCAGCGTGTGGCAGCGGCAACGCGGAAGAGCGGCCGGACGAAAGTAAAAAAGGCCTCCGCCGGGAAAAGTAGTGCACGGTGCACCGGCTGCCGCTGCCGCTGCCGCTGCCGCCGCCGCCGCCGCCGCAGGCACCGCTCGAAGCCAACGAAAGAAAACGTGAAGTGAGGAGGAGCAAGTATACCACACGGCGGTTTCTGGGTCGCCTAGCTGCGGCACCGATGGCGCAGGAGGGGGAAGAGAGGGAGAGGGGGCAGGAAAGAGATGGTCTGTATTTACCGTTCACCAGCCTCTCGCCAGTTTACCAGAGAAGGTACCATTTACACAAGGTCTCATTAAAGTCCGGAAATAGAGCGATGTTTACGTATAATATTACTTTCATTGAACAAAGAAACATATCAGACAATAATAATGCTCAATTATGAAACATAAGGTGTTTTATGTCCAATCAAGAATAATCAGTGTGTATTCTTATGTTTTACAATTCTGCGGGGCTGACACGTAAAATAATATATATATAAGAAAAAATACAAGGGAATTGTTTTTAAACGGTGTGTGTCTTTCCTTAGGTCGCTAAATATTACTCAGAAAAGTAAGAATCGCAATCCCATTACAAAAAGGCTCATCGCATGCAGTTTGATGACATCAAGAGAACAAATAAATGCAATAAACCTGCCTCGAGAGACAAATATCAGAGGCAAAATTGTTTTACGGGAAAACGACGGGTGGATCATATGGTAATTAGTGCGAAAACTTTACGAATGTTTCCCACATCAATATTTTACTACCTTCTTGTAGTTCTGAAAACTTCTGTATTAAATGATAGTTTGTGTTTATGTTTTCATCGAATTTCTGTAACGAGGGAAAGTTGGTTCACAGCGCTTTATAGAAGTCTCGACCCAGTTCTTCTCGTCCCATTTACTCTGGTTATTCGGGTGACTTCACTTCACGAATTGAATTTCCAACGGCTAACATTTCGCTTTTCGTTCTCCGTCATTCCGTACTTTGGATGGGGGTACGATCCCTCACGAAAACCTCAGAATCATGACCGAAGATGCCCAGAAAACTACACGGTAGAGAAAACCTGGGAAAAGTAGACCCCGTCTGAGGAAGAAATGGCATGCACGCTGTCTCCTGGATCGCATCTCTGAGGGATATCATTTCGTCCTGCGTTTGATTAATTGATTTAGTAATTTTGGGCGTCAACTACAAAGGACATTAATCCAGTAAGCGTAGTGCATGCTATATTGCTTTTGCTGCTGGTGGCGGAGATCTTCCTCCCTCTGGACGCTGAGATCCGGCGCCCACCTACGTTGAGTTGCAAGGATTTCCCTAACAAGGTATCTCCCACCAGCGTGGCGGCACCCCTGTGAAGCTAGGGTCGAAAATCCGATCAGAGGCCCTGCAGTGACATCGGTTGATGCCTGAGCTACCTTTGTCGGCCCCTGCGTTTGAGTTTGTCCCAAAATCGGGTCCTCGGATATCCAGGACGCGAACCGGCGCAGGCAACGAGGGAAATGCTTCGGTCTGAAGACGTCCTCGTTCTGCACTTGCATTGGGTTTCCCCGCAGAGGTGCGGAGAGCGAGCGCGGCGGCGACGGCGGCGGCGGCGGCGGCGGCGGCGACGGCGACGGCGAGGGCGACGGCGACCGGCGCTCGCGGAGAGGGAAACAGGAACGCGGGACCAAGCGTTCGCCAACTCGCCACTTTAAATAACGAGCCAATTACGATAAGTGAAGGGAAACACCGCTCTCGCGGCACGCGCCACAGACACAGACAGACACACACACAACCTACACCTCCAATTAGGGCGCGAGGGGCAACGGTGAAGGAGGGGGGAGAGAAAGGGCCCGTTGAGGGCAGTGGCGTAAAGGGCTTTTGAATTGTTCACCGAATTCTATTCCCTGAGAAGCAGAGGTGCATCCAGGATGTAACTCTAGAGGGGCTACGGAGATAGATGTCAAGCCGACGTGATGTTTTCTTACGAAGAAGTTTTCATTTATGCTGCACTTATACACGCGTATTAATATATACTTTATAACATAAACAAATGATATATTGCATGTCATTCGTTAGTATAGAAACTTAGTAAAAGCTATATTTTTTAATATGTATCATTGACTTCTGGGGAGGGGGGCACTAAAGCTCCATGGCTTCCCCCCCCTGGTACGCCAGAGCTTAATAGGCATTCTCACTACTAATAATAAGGCGATCTGGGAAAAATTGCGAGTTTTCGTAAATGTGAGAAGTTAAAAACATACAAAGCCTGAAATAATTCATAACCCTTCCCCGCAGGATGAAAATGAGATTTAAATAATCCAATATATAAATTGGTCAAGCGAGTTACATTTAACTGTCAATATCGCACTGTGCAACATTTCAATATCTATATTGACTAGGGTGACGATAATTTAAAATTTAAATCAATTAATTTACATCATTATTCATTATCATTCGGTTATGTTTTTACTTACATACTATCTAAACGTTTATCCTTAATACAAATATTTTTTCACAGTAGGAGAGAGTCTTAACATCCATGTAATCTGGTGACCATTTAACGTAAGTGCAATGGCCACGAATTAAAGTTAAAAATATTAAAATTGTAAATCATGCCTATATTTTATCAGTTTAATAAATTATATACACAAAAGGTATTTTATTAATATAAAATTGGTTGAGTAAAACGCATATTTAAATAAAACAATCGTATTTTAAAAAAAAATAATTGTCACATACCTGACATCTTTCTAGACAGAGATACATTAGAAATGTGTTCTTGTCAATACGTTTTCCATGGTGTGACCTTGTAACAAGTGTATTTTAATTATTAAATTTATTCAAAGATTTGTCACTGCGACCGGGAATCGAACCCGCGTCACATTTTTAAGAGCTATTGGACGTAACCCGGGAGATCAGGGTTCGATTCCAAGTCCGGCGACAATTCATTAAACACATTTACACAATACTAATTTACATAAAAAAATCTGATTTTTATTTTAAAAAATCACGACTTTTCCACCCGAATGGAAATCCATTATATACACAGGTATTCCAAATAGCTTATAAAGTTAGATTTAGTTATTTTTAGAGCGTGTTGGAAGAGATTTCGCAGTTTCCTTTGCCGACATAAAATTGGACAGTGGGTAAGAATCAGTGCCAGAGAATCTTCGAGAAATCTGTGGACGATGTTCTGGAAGTGCGACTTTAAGAATTTAAGAACGAAGCGGGTTGTCCGACTCATTCGTCTAGGGTGAAGATTCTGGATGTGTGCTCGCTATCTACGTACAAGGAGTGGCAAAGGAACTATTCACATAACTCTGAAATTACCACATCTTCTATATCATACATAGCATTAATTATAAAGTTCTTCAGGGGGGCGTCTTGACGAATTACGGAAAGCACAAATTATAGGAACTTTTTGTAGTTGAACAGCATACTGGCAAAAAGCAGTATAAACTAAAGAGTGTAAGTGCTGAATAATTTATTTTCTGGGTATTTTTTAAGTAAATTGAGCCATGAATTTCTGCCTTAGTATCGGTTAGATCGGGAGGAGCGATTCAAGCTCGACCATTCTGTAGAGGCGAAATTATTTCAATTATTCGATAGCTCTGTTTATATCGAAAGTCGCCCTGGAAATCCAGCTCGCAATTCAGCCCGCCTGAAGTCAAGGAGGGTCAAAGCGGTCGAAATCACGCGACAACGCTCAGCCGTTGCATTGCAAAGGCGGAACGCAGTGCGGCGTGAGGCGGGAGAAGGGGCGGGGGCGGCGGCGGGGCGAGGCGAGGCAATGCGTGAAGGCGGAGGCGAGGATGGGGGTGAGGGTGAGAGGCGAGCGCGAAAGGGGCGACGGCGAGGGCCGAGAGCGGGTGGGCGAGGAGGAGACAGGCGGATTGCGAGGTGAGGGCGAGGGCACGGGGGCGAAGACGAAAGAAGGCGAGGGCGGAGGGGGGCGGAGGCGAGGAGCGGAGGCGAAGCAGAGCGGAGCGAGGGCGAGGGCGAGGAGAAAGCGGGCGAGGACGAGGGAGATGGCGAGGGCCGAGGGCGAGCGGCAGAGGGGCGGAGGGCGAGGGCGAGCCGAGGGCGAGGGCTTAGCGGCAAGGCGAGGCGAGGGCGGAGGGCGAGGGCGAAGGCGAGGCCAGGCGAAAGCGAGAGCGTGTGGCGAGGGAGGAGAACGAGGCGGGAGTGCCGAGGTGAGGGTGAGGATGGGAGGGAACGGGGCAAGCGAAGACAAGGCTGAGGGCGAGGGCGAGGTGGGGCGGGCAGTTGGGGCGGAGGTGGGGCGCGTAGGCGAGAGCGGAGGCGAGAGTGAGGGCGGAAGCGAGGGCGTGGGCGAGGGAGAAAGCGGGGGCGAGGACGAGGGAGTAGGCGAGGGGCTGAAGCGTGGGCCGCAGTGGGAGCGGGGACGGGGGTGCAGCGGAATAGGAAATTTCCAGGCGTCCTGCCTCGCCCGTGCCCGCGTCCCGCGTCCGCTCCGGCCGCGCCCGCGCCGCCGGCCGCGTTGCGTCACACAATCCACGCCCGCCCGCCGCGCCGACCTTCAGAGGGCGCCGCGCACACGTGCGCACTAACACGTTCAAATGGTCGCGCAAATTTGTAGGCCAGAGTGTGGCCCGGTCTGGTTGCGTCGCCGCGCCGCACGGCACGGCCCCCGTCCGGGTGCGGCGGTCAATGTCAAGGGCAATCAGTGCGACGAGACGCCACGAGACGCGACGCGGGACTGGGCGGAGCGGAGCGACGTGTCGGAAGGCTGCCGGGGGACCCGCGCGCGCAGACGGGGGAACTGGGAAGGCGGCCGCGACGAGGGGGCCAGCAAGAGGGTGGTGCAGCGGTTGCGTTTGGACGGAAGTGAGTACGCAAGGTAGTTTGTTCGGAGTTGGCTACCTTCAACGAAAACTGAGTCTGCATACAAAGTGAGCAGATACATTCATCGCCGTTTAAATCTCTTCTTTGAAGCAGACCTTGGGATAAATACCCATGAATGCCAACGAATATACACGGCAATTTTCACTCTCTACATCAAAATCAATTATAAAAAATCACAGTCATCCAGCCCTTTGTCTTGTGTAGCGTGACGTCCACCAGTTTAAGTCCCTCGATGGGCACTATGTGGAAATTCAAGGAAGGTAGCTTCGGGGCACTGGTTGTGCAGTCGTAGTTGTTTGCGATGGAGACGGTGTTGTGAGTTCGTGACGGCGGATAGTGGCGTCGGTGAATTCTGCGGTGGGGTGGAGGTGGATAGTGATGGTGGTTGAGATCCCTAGCACACGGAATGCGAGCGAGCGAGCGAGTGCGGGCGTGGTCTGCCTCGCGTGTCGTGGACGCATTTCCAAGGGGGCGGCCGCACTGCACGCTCTTGTAGATGGGGCACAACGCGGAGTAACTGGTCTCTCCAAGATACGGGCATCATCACAGGAATTATGAACCGTGTAAATGGACTTGGATTATAGACGTGGACGTTGAAACAGGATGTGACATGCTCCTAGTCGTTTCAGCAAGCTCGAACAAGCGTCACATCGCTGTCCTCAGAACGTTAGGTAAATAGTACCCAGGTGCCTCTTTTTTTCTTAATTCAAATCTTGAAAGATTTGCATAAATATTTATATGAAGTTTCTACGTTTGAGCGTTTATTCAATTATCATTTATGACTTTTAAATTTATTTATTTGTTTTTGTTTAATTTTTGTACAATATATCTACTGACAGAGTACACGTAATTGTGGCATCCTGAAATCTCATTAGATTTTCCAGCAAAAGTTCGAATCACTTCGCATGTGAGAACCTCTGACATATATACACACACACACACATCTGCGTTCAAGACTATTTCATTAACTGCCCCGAATGAATTAGTGACATCTATGAATTTTGGGGAAGGAGATACGTAGAAAAACAGAGCAAATCAACAGGACACAACGCAGATCTTGGGAATACGAAATGTTTTTAGAACAGCGTGTTTCGAGTATACGGCGCATCGACATCACCCCAACGGGAAGAGAAAGTGGCGAACCAGCGCAACGAAGATTACCCAAACGAATTGGGCCTCATCGTGCGGAGCGCCGCCGTGAGAATCTCAACGCATCCTCCCTCTTCGTCTACAGCGGAAGAAACCTTCACTCCAGCGGATGGGGGGGGGGGCTCAGTGGTGCTCTGACGAGCGGGCGCCGCCCGCCGTGATGTTTTAGTCAGCAGCGCTGCTCGCGTCTCTAACGCACGGAGCGTCGGCGGAGGCGTGGCAGGGCCGAGGGGCCGCGGAAGCCCGTCTAGAATTACCTTATCAACAACCCCGGACTTAAGCAGGCGGCCGTCTGGCGCTGGAGGGGGCGCCCGCGCGTACTACTCTGCATATAATTAAAGAATGTTTGATGTTATTGGAGACGTGTGTCTTTCGTTTTTTTGCCCCGACCCGGCCCCGAAGCTTTCAATTTTAAAGCACCCTCCTCCCAGCTGGGCGGGCGGTGTTTTTGTGCGGCAATTACTCGTCCCGTGTGCTCATTAGGGCCCGCGGGCGGCGCGGGGCGCTTCCTCTGCTCACCGCCGCCTGCGCAGGCGCATTCCGGCGGAGCGCGGCGTGTAATTTGGAGCCCGGCGACCGGGAGCGCCACGATCGCCTCGCAGCCGCCCCGCGTCGCTCTACTGGCGATCCGATCGGCCGTGCTGCTAACGCCCTCGAACAACCGCACGGGCTACCTGACACTTTCGCCTACGACACGAAAGATTTCGGATGTGAATTGCTGACGTAATGTTTAGTCTGGAGTGTTGCGAGAGTGTTGGGAACAGTCTGGAGTGTTGCAACCATACAGTACAGCTATAGCCCACGATACAGTAAATACATGTATCTCCTTTTAATGTACAAGGTACATTAAGATTCATGTACAGTCGAACATTAATCTACATTAAATTTAATGTAACTTCTGATAGTACACTGTCAGAAATTTCATTAAATTTAATGTAGATTAATGCATTGAACATTAAACTTAATGTAAACTAGTACATTAAAAAGAGCTCAATATATTTATACATTCAATTTAATGCACAAGTTAAATTCAGTGTAAATTTATTGTAGAGGTTCTCCCGTTTCTTCTGCCTCTCTTCATTCACATAGAATATTCATAAAGAAATCACCAGTATATCAAGATCATTCATTCATTCCTCCCAGAAATGACCATAAAGCTTTGACTCTTGGATCATAATGTACATGTGTACATTAAATTTAATGTTCATGATAATTATTTAATGTACATTTGATTAAAGTAATTAGGAAACTGACAGTGTACGCCATACAGTTCAGCCATATCGGGTTATGACTAAAAATGTAGTTGAGGACAATCAAATAGGATAATTAAAAAGGAAGAAGGGATATTCATAGAAAGTTTATTAATGTGGCTGTGGAGAAAAATGTTGAAAGAACAATGTACCGAAAAAATAAGGCAAGTAATCAATATGCCTCAGAAAAATAGGAGAAGAAAGAAGAAATTTGACTGGTGTATTGAAGTACGGAAAGACGATTTCGATGGAGCATTGTTTGTTCCAAAATTGCTAACGGAAAACAAAACATTATTAGAAAGAAAAATAGATGAGAAATGAGAAAAACATAGAAAAAGGAATTAATTATGTGAGACATGGAAGAGTATTAAGAGGCGAAAGAAGTAGAAGATAATGCAAAGAACGTATAGTCGAATTTGTTGTAAGACATATCCACAATGGTAATTGTGGAGGTGATGATAATGATGATGATGAAGAAGGTGAATATTGCTGACAATCATTGCGTGCTGTAAGAAAACGCAGTTCAACAATGGCGATGTTACATCTATCTATCGTATCTACATTTATTACAAAATTTCTTCCGAGAGGAGCTATCCACAATACGGCAAATATAACCTTCCAATGATATTCATGGCAGTGCGTTTCACTCCCTGTCCAATTAACAGCCCGGCGTAGTTGGCGCTCAAGAGGTCTGCGCTGGAATGTAACCTCAATGCCGTTTTGTTGCGGAGGAACTTCATTTATTCTTGAAATCAGACTACGTAACTCGCAGCAGAGATCCCGTTCGCAGATCCTCGTGGAGCTGTTTGGGGCAGCAGTCGAAGGACGGACGGGATCCCTGGCACGAAATGCAATGAAACCTGAAACTATTCGTAACGCCATGAATCCCAATTCTCCTTGAAGAGTATTATCATGTATACGTTCGTCTTTTTTTTAATGTCTCCAAAAGTCAGAGAATGAAAAAGTCTACATTTGCGGCATCACTGACCTCTGCGGCGCATGCGTGAGAATGCTGAATTGATTTCCCGGTGTCTTGCATGATATAAATCTGTGTTGTCTAGTAGGTTGAGTCTTACTCAATGAACCTGGGTCACGGATCTGTAAATCATTTCATTTCACGGACCCGAGCTTCATTTTTATCTTGAAAAAGAAATAAAGTTTCCAAATTTTAAATTATAAATTTCATTACATAATCGTTGGTTTGCGTAATATTAATAAGTTTGAACCTATGATTATCAACTTGAAAATCTGACCGTTTGTTAATTATTATCTATAGGACCAAATACCATATAACTATTTATCCACCAATTTGACCTATTTTGCAGAGGGCAAAAATCTATTTATGGAATTAACCTATTTAAAACCGGATTGATTAGAATTAAATCAAACAAATATAGTACACAAATAAATATTATTTGAACGAAGTCTTGGGAAGCGGAAGAAAAATGCATGGTCAAAAAGGCGAGGAGAGAAAAAAGCAATATAGACAGTGCTTGAAGAATTCCGTGAAGGAGATTTTTCATCAGAAAGAGGTGCAAAAAGAAAGACTATTTATAACGCCATGAATCACAATTCTCCTTGAAAAGCATTAACAACATTTTTGTGTTTGTAGGTGTTTGTTTGACGCCGACAAGGCAAAAAATGAATAATATTTTCGATGTTAAATACAGTTCATCTTGCAGTTCTCAGTGTTCATCGTTTACGTAGTTCATCCAGAATATGAAATTTGAGCCAGTTCCATAAGATGACGAAGCATATCGAATGAAATAATTCTCGCGAAAATACGACACGAGTAACTATTTAACCAAAGTTGCATGATCCAGATCGAAAGAAATGTCATAATACTGTTTTATTCTGAGAGAAAATACAGTCTCAGTTTCGTTTCATATAGCAACGAGCACAGCTAACAAAATTGTTTAAAAGTCAGAAGTTATATCAGTTGCCAGTGATCTTCAAATTAAATTGTAATTCGGAAGAGTGGACCTGATGGCTGTCTCAATACTTAAAATGAAGAGAGAGACAACTTCAATCCAATTCAACTCATTCCCGAGAATCTCTTCCAAAAGGGGGAAAACGAGCTTTCTATGAATAAAGTTGGCGAAACATGAATTTGGTTCCAACACGATTTTTCAAGAGCCCCTCCTCAAGTGCTACTGTCGAGTGTTTCATTCAAATATCAACGAGTCCTTTATGCGGCCTACGAACAAAAGGGTAAGGCGCATTGGTTTTTTCTCCGGCTACAGCTATACAAGGTTAGTTCTTGAACGAGGACCCAGACAATGGGCGGCGGCAACGCGAGAAAAAAGTCGGCGGCCGCCGCCGCCGCCCCACGAGGCGGAAAGCAGCCGAATCGCCGTCGATTCGGTCCCGCGCCCTAATTTCCCGCAAGGAGAACAAAGGGCACGGGCGGAGGATGCTGTGCCCACCGCTCAAACGAGACGAGATTGCTTTGAGGGGTACCGATTACCAATCACAAAGGGAAGACAGCGTCAGATGATGAAAAGAGAGAGAAAGGGAGGGAGAAAGAAGAAGTGTATACTGTATATGTGTGTGTAGTACTTTAGTACTTTCAGATGCCTACAGAGTCATGGTTCAACTGCTCTAAATTTCCTTTACCCGGACCAATATTTCGTTCGAATCATATTGAATATGATATACCTACAGTTAGATATTTATTTTACAAATAAGAGGGACCTTAATTAGAACGCTGAATCATCGTTCAGGTTCCACTTCTTGGAGTGTGTGTATACATTTTGCACAGAATTGCATATTTTGCATACCGCACAGCATATCTTCAATGCCGATATTTTCCGACCTCAGACAATATGTAATGACGTGCGACTAAATCAACTGATGATGTCTTAACCCCAATGAAAAAACTAAAAAGTTTTTAGGTAATCCAAGTTAGTTATTCGTGATTGCTGATATATACTGCTTATTTGTGATTGCTCGTGTAGTTCTACGTTCCAGTGTTGTTGATAATGGTGAGGATAATGATGATGATAATTTTTTGACGACAAGGTTAACCTTCCTATTTGGATGTATGGTATGTTTCCAGGGCTTGTTTGTTTCCCTCTTTTCGTCAAACTACAAACCAGTTTTGATATCATTCATTACACTGTCTCATATTGTCAACCTAGTTTTTGGAAGTAAAGTTGGTTGTAAATTTATCGCTGTCGTTGACTGCTCTTATTGTTCTTTTCTCATATCTCCCTTGCTCTATAGCAAAATTATAATATGAAACTCATAACAAGCAGCTTCATGAAAAAACCGACAGATAATTCCGGAATCTCGATCATATCCAACAAGCTATCCAAGCTTTCATGCAAGCAACGTTGAAAAAAAAATCTCATACACTTGATCATTTTTTAAAGTTTCATTTTTTTTAATAAGCTAAAAATGATTTTAACTATGTTAATAACGGTTAGTAACTCCATTACTTCGGACGAATTTGCTAGTTTTCCTCCTCGTGGCATTGATGAGTCAAGACCACTTTTTACCTTAGCTCTTGTCAGTTTTGTTGTATGGACATTACATGTTATTTTGAAAATAATTAACCGTTTCTGGAAATCACCTCTGATGTTGCGTATGATTTGTTGTTTTTGCTCACGTCTGGAGCTGGCCATCATATTCTCGGTCATTGTAAAGCTTCAAAAGAAGCATGCGATAAAAAAATAAGTGCTAAATTAGCACATACTTCCTCGTACAATTGGTAACAGATTCGTATTATTATAAATTATAACCAATAATTCTTCAGCTGTCTTGTAAAACTCTCTGCTGCGTAGAGATCCGATTTGCAATTTTCAAAAGATCACAGATTTTACTGAAAATCGGGCGTATTCCATATTTATAAGAACAGTGGCTAACTGAAAAAATATAAAAACCTGGAATTTTCGGAAATCGAATCCCGGCCTTCAAATTGGTCTTCCACTGCTCTCCTCCCTCAACACCTTGGCGGATACTATCTTAATACAATATATTGTAAATCCTTACAAAATTCTCACCTTTTAACTCAAAACTAGTTGTCACCTAGTGGCCGAATTTCCGCCGCAATTCATTAAATGTTTAATGTTATTGAGGTTCTTTTGTCAAAGAGTATACCCGTATAATTATTGAAAACACATATTTTTTACGTTTTTTTTTCTTCCATTATCTGCAAGCTTTCAAAAAACGTCATTAGCGTGTGTTTGCCTGAATTCCCTGCAAACCTGTGAAATTTGAAAACCTACCGACGAAAACACGGGGATCACTGGGCTCCTCGCCCCTTCCCGCACGACTGAGAAATACAACAGAAACTGATCGTGTGACAACAGAGCAAAGTCCTTCGGAAGTCAAATATACTGTCTCCAGTACCGTTTATGCGCAAAGTTATGTTAAGTGAAAAAATAACATCACTACGAACCTTTGTAAATAATAATATCGTTCACATGCGATAATTATTATTGATATTATTAATAATACGCTTTTCACTTTCAAAAATGCAAATATAGTGAATATAAGTGAAGTATTTTTCTCTTAAACGCCTAGCTTGAAATATAATGTCTAAACAGGTCTCATTTTGTAGATTAGGGCATAGAAAACAAAACTCGCTTCTTCCTGGGGAACACGAGAGTCGTAAGTCTTCTCTTCACATATTAACAAACAGATTATTCAAAAATAAATAGTTATTAGAAAAAATTACATGAAATATTAAAGAATTCTAATTTTGAGGCACAGTTTACATTAAGGAAGTAAAACTTGAATAATAAAAGGTATGTATAGCGCGAGCTCGAACTTTTGAAATTTTCGAATTTCCAGGGGTTTCAATGGAAATACATAATTCATGTAACCTATGCCTCTATGATTTTATTTTTATGGTCATAACGTCACTCAAAATTGCACAAAAAAAATACTAATGGAAAATACCACACTAAATTTTCATATTTGAGAGAATAGAAATGAAAGAAGACCTACAGCAGGGAAAAAAATATATTTGGAAAGGAAAAAGTAAATGGGTTAGGCTGTACGCGTGTGTCGAAGATAATTTCGTTATCAGATACTGCAGGTCAGAGGGCAGGCCTGTGGTCACGTATGTAGTAAAGCAACCCTGCCCAAAACAGTCGGCCTACGGCCACCGCCTGAGAGCGAGGAGTTGCAGCTATGGCCCATCCAAAGTGACGTGCTTCTCTAGAACAGCACTCTGTGCCTCCAAGGCAAAGCATATTTCTATCTTGTTTTCGTCTTATTAGTGCCCGGATAATATACGCGAAAGAATTATTTTTTCAAGACAACAGAGACTTGCTCGTTTCTCTGCTAGTTTCATTCGCAAAATTTCCAATGTAATCTCTTTCCTCTTGTTCCCGGGAACCCACAGCGGACGCTCCTCGAATCGAAACCCAAGTTTCGCCTTTGCGGTTTCAGTGCAGAGTGAAAAGGGGGAGCGATACGGACCAAAGACGGACACATTGTTTTCAGCTGTCGTCATAGTGCGAATGCACTGTAATGTAATTTCAAGTTAGAACACGCACTAGTTATACATTTCCAACGTTCATTTAATACTGTTGTGCTGAAAATGTATCTACTACTCTATAAAAACAAAATAATTATACTGAAAATTTAATTAGTAATTAGAAATTGATAAGAACCGCTGTTTATACCAGCTATGATAAAAGTAGTAGTGAGTTCTCACAGAATATCCTTCCGTCGGAGTAATGAAGACTTCGGTTGTACATTAGTAAACTCGTAACCCAATTCCCATGGAAACCTATGGATGTTTGAAATACTTCCGAATGAAATATATTCGTTCAACCGGGGAACAACGGAAATAACGAGTAAAGTGACCGAGACAGTTATTGAACCGGTCTCCGGCGGCGAATATTAAAGTCAATAAAACAGTTGGTAGCGGTGGGCGACCAGTGGTGGTATGTTGATCCGGTAACACTGAAACTGCTCTGACTTGTCGGACTCTCATCCGCGCATATTCCTCCCTTTCTGATGGTCCCCAGAGAATACCATCACGTCGCACTTCCCTTTCTTTACAGTACATCGCCGGAGTACGACTCTCACCCCGCCGCCACCACACTCAGAGGAAGCCCGAAGGCCCTTCTGAGCTAGATGGATCCCGTGCTACCATCTCGGCTAGAAATTACCCGATTATTGACGGGGGGGGGGAATTCTCTGCGCAGGAAGAAAGGGGGTTTAGTAGTGTTACATTGGTGGTTGGGAGAGCCCCACAAATTCCCAAGATGCTAATCAACATCCATATTCGAAGCTCTTCGAGTCGAGACAAATACGACCCCACCGCCTTAACAGTTTCCGTAATCCAAGATGGGCATTTTACCCTACACATGGAAGCGCAACGCACCTGTTACGTTTCACACCACGGCGTGCATGTGGAAAGGGTGGAGCGTGGTGGAGAGGGTACTCACCTCGCAAGCTCAGGTTCTTCTTGCCGCAGCGCAGCGGCCTGGGCGGGTTGCGGCTGGTGCGCAGGCGCTTCGGGAAGGCGAACATGGCGAAGGACGCCAGCATGAGCAGCGACGACACCAGCACCAGCCCTGCGCACGCACACGCTCAGTCAGCCACGCCACGCTACGCCACGCCACGCCACGCTCTGCGCGCCCAGCGAGGGGCGTTTTGACAAACAGCTAAAGCAAACGGATTAATGGAACACGTGCTGGATGCGGTATATAATGAGTGGCGACGCAAAACGGACGTGATAAGGTAGTTGGTTTAAGTAAACATGGTTAAAATTACTTAAAATTGATAGAAACAATCCGACTCCCTAGGTTCGTTCATGTCTACGACAAAGGCGACAATGTAGTCTTCCGCCTTCGCGGTCAATATCAAAGAACCTTGACGCCAGTCAACGCAAAATTGCCAATGCATTTTTCATCAAAATGCAAATGCAGCTTTTCTTGACTCACTTCCATCACACAATTACCACTAAAGTATTTTCATTTAATAAATTCACTCCCTCCATACATGTTCTGCTTATCCATATGCTTTAACTGTTTGTCAAAACAATACTTGCCAGCGGGCAGCTCATAGGTATCTATTCTAAAGGACTCACGCACGCTCGGGATTTGTGACAGTTCGACCCGTAACGGTTTCACCGACCGGGAAAACAGGACCGTTTGTGGCCACAATCCGACAGGAAAAATCCATCGGTGAACGATAGCCGTATTCCGTTTCAGCAATATACGCGTTCGTGGTTATCCGTATGCTGGTCTAGGCGCGTAACCCTCTTCCGAGTATGGTCCTCTACAGGACAGATAACGATGCTCCGTTTCCGGAAGAAGTTAGAGCGAAGAATGTTCTGGAAGGGAGGCTGAGTTCGATGACCGCTTACCTGATGCGGTAAAACCAAACGAACTAAACTAGGCGACTGGCGGTGCCTTCAGAATGCGGTCAATCAACAGACGGCTCAAATTGTATCTCGAGCGTGCATAGCCCCCTTAAGGCCGCGATCAAATTCGAGAGACGGTCAAGGAGTACAGCGAAGACCAGTAGTTCTCAAACGTTTTTATATTACGGTACATCGTTTAGCCTTTGGAAATATATCATCGCGACGTTAGTACAGAAACAGCCTTGTCTGCTTCTGTTCCAATAACTGGTCAGTACGAATAGAAATTTTTGACATTTCGACACACACTGGACTCTAATACTGAATTTTGAAAAAATGGCAGAATGGTTTTGGTATAAAACGTAATGCAAAATTATTTTATTTTGTGAAGCGGCAGAAAATTAAAAAAGAAGTTAATTTAGCAGTAACCCCACATTCCAGAGCACATAAACATACTAGTCAAGTGTGCATACGACATTGAAGTGTTCAGAATTTAAACTGGTGAGGGTCAAGCAACATTCACTTGCAATGAATGGCATCAATGATTTTTCCCGCGTTTATAAATTATATTGTTCTGGATATAAAAAAAAGATTTTATAGAATTGTTTTTAATAAAGAAGCAGGTAAATTTTCTATGAATTGCGTTCGAAAAAAGTATGACCTCAATGTTTATTCCTTTATGAACTTTATGAACCACACCCCGTACGCACGAACTGGCTGCGGATGCTTCTCTTTGGATGGCCCTTATCAATGCATTATACTAACAAGGCAGAACACCGGTATTTGGGGGCGGTGGAGGAAGCGCTGCAGCGCTGCCCTTGGCGGAGAGCACTCACCTAGCCACCAGGCGCCCACCCAGCGCGGGTCCGTGGGCTCGATCTGCGGGTCGGTGTAGGGGTCGGCGTAGATGCGCGTGCACATGGAGCCCAGCAGGAAGCCCAGCGCCGGGCCCAGGATGCGCACGCCGATGGTAATGGCTGAAACACAAGCACACGCCCAATTAATGCATCGCACTAAGACAACACACCGGCATTTTAGAGATTGGGAAATCAGGTACATTGGGGCACACAGACTGAGGGAAATCAGGTACAACGGCGACATATATTATTTTCACTCTCAGGCGCGCAATTAACAGCACAGTGTTGCAATTAACATCATATATACATACAATTTTTTGTTGTTATCCTAACATGATATTTAAATGCGTATTGTAATTTAAAAGTACACAAAATCTAACGATTGCAGGTTCACTTTTTCAGCAGATACCTTCTCATGAGCGAGCTTCCTACATGTCAATACGTTTAGGAATTTCAATTAAAGTTGAGGTCATCAAAATTATGTTCTTTTTAAGAAAACATAAATTGAGGTCAAATCAATATCTTGAACTGGTGAGAACCATTATGAAATTATGTAAATGAGGATAACAACGAATAGATAGCAATAGAGAAACAACGAAAATAATGTAATACGTTGAAATCTCCAAAAGTTTTAGAAGATATTCCTGAATTTTAAGTAACAGACAATTTATAATCGTAATGTCATATAGTGTGGACGCATTACCAAATTTGAACTCTGACACCCGCAAACAGAAAGAAAACTTGGAGCAATTCAAAGCAGGTTTCGCTTCTGAAAATCGGAAAGCGGACAGCGATGCAGGCAAATTCCATCGCGGTGGATTTCATTGTACCGTGCGAGTACGGCATCGCTTCCTAGTTTCTCCCGATGGCGTTCGGCAGAGTGCCAGGCGAAGGGTTCTCACGTTTCTCGTCTATTTGCTGCTTCACTGCTCCTGGAATCACGCTGATGAGATTGCCGCAGCGATGGGAAGGGCTAGAAGCTTTCACAGGAGTTGCCTCTTCAGGCATAGAAAACAATGCCGTCGGTTCGAATACTCTCGTGCTGGTGAAGAGGACCTACACTATTTTCGTAATGAAGCTAAGTCATCATGCAAGACAAATTGACGACCATTGTTTCTTTTAAAAAATTATTAGAACTATTTACATTTTTATTTAATAAGATGAAATTGAAAGCTTCGTCCTTTAAAAGTAGTACAAGATAATTGAATACAATTTACTTGAGAAAGTTAATTATGTTTCTACGAATTGATACGTAAAACGTCACCCCCAGTAATTATTTATTAAAAAATCATCAATTATCTTAAACGAAAAAATTAAAAAAAGGCTTTCATAGAAAGTTCTGATTATCCAACACATCGATTGGTTAGAGCAAAATATCGCAATGACTTGCGATTCACAGAGCAGGTAGGTGTTCGTGGCACAGAAAATAGCATGACCTGCCTCAACAGTACACCAGAGCGCAACAGAGAAAGTGACGAAAGAATTCGTGATTCGTTGCGCTGCAGTCATCACCTGACACCACCCATCCTCATCGAAGAAATTCCGCAAAAACCGGGATGATTCCTCAAAAGCGATTTGGAAACGAATAGGACTTGGATCTTCTCCTTTCCCTCTGAAAGAGTTGAAATTCAATTATTTTCAACCGTGAAGTAGATCCAATAGTAAGGTATGAACGTAAAGCAGATATATTGTATGCCTACTATTTTAATAAATTATTATTTGTATTGAATGATTACAAACTACTAAATACACCTAAATAAAGCATTGCAATTCAGCTTCTATGTCAATAACAGTTTTACGACCAGTGTTCCTTTTATCAATTTCTGCCAATGAAAACATGGACCTTTGCTTTGCTTCTAAACAGTTATGATAGAATCACTATCTGCGAACGTTTTCTTGAGCGCTACTGTTGCTAGATGTGGGGGTGAGGCCAGGGAGCGGTAGTTATACTCAGCAGTACTATAAAAATAATTTGTACATCGTTTGTAAATTGCAAATAGTTTTCTATTACATGTGAGCTAAATGGGTAATTTTTTTAAACGACAAACACGCTCGTTGATACCTTTATTTATAATTCAACTCTATAATAGAAAAAAAGGCGGAGAGATTCTGGAGTCGAATAAGTACACAGATTATACTTCTCCATACGTCACATGCACATTTTGCAACATAGTCTGTTTTTAGGATAAAATTACATTAAAATAAACTAAAAATTAAATGTATACCCTTTGTTAAGCATCATAATTGTGTGTTTAATCAAACCTTCATTAACAAGAAGAAATTTTAGAATCAACTTCAACTAGAAGCAGAAACTAAAATTCCAGTATTTGTTATTATCCCACGGTGTATCAGAACTTGTTAACTACAGTTCATCAGTTATTACTTAAAAAAGAAACTTCTCGTAAATGTTTGTAAGCCACATTGCTCTCATACTGATATGGATTCTGTCACGACGATAAAGTTCACTGTATATTTTATAACGCTCGTGCAGTCTATTTTGTGAATAATGACTTCATTTCATTCCGAGCGTTGCGACCCAATGAGCAGCCTCTTCCGCCCCACAATTAACACGAAGCGTCCGATGATCCCCTTCTAACGAACCTGTTTCGGAATAGATTCCATTACGGAGAGAAGAATGCCCAATCAGTCCTCCCGGACCATGACGCCGTGGAAGCGGGAGCCCGGAGTCTTGCGACGTAATGGGGCTCTCACGAGGCTCACGTCGTTCCGGGGGCAACACCCTCGCGGAGGGCGCGATGCCCGTTCGTGTCAAACGCGCATCTAAAGTACTTGATAAATTTGATGAAGGGCGTTTCATATAAATGCAAATAGCTGGATTCCCGATGCATCGAATCCAGCGGCTTCTTTTGACTGCACTCGACTGGGCATTCGAAAGAACGAGATCGTGTTGGTCTTCTGTTACTTGTGGATGGGAGGTAGATTTCATTAGTCTTACGGTCGGGGAGAATAACTGTTTCTCGCTCCGAGGAAACTCCATAAAATGACACAATTGATTTGGAGAAGATAAGGTACGTGGAGGAACAGTACGAAGCTCTTAGGTTGATGTCCATGACATTCAACTTTTGTGAAAGTTGATGCTAGCAAATGATTATTCTATTTTAAACTAGTTTTTAAGAATATACAAAAAAACATGAGGTGATGCAGATCTACCAGCAGTTGATTACAGTTGTGCATATGCAATTTCCAATTTACTTTCCAATGTTTCTACAATATCAATTTAATTGTTATCAAAGCATTATTTCAGTCATCGAAAATGTAGCGGTTAAAAAATGGTAGCAAACATCGCCGCTGTGAAAAATGTAGGGAAAACTGCTCTGACTAAAGCTCATCCTCCTCAATTAAACTCGTAAAATAAAAGAAATTAAATACATAAATACATGTCGCGATATTCGAATATGCAATGAACGAATCTAAAAATATCCTTAAACACTTATTTAGTTCACGTCCAATAACTACATTATTTAATTTTCCACTGCAACTATTCCATTGGCGGTTCCATATAGGATCTATAAATCACAAAAATATTATGCGTGTTTTGAAATTCTAAAGATGAAACATTCAAGAAATAAACAAACAAGCATGATGATTAGATCCCTAGTGATAAACGTCTTCGGCTGTATAACACCACAATAATAACGATCGTTCAAAAATATATCTGTACTATCTGTACGAACATTCCGCACTAAATGAAAGTTTTAGAAGGGAAAATAGCTTCACACTGGAACAACAAATGTTTCTGACAACCTATGCTACGAAGTAGTAGTAGTACTTTGTAAAAATGGACGTCCAGAGAGGACAAATTTTGTTTATTACGGTAGATATATAACTTTTATGTCGCCAGGAACACGAAAACCTGATTTTAAGAATCCAGAGCGCATCGTTTCCAAGTTATATTCTAAGCCAACGTGTGTTGCTGGTTGCATGTACGCATGTTATTTTACTTTATCATAATCTACGAATATTGGAATTTTTCTAGTCCCAAAAAGTGATTCATAGATGCCTGGGGGATTTCCTATTAAACAGAGCGCACTTTGGGTGTTGTGTGCCCATAGTTCCTAATAAACGATACACGACCATTATGTTACATTAGCGTGCTCTTATTAGGGAATCGCCCAAGGGAATCAAAAATCCGCCATCGAGCATCGCCAGGCGTCGCCCGTCGGCCCGCCAGCCGCACAGGCAGACGCTTACGAGCGGCCGAGTCGGCGTGTCCGCCGGTAAGTCACGGCGCGAAGGCCAAGTTTCCACCCGCGACCCACAAAGGGAGGCGCTTAATCTGAGCATCACGCCGCCCTCCCCCATCCCCTCGCCACCCCGCGGACTTTCTCCGCTGGCCACCAGCCGCCGCCGCACAGCGCCACGCGCGCGCCATCTGCGCGGGCACAACCTCCACTCTCCACAGACCACAGGCATGGAAACCAATGGTCACACAACTCTTCACACACAATGTTACAGAATGTACCAAACAAAAAAATAACACAACTAACTTCAATTATATTAAAATAAAATATTATTACGTTAGTTCACATTTATACTGTATAATTGTAAAAGACTGTATGCCTGTAATAAATTCAGCTTCCGGGCTAAAGACTTATCTCGATCACGATTTCATTTCATTTCCCTTTATCGAATGAGCACGACCCCTTAGGCTTTGCTTCTAGTCATAAATCTGGCTTCACCGTTTGTGCATGTTTTCTTCAGCTCTGTAGAGAACTATAGTGGAGTATTTAGTTATTTTATCAACAGTTCAAGAACGTAATCGTTCGTGTGCATTCAGTAGAGTCACGTAGAGTCACTCATACCAGTCAGTTGCACGTGTATATTCAATCCTCAAAACAAATTAAACACGAAAGTGTTACATTATAGGTTAGGATATAAGTGGGACAAATAAGAAAAATAACGCTGTTCTAAAAACTGAAAATTTATCTCATATTAGCGGCTTAACTCTTCTCTTTAAGTTTTTAGATGCATTTTCTTTTCCTTCTATCACATCTTATGTTTTTGACTTTTTTCGGAATATTTATGCGTTTGACATTTAAATCACAAAATATATTCTTTCAACTCTTGATTCGAATATTTAAATAAAATATTTTTTTTTTCGAAATTTCATACAATCTTCCCTCAAAGTTATAATAATGTAAAAAGTTGTTAAATACCTTGAAAAACAAATTGTTCAACAGGAAGTATATATTTTTAAGTAATTTCATCATCTTGCGAATGCCTAAGGCATCACTACGTTGACGATGAATGGGACATTGTTTAAACAATGGACAATATTTTCAAGTTTTTACCTAGGTGCAATCCTCTAATATTTATACTTTCTTGAAAATTGCCGTGTTTCGTTTGTTTTCGAACCCAACTTTTGTTTGTTTTGTTATATTATGACTAATACGAAAACGTTTGTATCGCTCGTAACATAAAAATTTCAATTTTTTTCGAGAAGAATTTAATTACTGGGTATTGTACTAAAATAATTTTCCCATTTGATAATAACAGCATGGTACGAAGTACGGTGCACACAACGGATCCTCTTGCTGACGAAATGGTCGTCTGGAATATCCGAGAGAGAATTTACTTAGGATCAAGTTTAGTATGCTGACACTATATTAACATCTAACGGTGAATTGAATAAGGGAAATTTACTTAATGAAGCTGATTTTACTTTTCGGACCAAATAGTCGATTCGTTTAAGGCATTTATTTCCTCGCCATTTTCACGTACTTTGTAACAGAAACATACTTCGTTTAATTGAATAGTTCACGGCCAAACAAATATCTCCCTAGTATTCCATTTATTCCACGATCTCATGGCACAATACTTACTTTTTTTCTAACATTTAGAGTAAATCGCCTAATTATAGAATCGGTTACTTCGAAACGGCCAAAACTACATCAACTGTTTGGTGCGCGCGTGTTGTCGGAAAACGCCGTATTTCCGGAGATGAGGCTTACTCGACGTACACAGGGAACCAAATAGCTCAAATTGCATTGAAAACAGCGGGTACGTAAATCTTTCATATGCCAAACAGCTGAAAGGAAATTCTGAATCAAATGGTAAGCTTCATTCGCTGTCATGACGTTCGGAGAGTGCCCATTTCGGAATTACCAATTCAATTGGCCATCCAAGATTCTGGTGCCTCAATAAGCCCATTCCTGAGCGTTTCCATTCGCCTTAGCAATTTCCGCGAGTACTGTGAAGGCGTGCCGCGACGCACGGCCCGCGCTGCCGCCGCCGCAGCCGCCGCTAACGAAGGGCAGAGCTGTGGCTATCGGCGCCTCGTGAACGGAATATATTACGCGCGCCTTTGTCTAATTCCGGGGGTCTTAATATAGCCGCCTCCGCAGTGGCGTCCGCAGCCGCTGTCGCCCGTGGCGGCGCCGCCTCAAGCGAAAGTGACTGTCGCGTGGACACGCGCGCGGGGCACGTGGGGGGGGGGGGGAGGGGAGGCTACGAGGATTACGCCAAAGTGCAACTTTATTATCACTACCTAAAACTTTTCCTTTAAACTGAAATTCTGAAAGTGTAAAGTACGTATTGCTCTCGCAAAAACACGGACAATAAATTAATAAATGTAAAAATGGAAACAATTGACATGTTTTATATGGGAACTAAAATAAAATGGATAGTCAAAAGAAAACATTAACGTCTCAAGTTTATTTATTAGAGAAAAAGCATTTACTGAGATACTCTAATTCTAGCTATTTAGTGGTTGTTTTACAGCCTGAGCCGTTTTCCGGATCCCAATTTCAATACCTCTTTTTCCCACACGTATTTTCCCTCCATTTCTTTCTTTTTCCACGATTTAAGTTCTTGCTATGCTCCATGGTCTTCTTCAATATATTCGATTGAGTATCTACTTCTAAACATTCTGTGGAAGTCTATCAGATTTCAGCCTTCTCATATTTCCATACCATTTTAGTTATTGAATTTCGATCATCACATTCAAGGCTGTTTGCACTTTGCATTTTATTTTTTATTTCATCATTTACTTGGTCTAAAAGAAACAGTTTACATCTTCGCCAAAACATCATTTCTGTTGCCAGAAGTTTGCCCCCTTTTTCCCCCCTAGATTTTTCTTGGGGGGGGAATACTGAATTCTGTCCCATATATTATTGTACTCTCTACGAAGGATCTAGTTCGTTCTTCTAAAAAGATCTCTGATCTACTGAAAAGTCGGAGAGTAATGCCATTTCTGTTAAATTTACATTTTTACCTTGATATAATGACGATTGAATCAAGCACTCTGACAAATAAGAACCAAAGTCCAGACGCATTTCTTAATAGTGTTACGGGGTGATTTTAAATGACCCGAGTTCTATGTGTCAATAGGCGTAACGTACGAGTATATATAAATTCATTTCTCTGGGAAGTATGAAAATAGCACTTACATTATTTTTTATTTCAAGTCTTCAATTTTGAAAACGAAGCAAGACGTTGATAGGGGATGTATTAATAGTTTGGTTACATAGGGCTAGTGAAATGGCAGAAGGCAAATGACAAACATAAGTCGACTGGATGCTGAAGAAGAAGACCAAGATAAGTAAATATTAAATTCAGGAAATCCCCCAACATCGTGGGAGAGAACTGAAGAAAAAGTGTATGTTTAGAAAATTACATGGACAATATGTCACACAAATAGAAACTACACATTAAAAGAGGAGCTCATGAAAGGGTTTTCTTTGGAGTATATTCCCGTTAAAACAGAAATCGCGCACGCGCGCGCCGAGACATTAGTGAAAAGATGCAATCCACAAATTCATTCAGTTTACATCGCTGAGGTCGCCAATGCATTTGCATGATAATGCCTGGACATCCTCCACATACGGATTGTTCAATCTTTCAAACTCATTTAACAAATAACGTTTAATTAAACACGCAGGATGGAGAAGAATCGAAAAAGCAAAAGATTATGGCGTTGACAGATTTTCCAATTGTTTTATCTGGAAACAGCAAAAAAGATTTCCTGTTAACGCCTTTTGTGTAACAGAGAAATTATAAAACCTTCTTTGAATACTCTCCACTAAGTTAGCGTCGAAAAAACTGCTACAGGACCAGCCATTCGGGATAGTGTAGCAAAAACCTAGTTTCATGGAATATTCCTGATTTAATGAAATCCTTCAATACAAAAATGTAACACGCAGAACCACTGCGAGGCCGCAGTCAAGAGCAAGGTCGTGTAGATAACGAATTCCGTTATTTTTAAACGGACGAGTTACGTCAACAAGCACTCTCGTTTATCACCACGAAAACAAACGTTCATAGTCAACAGAGATGGAACGTCCATCGTGTACAGACATACCGTATTATTACAAGAACAAAATAAAAATATGTCCATTATTACTTCTGACTTCGCCTACGTACATTATTAATATTATTGCCATTCCTATTGCGCCATTCAAAGCAGTCGAAAACCACGAAAAACCACCGTTCTGCAATAAAGCGACCCTGAGAGTATTCGTTAGGCGATAGACAGATTTTAAAACATATTCACTGGTTTTCGCAGCGCAGCAACAGCAAACGATTCCCCAGAGGGAAAGGACCGCAATAGGCGTGCGGCTGCAAGCAGTTGCGACGGTGGGAGGTTAATGTGTGTCTATGTGTGGGTGGGG
>BOPP01000008.1:14802551-14829090 GCA_017312745.1 Gryllus bimaculatus
CGGGCGCCGCGGGCGGCTGGATTCGCGCGCCGAGCCGCCGCTCCGCCGCCGCCGCTCCGCCGCCGCCGCCCGCGACACCGCCCCTCCCCGAGCGGGAGGCGCACGCAGGGTCGCGATCGAGCCTTGGGAATCGTCAGCCAACATTACTTTAGGGAGTACTCTTAACTGAAAATGTTGGTCCCTATTCAAATGCAATGGCATGTAATAAACAAACTGTTATATTAAATATATACTCAATTTTTTTAGAATTTAAGTTAAGCTTGCTACAGTTGCTTACAGCTAATTCAATGTAAATAAAAGCGTTTACAATAACTGAGTATAGTGAGTGAATTATTCTAATTAGAATAGAAAAATTTTTTAGACATACAAACAACTGCAAGAGTGTAATAAGACAATTGCTTGTTTTTTTTTTTTTAGAGAAAATTGCATAGCAAATCAATTATTTTCTTCGGAATAATTTGGAAGCCGTGCGACTAGGGTCAGAGGCTCATTTGGGCGCATGCGTCCAAGTTCTTTTCTCTGCTGGAGACCAAAGGATCGGTGCGCCCTCTTCGGAAGAGATCGGAGATTACAGCGTAAAGGGGTAAAAACATGGGCTTTCAAATTCTATGACTGCGCGTCGTTGCAATAGCAATCCTTCTCCGCCATTGTGGAAACTGTTCTTGGGAGAGGACTAGTGACGCTAGATTGTTCCACATCTAGTAACGTGTAAAGGCATATCGCTAGATGTAATGTTATGCGCAATAACATATTTTATTTAAGTTCTTTTGCAATCGAGTAGTAATCATGACTAAACGCATTTTTCGTAGATTCCGACGACCCAACTTACTAAGTTTTTAATACGTAGCTATTGAAATGATAAGTAGTCCTTGTAAAGTGAAAAAGGTTTTCTATGAAGTTGCAATCAGATTTATCATGAAAGTGAACATTAAATCATATGCAAATTTTCTTTTTATGTTGTGCCGTATGTCTCGAAGACGATTTCTTTCCTAACACTAAGTAATAAAAATGACATTACGTTAAAAGGCTAAGTTATCTATTAAGATACGTAATAGACTTCAACGTTATAGAAGCAAACAAACGTAGTGTCCGGAAGTTTTTTTATACTCACAAGAACAAAAACACCATGATTAACTCAACTGAACATGACGATCAATTTATTTAATTTTATTTATTTCATTGAAATGTGCTTCTTTCCATCTTTAAGAAAAAATCTTGCAGAAGTCAATTCTCTTCACTCGTCTTAAATATATTTGTACTACATTTTTACAGCCACCGTTCTGTAATCTTCGGCATGTTTTAAATTTGCTCTGCAGCGAATGAACTAGAAAACAAAAGCGTTGGCCAAAACGTACCAAACGTGGAGACGTTGCCCCACCTTCATACATTGACACAGAGTTCCGGGTTCCTACCGTGACTTCTTGGAACCGGATGTTTAAAACAACCGAGCGGACTTCGCACCTTACGTTGGAATAACGCGTACTTCGTCGGCGGCGAGGTGACAGCTCTCGGAACCAATCAACCGATGACATACGCGGAACTCGACAGAAATCCGCCTACGCAGGAGCACTGACCTCCCCAGGCGCGGGGGGCGGCGAGGGCCACTGAGTCATCCGCGGCGCCTCAGGCGGAAATGTGGCACAGAGAGAGCAACGGACGAAGCCCTGCGCCCTCTCCCGGGAAGCAGCCTTCCGGGAAAGCAGGTGATTGCGACATTGCCGAGCGCTAGTCCAGATCAGGGGCGCCCACAGAAAACCTCAGGCAGTTGATACATAGAGGCTCCCTCATTTCAAACAAACAAACAAAAACCCTCCCCAGATTCACAAACACAATTCATTTTCCCGTGCATCGGAAATAACTCAAAGCATTAAATTTGCATTAGAGATAAATACTTTTTTTTTAAATTTCTTTTGAGTGAAATACCTTAAGGGTCCATTAATTAGGGGCCTGGGCACGTTGCCCCTCCGCTTCTGATCGCCCCTGGTCCAGATCATTTGAATTGCCCCCTACCCCACACTTGTTTGCGTTTGAGAAATATTTCTTCCGAGTGATAGCACTTATAAGGAGAATATTCAGAGAAAAGATTTGATCAATTAACCCTTCACATCCAAATTGAAATATTTTTGAATTGTTACAATAAGTCCACAGGGCAGGAAAGTGAATTGTCATTTCAGTAATTTCAGTTCCTAATGTTATTCCCCTATCATCGTATTTCCCCAAATTAAATACATAAATGTTCTTTACATTGTTTCAGAATCCAAACTTATTTTTATAAATATTATATGGGCAAATAAGGCATAATTAAAGAGTTCCCTAATGCATAGTAGCTTATTACAGCGATTTCCCATCGAGCATTCTACAATATGTTGCAAACTGATCTAATTCGTACAGTACTTCTTGACGAAAACTGCTGATGACGATAAGAATACAAGTAGTATTTGCACATCTATGCTGCCACGAAGGAAAAATGTAAAAATGTACACTCCAGTACTGCTAATATGATTAACATTCTACAAACAGTTTTTTGTTCTAAAAATGTTGGCAAGAAGACCAAGTCGAAAATTCATAGAGCTGTAAGGAAGAGCATTAAGCACGTCTTGAAGCTAAGCACAGATTATAAAGGAATTCAAGCTCGAGATGCAAATGAAGGAAACAGGATGCGGATGTGAGATTTATTACAGACCTTTCTAGCACAACTTGCCAAATTAACAATGCAAATTGTTGATCTTTCAGATTTTTCTCGCAAAGATTGAGAACGAGATGAACTGAACTGATGCAGAACAAATGAAGCTATATCATAAACGACCATCAGCTGTTTCTCGAATTACAACTACATCCTGCTCAAAACAGTCGTGCTCGCAACACTAATGAAAGGACATCCGCAGTAAACAATTCCCGAGATGTGGCAGCATTCTTAATTGTATTCGTATAAGATGCATTACAACCTTCATTCTTTCAGCTTTCGCGGTCTCTATTCTTAGCCATGAAAATCCGTTACAAATTTACCGCCACATTTAACATACACGGTGACATAGAAAATTGGTGCCAAGAAACATCACGGGCCGTTTAAAATAAGCATGTATTCGAGGGCATCGAAGTTTGGGTGTAGGAAAACACGTACGGAGATATCAAAATATATAAAAATATTTTGTCGTGTACGCTTTCTAAAATTTACATTCTTGGAGTGTGATTTTTTTCGAGTTACACGAGCTTTTTTAATCATGTTCAACATACTTAAAAATTTGGTTATTCACAAACAATAAATTACAATTTAATTTCTATACAAATGTTTAATTCATGAAATTAATGCATCGCCACTCATTAGGCATATTCTTTTTATTAAGTTTACTTTACGCGATTGGCCATGCGTCAGTGGCGGTCGGAATTTTAGAAGATTTCTTGAAATCATGTATTGAAAACAATAAACGTAATGTTACTTTAATAATACAAAAGATACAAAAATACATAGGAAACATATACTTGTATATTGGTTTTATATTTCGAGATACATACTTCGGTACCTGTGAACTAACTGTACATATATTCAATGCAGACCGTAAGCGAAAAATAACACAACTGTAACGTCCTCCTATTCATGTACACCAGACTCTAAATGGTTGTACGAACCTCTGTCGCTCAGACATCATGATGATGTGGACAGCCAGTAGAAAAATAAAAATAAATATTGGAAATGAGCATAAAAATAATGTTGTTTACTACACTACTATATTACCACTTCTAAATATTGCTGTTAATAAAATTGCTGTTTCGTTCCATTTATAACACGATATATATGCAAAACCCCTAAATGCACTTCTTCTGGGCGGGGAGTATCAAACGATTTATGAAGAAAATCATAGAATTTTGTAGATAGTGCTACAAAGACAGCAACAGGTGCAAATGTAATCCGCCACACACATACGCTGTCACCGAGCGTAACTTAACAAAGGTGCGTCTAAAACTCTGTTTTCAAGCCCCAAGCAATGTCCCTTTGGTGTAATCTAGTGTATGAGATTATTCCCGATATTCAATAACATGTTTAAAGCTTTAACTCCCATGGATTTCACACTCCGTTACACGAATGGTCATAAATATACAGAATATAAATTAATTAATATTAAAAAATATAAAATTATATTCACTATTTTCATTGTGTTTTTTAATGGAAGGAGCACAAGTCTGTTAATTAAAATACGGTTATGTTATACCATATTGTGTAACAATATTACGTTTACCAGTCACAATATTAGTCCTATTTATTTATTTATTTACTTATTCATTAATTTATCACAAAAAACAGTAAAAACTGTCTCTTACGTTGGAAAGGAAAAAAGCTTAATTGTGTTTAGAATAAAAACATTTTCTCGATTTATGAGAAAAACATATCTATATCGGGTCATTGTCCGTGATTTCAATAGTTGTTACAAGGATATTCAAATTTATTTAAATACAATTTTCAAATATTTTAAAATTACTCCTTTCAAAAGGTAACGAATGTTTTAGGCCAATTGTTATGAAAGTGCATGAAATGCACAGTCCAAAGTTTGGCTATTTGAATTTAAGTTCCAACATGACGCTATTTTCAGTGTTACATAAAAAAATGTTATCGGCCTACGTCGAAAAAGTTCAATGTTAAGGCGAGAAGGTCCGTAAAGAGCTAGTGCACAAAAAATATACAGTTTCTTAAAACTCAATTGTTATTCCAACAAAACACGACCAAACAGGGGGCAACAGTTATAGTTATTACATTTTATTATCATTAGTTCAATATAGTACAAATAACAGATGTTGCAGTTTGTGTACCGAGGCGATAGCCAATGCTTATAATCAAGCAATACCGTTATTTGTGATATCTACCGTGTGTCATTCATTACGTCTTGAATTACTACCTACTTATAAGAGATACATCGAATCGTAGAAATAAGCAATACCTTCTACAATACGAGTAGTGCAAATTTCGGTAGCAACAATTCATCGTTTTCAAAAGTTCTTAATGGACGGTAAACATAAAATCTTAAACAGATTCCGACCGTTAAGAGCGACTTCTCGTCCCTCTGGTTGCGTTATGTCGGTAAAACAGTACTATATTACGAAAATATTAACAACACTACTAGCCAAATTCCACAAGTCACACATTCCGCGTGGAGAGACCGCCGGATAGTGGAGGTGAGCGCTTGGAGGGGGGGGGGGGGCACAGCGTTCGGAAGCGCGCGGGGTCGATGCCCGCTGAGCCCACGGGCGCACGGCCATTCCTCCTCTATCCCACTAGGCCCCAGCTGCCTCGGCTATGGCGCACGCACGCGGCTAGACTTTCTCCGCTGATCTGCAGCTGGAGCTCAGACGCTCACGTAATGCAGCTACGCACTTATCTTCATATACGAGTATTTTCTCGAAGAGAACCGAATCTGGGCCGGAAGTAAAGGACGGTTGGCAAAGAGCGTACCTCATTTTCATCTCACTACTCAATATTTGAACACAAGGAAATAGGAATAATAGCAATGAATGATGAACAGTATCATTATTAAAATCTAGAGTAATGTAATTTCATTGTGAATTGTTTCGGACATACGAGCGAGGGAAAAATTAACTGAGTTATAATTAATTTCACGAATACTTTTGTGATTGTCAATAAATCTCCGACTCGCGAAGCGAAGAGGAGACTTATCTGAGATTTTTCAAAGCAACAGTAGAATTCCGTAGCACTATTTTGAGAATGAAATTTGAATTTCATATCTGCTTAATTAATACAGGACACGCAAATTGATCTGATATCTTCATGAAATTTCTATAATTTAAATTACTATATGCATCAACCTCTGCTCACTATAGGCACGGCGACCTGCAACAATTAACAATCGAAAAGTGCCTTCTCATGGCATACTGATTCACTGAGCTGCGAAAATTCTCTATAACTAATAATTTGGCACGGGTAAGTCATCTCTGATTGGTTGGCAGGGTCCTACGTGCAAACTATTGGTTGAAATTTCATTAGTACAGTAGTCCTAGAAAATATAGTTTCGAGACGCATTGAAAACTTACATATATAATATGTCAATAAAAATGGATGACTCCAAAATTACAAATTGAGCGCTTACCTACAGAAACCGCTTCATTGTCATTTTCGTACAGCAACGATCTACCTACAGGAGACGGGACATTTCTTTATTGCGTCGTGTACGCTCGACCAGCTCTGGAGATCAGAGTAGCCCCGTTACGTAGCCTCCGAGTCAGATGTGACAGGCACCGCTTGTGCCTCCGTCTGCTGCCACCTCACACCTGCGGCCGCAGCCGCCTCCGCGCCCCTGGTGGCCAGCGGAGCGCGACGCGGCGGTCACCGCGAGCGACTTCAGCGCCTGGCCAGGCCTCGTGGACATGTCTCCCGCCGCGCGCTTGCCCAACCCCCGCCGTACGTCACGCCCAGGGCTAGCACGTGTGACATGCGCTCCCCCGCCTCTCTCTCAAACGGAGGAGAAGAAAATTCAACTAGGCCAGCGTGACGCAGCGATAAAAAATATTTCTTTGACACGCGTGAACACGAAAGATTAATGCTACGTGGAATCATGGATTGATTGATTGTTTATTGATTTCGGGCACGTCAACTACCAGGATTACAAGACCCGCAAGTGCACTACATGTTTTCTTGCTCGAGGGGTGTCGGTGATCTTTCCCTCGCTGTATGGCGAGATCCGGCGCCGACCTACCGTCGGCTAGGGAAGTTTTCCCCAACCAGGTATCTCCCACCAGCGTGGCACCGCTCCAGTAGGGACAAGCTCTCAGCCCCTGACGGGCCTCCTGGCATGTGTGGTAGTGCAGTGCATGTTAATGTAAGAGTGTGTGTAAGGGGGTGAGAATAGGACAAGGAAGAGGAAGGAGAGATCGCGCGTCGCCCGTTTGTTAGGGTACTGCTCCGGCATTCGACAGGTATTGATCGGAGAAACCACGGAAAACTACCGATCAGAGCAGCTGTCCGCCAGAAATCTTCTCCAGACATGGGCTGAATTCGACCTAGCTAACAAGATAGTGTCGAAAAACCTGCCACTGTTTGGATGGAACCATGAAAAATGTTTCGTGGTTTTGCGATAAAAATATACGAAGAACTCCCCGATTACAATTGCATCCGGAATTGTTATCTGTCATAAATGCAAACAATTACGATTTAGAAATAATCGACTTTTCAGAGATTGAGGATTTAACTTTTGGAACAGAATAAGTACTATTGAATCATTTTAATTATTTTTACGAGGATAGTATTTTCCTGATATTTTCAGCGCCGAAATTGCCCTTGAGATTTGCAGGTTATCCAAGTGTGTAACAACCCTGCCATGCTCTTCCATCAGCATCTTAATTGTAACTTCCTTAAAAACTGAACCATGCATACTCCGCGGATAGAAGCACCGCACTGGACTAGCTATCCTACCCCTGTTGAGCCAGACCCACTCCTCACCAACAAGACCGGGGGATATGGAGGATGCATTATGCATCGATTCCGCGTTGCGGGAGCGCGGCCGACCTCGACGGGCGAGGGTTGCGGCCGGGCGGCGCTCCGGCGCGGCGCGCGAAAAACTCTCGCTGGGCCCCGCCACTGCCGCCGCCGCCGAGGCCGAGGGCGTGGGCGTGTTCCAAGAAGCGCCGCCGCCCTCTCGGCAGGGGGCGGCGCGGCGCTGCGCGGCGCGGCACGACGGCGGCCTTGCACCAGTGATCTGCAGGCGCCGCCGCCGCCGTTCCACTTTCGATCGCAGCGCCGCCGTCACCGACGTTTCGTCACAGGCTGCGGGGGATGGCTAGTGGAATTCTCGCCAATACCAGACTTCGATTGAAACAGAGTGACTTCTGACAGATCACCAGCTGGGCGCGGTTATCCAATCAGGAGCTGCGTTGCGACTTAAAAATTTTGGAAATGAAGCTCCCGATTGGATAATCGCCGCACAGCTGATCTGCTAGAAGTTCTATTTACAATGAAGTATAGTGGTGTGATTTATACAGGTTTTAAAGTAAGTTCGTGTTTACTAATTTGAGATTTTAAAATTAGTCCACAAGGTTTCGAAATAAGGGGCGTTTTCTCCACCACAGTCCGAGAAGCATCAAATGGTATCCATGTTCGCGCCAATGATTGATCGGAAGAGGTCTAACCGAGTGTCGGAAGAACTGACGGACTGAGTGAGTGACTGTCGCACCCACGCAACCCATGATATTGGTAAAATTATCACTTATTAATGTAATAATTTCTTTTAATTTCCAGTTTTTTAATAATATTTATTTATTATTATAAATCAACTACAATTTCAATAGCGATTTACTTTTATAATTTTTATTTGGAACTCATTACCTTCCTCACTTCACAATTACAAGCACGAAAGTCTCCCCCACGCCTGAAGTAGAGTTGGCTAAAGCGTGGTTCTAGGAGTGAGGATTCCCCTTTTTTTGGTGCGAGTGTAGCATGGGTCCACCTATCACGATCATCCAACCATATCATACGAATTCATTTCACATCGAAGATCTCACACTCAAACTCAGTTGTAACCATACAGACGGCTGCCGTAACCGTTTTCCACTCCTCTTTTGGATTTCGCGACATGACACCATATAAATATTTCATAATGTGGTCTGATGTAAAAAAAATTCGAGTTATTAAAATATTTAGTGGTGAAGTAGGACAAATTCGCTATATTCCAAACAAACCCAGGGCAGAATTATATAAAATCCTTCGTAAATAGAATTTCCGTACATCTCTATTAATTTCTCTTTTCCTCTTCAAGTTGCATATCCATCCGAACCCCACACGACTCAATCCTCAAAAAGTTCTATTACTGGGATTAGTTTGTTCTTTCCCTTCCACGTGAAAGATTCCATGAATGAGCAGATTCCATCCTTTTCACAGAAACAGTCCCCGAGGAGGCGGCTACGCGCGCTGGGCTTAGCCCGAGTGGCTTAGGCGTCGAGCGGGGGCGGGGGGGGGGGCGTCGCGGGCGACAGGCACCGCGGGTGGCTTCCGCGCGAGTATGCGTTGCGCAGCGGGGCGGCGTGGCGTGGCGCGCCGGGCGCTGCCAAGGCGTGAGAGCTGTGGCGCGCCTGCAACGGGACTCGCCTCGCCCCCGTCCCCGCCGCGCCCCCGCCACACGCGAAGATCCTCCCACGGCGGCGCATTGGGCTGGGATGTCACCTGGTGAGGCGGGCAGCGTGTTCCCCTCGGAAGAACTAGCAGACATCGTCCAGGAGAATTCGTGGCAGCTTCTGTGAAGTGTTTGATGCTAATCCAACTATTTTCGACTTTTCTGTATCGTGTAAAATGGACTCTTGGGAATTACAAATTGTCAACGCAAAGCGGGAAATAGTGAAGAAAAATGTAAGTCAAAGAATGTGTTACTGATACGGCTAAATAGAAGACCATATTAAATATGGCGCCGGGAAGTTAAATTAACAAAATCTATATTAATTGGAAAGTGATTCTTTTTAGAAGTAAATAAAGAACATCACGTGCTTTGTTCTAATTTCTGCGTTAAAAAGTCATTAGTTAACGGGAATGCCAACCATCATAGATTTTATTTATTTATGATAAACAGTTGAAAACTGTGTGTGACATATGGGAAAAGATCCATCTGTGCGTTTTTAAGCCACAGTACCTACACTCACTCTTATACTATCGTACTCGTATGTTAAATTTTATATACCATCACCACCCCCACAGAGCTCAAGAAAACACGCGCAGATAGTGAAAGCACATTAATGTACAGAAGCAAAACAGAGAGTCCTCTCAGTGTATACTCAATGGAACAAGGAAAACGACGAAAACTCTGATTTGATAGAATGTGAAATTGGGAAAACCAACACGCAGCTAATACACGAACAACAGAAATTCACTAACTTCCTTTTATAATAACAATAAAATCAGAAACCCATTCACCAGCGAATACTCATAAATAATAAATAACTGGCAAAACTTACACCGTATTTTACGATGTGCCCCTTGCGAGCTTTTTAACAAGAGGAGGAGGAGGAGGCGGCGGCGGCGGCACGTGAGAGAATCGCTGTCATCGAGATGCAGCCAATTTGAACCAGCAGCCGTCTGCTGCGTTATGTTGTGGCGCGGGGGGCTCGCCGGGCGCGATGGGGTGCGGCGAAGTCGCGGGTCGCTTCAAAGGGAACCGGAGCCGCGCGCGTCCGCGGCGCGCGCCTGTCACAGTCGCGCCTTTCGAAATAGCGCCGCACTCGTTTGTAGGACCGCGAAACAACAGCCGACGGACTCCGTCACTCCCTGGAACCGGCCCGCCGTGCCTAAATATAATTGCTAGCAGGATATTCTCGCGTCACGATAACTTCCTCGCTTGACAGCCAGAGAAATGACGAAAACAAAAACACAAATAAATAGAGAAAGACGCAGGAGGAGATTTGACTCGCGTAACTTCGAACGTCGTTTACGTAATACGTCTCTTGTACCGTTATGGCATTGGGTCACCAGCGTGACACTACAGAATTATGATCAAGTCAGCCAGAACTAGCTTCTTTAGCTGAACGGCCTTCGTTTCCGAAAGGAGAAATTGATACTTCTGAATGCATACTTGTCACGCGACAGAAATACATTTAGGTCAATTCACAAGATAATAAAAGTGCCTTCTCACAAATGATAAAAGTGGGTTTATTGGTTTAGAATGTAGCAATGCCTCTCACACATTATAAATGTAAGTTTGTATATAATTGCATAATTATGTTGAAGGTCATTACTGAAAATAACTTAAAAATTAATAAATAGAAAACTTACAGAAAATATGCATGATATGCCAATTTAAGGCCTTTTAACATGGATTTGAAAACTATAGTTAAAATCATATAAAACTTTAAAAAAATTTCTTACGCATAATTCACAGTAATTGTACGTAATACTTCAAAATATTACCGGAAGAATTTGCATTTACATTTCCAATATGCGGCAAACAAAATGTGTGTAACTAAAACGAAACTAATTTAAAATTATGCCAAAATACAAACGCCATTAGTTACAAAACAACGAACAAATATTATCACGTTGCAATAAATATAATAAAATATGATGTAACATTCCAACCTACGACTTTCAGTGAAATGTTTCGTTTCAACGGGACATAAATTTCAACTTTTTTACCAAAAATTGACAAATCTTATTATTTTTTTAAGATAACGCAAGATCTTGCAACCATCCACATTTTGAAGTTCGCTTATTTAATGTTTCAACCCAATGACTTACCCGACGTAGTACACGCGCTTATGTAACTCATTTATATTTCTTTACGGTTTCCTTCACGTTCCCTTGGCAAACTCTGACCATAGGATGAATTCCGCTACAAATTAACGGATTCTTGTAGCAGTTGTGTACAACACAATAATTGCAACAAAGTATTACCTATATATTTTTAATTCAGAGTTCAGGGAACATAAATTAAAAGGAGGAATAATAAATATGTTATGCATACTCTTACATTACATTTCATTATACTAGAATTATTAGTGAAACTATCGAAAATAGACGACGACACGTACTCATGAATTCCAAATGCGCCTAACAGCTTAATGTAAAAAAAGTCAAGTGAAACATTACCTTGCAATGTTGGTAGGCTTTGGGAGCAGAGATACAAAGTGAACTCGAAGTTCCGAACTTACCACAGCCATTTGCGGTTTCCTTTTTTCCAAGATAAGGTATGTTTTACAACAACTTAATATCAATGGGCCCCGATGTACACGACCATAAACACTAGGTTTGACTTATCTTTCATTTTGTTACTCATTTTCAGCCAATGATGAGTTCATTCGGAGAAATATATCATTCAAACGAAATAAGAAAAGATACACTCCTTGAGCAATTGAGGTAAATGGTGTTTCTTTACACAACTTCCTTCACGATTAGTATCAGGCAAAAGTAAAAAAAGTAACAGTCAAACAGAGCCGACATATTTTCGATACGTACAATAAGTATTGGGTATGGTCAACAGACATTTCAAAACTTACCATTTATTTTATTTCACATATTGGTCAGTATCACAGTGAACAATTGGAGCTTGTCAAACACCACCTACGTCAAAGTGTGATGTTCAGTTAGTAGCTTTACTAGCTACTGTAATGTAGTGACATAAAGGACGGTAACTTACAATGTCATCCATTACGTCTTTCTCCCCAACATCTTCAAATGATACTCGAATATCAAATAATATTTTTGCAATTTCTTTTAGAATTTATTTTAATAATCTTCTCAACCCTACACCTTGGAAGTATGGCATCACCACTCACTTTCTCAACAAATTCTCCTTTCATGATACTGAAGGAATGTGTTTCCATGATCTCTTTTACTTGAGATTTCCACTGAAAGGATTCCAATCAACAAACTTAATTATAACGAGCGTATTTCTGCTAAATACGTCTTCGCAGAATTTTAAGAATATTTCTTAAGCTCGCCGACATTCAACTACAACAACCAATTTTCTCCCGTTACGACAGTCACAAGTTCCAATAAGACACTAAAGACTTACGCATAGTATATACCAATTTTCTGTTAGGAATTCAAGGAGGATGGGAAGAAAAAGAGATTAATTATTGTATTGATTAACAGTTGCCTTCCATGAACGAAACTATGTTGTAGATGCAAAAATGCCACACGAAGTAATTGTGGTCAATTAACAGACATATTATTATTAGTTTCTGTAAAAATGTATTTATTTTTTGAAAGTTACCACCATAAAAAAAACTATCCTTAACTAAATATTGAATGAATATGTTAATTTTTCACATTATTTGAAAACGAAGGTGATTAACGAATCCACGAATTGATGAGTGAACAGGATACTCCTTTTGATTCAGCACCAATCTCAATGAATCACAAATCACACGAGGTTTATTGAACAATTTCAAAGCGTGAGAATTATTTCTTTCAAACTAATTACGACTTCCCACAAATTCAATACTTTTCATGAGAAATCGCAAATTCTGTAGGTTGGTAGGCGGGTAACGACCACTCCTAGCGCTCCTCGTCGATTGGGGTTGCTGGAAAGCGGTCCAGTCTCCTCTCCCGGAGGGCCCCGCCGAGGGGCCGCATACCTCGCCCGCCTCCGCCGCAGCCGCCGCCGCGCCGCCTGCCCCAGCGCAGGCCCCGCCGCGCAGTTTCGCGCCGCGACCCCGCCCGCCTCGGCGCGGAGGGGCGCGACCCCGGACCACGGGCCGCGACGGGCTTGCGAAACGAAATTCGCAGCCGCCGCCGCCGCCGCCGCGTCGCCGCGAGCGGAGGGAGCACCAGAAGCGGAAGCGCGAGCGAGAGCGGAGGGTGTGTGGGGAAATGGAACAGCTGACTTCGAAGGCGACCTGCGGCCCGGCGGCGTGAAAGGCTGCCAAAAATAAAACAGCTGATTTTGATAACGACCTGTAACGAGAAGAAACCTCGTACTTCAAGGTGTGTGGAATCGGTTTTGCATGCGGAAACGTCTTTCTTGCAATTGAGCATAGAATTATGGGAAGTAAAAGTAGATGCTAGACTGCTTCTTATAGAGCACGAAGTATACATTATTACAGTGCATTTTTCTCAACTCAATTGAGAGATTCGACATGTTTCGTGGGCGATGTTAAGTTGAAAATGTTCTATTAACCACATTTTGAACAACTAAAACGATTAATGAACTGTACAAGGTAACCACAAACATATAAATTACCACTCATTTATGAAATATTTGACGTAATAAATTACTTAAATTCTTGGGAATGTCTCGAGCTGCCCCAAATCAGTAACAGTGATTGTAAATACAACTTCCGGGCCCAGTGTACCTGCGGTCGGGGAAGTCGAGGGTTGGCTCCCAGCAAGGAGCCAGGAAATTACCAGACGTGTTTATCAGTGATTTAGGGGCGCCGGCTAGAAACCAAATCGTTATTCGACTGCTTTGATCAGTGGTTTCTGTGATCATCGACAGGTCAATGCCGAATGCCGCATGCAACGGGCCACGGACTGCGCACGATCTTCCCTTCCCATTCCCGTATCTCACCCGCTCCGGCATACGCTGGCTCAGAAACCTCGCGAGCCCTGCATCTGCGCCGAGCTACCGCTAGGAAAGAGAAAAGCGCGCCTGGAATCGCCAACCGGTAGCTCCCCCTCGCCGTCTGCCCTTCGCCCTCGCTCCTGGGCGGGCGCGTTGCTTCACGCCCTGCGTCCGTGCGCCGCGTCGCGCCGCGCCACGCCACGCCACGCCACGCCGGGCAGGGGGGCGCGCTTTCACGAGCACAAAGCAACGATTTTCAATTATCATGCCGTTAATTTATGACGTAACGTTTAGCGGTTTCGCAGCCGATACGTAAGGGGGCGGCGGCGGCGACGACGACGACGGCGGCTGAGCTTATTAATGTTGAGAGCAGTGGAGCGTTCAGAGGAGACAAAAACGGCGGCACGGCCTTTCTCAATGGGCGTGGCGCGGGGAAGGGCGGGGGGTGGGGGGCAGGAGAAGTAGGCCCTGTTTGTTTTGGGAGTCGCGCTCGCCGCCATCGCCCCGCCGCCGTCGCCTCTCGCTCACAGCTCTTTCCAAAGGCGGCGCATCCTCTCGCACGCTGGGCCTTGGACCAGAAGTTAATTGAAATTTCTCTCGCATCAAGGGAGGAGAGACTCCTCATTTATTTCTTTTCGCAAAGCGCTGCAGACCTTTTTGCAGTGTGGACTTGACATAGATGGTTTCTGTTGAGCGCTGCATTGTAGATGAGTAGTATTACGTTGAGGCGCTCGAGGTGGCGAGCCGTTTTGCCCTCATTAAATGCAGTTACCTTCCTGTAGTAAAGACAGTTACAGAGTAAACTGAATCGTGTCTCTTACCCGGAACCGCGTGCATTGAAGATGATCCTAAATACGATCAAAGTACACAAGCCCGTTACCCTTACCTCTATTTCCAAACTTTCAATATAGCATTCTCGGATGTCAATAATGTAGTGATATATTTCATCACAGTCTTTGAAGAATTTCTAGGAATGAAAACTTCTGCCGGGAATAAATTTTATCTGGAAAAAACTCCTACAACCTGAAAACTAATCTAAAAAAATGCCGTTTTCCGGCGCACGATTACATAACTTTCTCTCCTTACGAAGAACTTCGTAAAGCGAGAAAGTAAAATAAAAAAATAATTTTTGTTTTGAATAAAAAACTCTAAATAATATAATTTATTTTTTCTTTCAATAAAAGCAAATTGTCTTGTTTGGATATCAAATTATAAATTAATATTATTTCATCCTTTCACGTTCGAAGCATGAGAGATGGATGGGAGAGGGAAACATTATCAAGCCACATCTAACACTTCTTACGCTCATCAGCGGGGAAAGGGAGATATAAGTCGCCCCACAAAAAGACGCCACGATCAAAAAAGGAAAGTCATGACCCCGCAACGCGCCGAAGCCCGGTGCGCGAAAGCAAATGATTAAGTTATTGGATGTGAATGACTGCTGGAGCACGATGCAACCTAGAGCCACGGGTCATGAGCGTGCGTGTGGGCCCGTCACGAAATACACGCAGCACCTGGAGGGGGGAAAGGCCATTTGGCTCGCGTTCAACTCACAAATTTAGCCTTTCCACGTGTTCCCAGCGCGATCGTCGCGTTCCAGATGACGAGGCGGAGGAACTCGCTATGTCGAACGTCTTCACGCTCCGACGTGCGCATCACCGCCCGCCGTTCCCAAGAGATCCTGAATTCACGTGGGAAGTTTAACTTCGTACGAAAGCAACGCATACCGTCCGCCGTCGAGAAAACAAACATTTGGTATGGCGCTGAAGTGTATATGAGGAATAAAAGGAAGGAAAATTAGAGAAAGGTTTTAAATAGTGACACGATAAGGTAGGAAGTATTTATTATATGATGCAATAATCGATTTGAGTTGTGTTTTTCCCTCACACGTCATCCTTACATTTCACATATAAAATACAAGCTGTCATGCAGTTAGAGTCAGATCGACTTGATATAAACAGCATACATGTAGAAATGTTCCGAAATCAAGTCCCTGAGTACACAGTATTCAGTTACTTTTAGCCAATTTTCAAAGATGAACAGGTACTTCTATACTGTTTCTTTCACTGTAGTTCTATGCCATCCCAAACACGATAACACTGGCAGCCCTGGAAGTAGCGAAACCAAGTATCCGATGTCAGAATTCTCAACAGTTAAAAACATTCCGAAGTGAGCATTCTCACATCTTCCGCCACGGAAAGAGTGTTTACAAACACTCGTAAACGTAAACTTGGTTACACACGCTCGTTCTTCTTACCATAAAATGGAGTTTAAAGATCCGAAATAGGAATATAAAAGCAACTCGTGGTGGCCGGCGATGCGGGGGCGGGAGGGGGGGGGGGAATCCGCTTGTCCGGTGCCCCCACTATGAGGCGCGCGCGGGAACTACGCCGGCGCATCTCCTTCCTCGTATCGCAGGCGCGGCGCGGCGCGAGGCGAGGCGAGGCGAGGCGAGGCGCGTATCCCCAGTGCGTCTTACGAAACGCGGGTCTGGCGGATCCACGCTGACGTCATATCGGCTCCGCGAGTGAGGGGAGACCTTGCGAGGCCGCGCCGCTCGTCCGCCCGTCCGTCTGTCCGCCAACCCGCCCGCACCGCCCAGCCCGCGACGGAGACGCGCCACGCCACGCCACGCCACGCCACGCCACGCCACGCACGCTCAACGCAAGACCGAATCAACAGCGGCCATAAAAGGGCGTATACCGCCCTCCTAGCCTACAAGGCGCATCTCATTTTTTTGTTGCGTTTATTTTCTACTGTGTAATGTTTGTATTAAAAAAAAACAAGGCCATATATCATTTCGAAATATTCGAAAATCGCTAAAAACAAAACAAAGTCACGTCTTAAAGGGAAGTACTTCACTAAAATACCGACATCCAAAGGTTTTAGTGTTCTGACGTATGTATTGTACGTGGTAAAGAGCAATAGGGACTTTTTGCAGCAATCGACAACAATCTCGAGACGCTGCGCACGTGCAGTTCGAGTTTCTCTTGCGCAGATGCTCGGAAGTAATACAGAGTAGTCGAACGATTGATGAACAACAAATGTGCAACAAATCTCTTAATATAATCCCCTGCAGCAAAAATCCAGGCGTAAGCAAGTGAGATCGCTTTCTGCCATAAAGACAGCTAATTTGCAAACATATTGGACAACTCAAAGGCTGCTAGCTCAAATGAGTGAAGCGTCATATCTGCTTCTGTTTAATAAGTACGGAATGGAAGTACGATCTCAAAACCTTATTTCGATCTAGCTAACTAGCAAGTGTCGAAAACCTTGCCACCGTCGGGACTCAAACCTAGGACCTCCCGGTCAGACGCACTGCATCACTTGAACCAATTCTCCCGGTACGACACTATATAAGTTGCACCAAATTTTATTTAAACATCCATATTAAGAAATTCATAGAAAAGCGCGTATTGAAATTTATAAAACTCCCCCAAAACAATAGCAGATGCAAAAGAGGTTCCTGTGGAATGTTGGCGCCTGGCAAATGGGCGGTGGCATCTCGCGGCTGGAGGGACGTCACACGCGGTGCGACGTACAGTGGATCAATACATCCAAACATTGGTCATACATGAATTTCCATTGCAATAATGTGTTCCAAGAAGAGCTCGAAACTGCCTTGAGGAATACGGGAATAACATTAAACATTCTTACTCAAGCAATTAAACCATCTCGTGTGCTGTTTGAACAATCATTTCTTTTACAAACGTACATCTAAAACACATAGAAATGATAGTTAACATTAAATATTCATGATCATACTATCAAACTACCAGTGGACGGCGAAAGCAAATCATTTTCACATGGCTCACTTTTATCACCAACTCTGATATCCTCAACCACAAAAAGACCATAAAAAACACACGATTTCTTCTTCGCTTAAGACATTAGATGGGTTTTCGTCCATCATGCATCACCAAGGATATAGTTAAAACGATTATTTGCCTCAGATTTCAAACCCACGCCTATATTTTGTTATTCAATGCGTTACTTTCACAATAGTCGGAAGTTTAAAACTTATCCCGGCTTGGAAGGTGAACCGCTCGGGGAGATACCAGGAGATGAAAACCCCGCGAGCCTACGTGCAACTCTCCACCGAATATTACTTGCAGCAGGAGAGCAACACCGCCACCTCCCGGAAGTCAATGCACTCCACTTTTAGACCTAATTACCAAAGTAGTTGACGCACTCGCACGTAAGAAAACACTCCCTCCTTCGCAAGCCCGTTGTTACTCCGTTCAATACCAGGCGAATGCCACAGCAGTACCCTATCACACAGGCCACGAACCGCGCGCTATCTTTCCTTCCCATTCTACGATATATCCTCATCCCTTACACACACTTACATACACTACACTATCAGACATGCCGGGAGACTGGTAGGGAGCTTAGAACTTGTCCCAGCTGGGGCGGTGCCCCGCTGGTGGGAGATACCTGGTTGAAAAAAACCTAGCTCGCCCGACGGCAGGTCGATTCCGGAACTCACCATCCTGCGGTGCAAGATCACCGACATTTTCAGAGCAAAACAGCATGCACTACACTAGCGGGACCAATCGTCTTGGCAGTTGACGCGCCCGGAATCTCTAGTAATGAATCAATCATTATCGCGAAGTCCGTCTGTCCTTTGGTGACGGCGACCCACTGCGCGACACGGCCTTGCGGGGGAAGGGGCGGGCGGCGGGGGCAGTGGGCGCAGCTGCGGCGCGCCGCGGGAAGAATGTTAATCGGCGGCGAAGACGACGCGGTGGGACACGCGGGGTGGATTTATGTTTAAGAATGTAGCAATGCTCTCAAACATTATAAATGTAAAGTTTGTATATAATTGCCATAATTATGTTGAAGGTCTTACTGAAATAACTTAACAACAATTAATAATGCAACTTACAGAAATATGGGCCATTGATATGCCAATTTAGCGCTTTTAAACATGGATTTGAAAACTATAGTTAAAATATATATAAACTTTAAAAAAATTCTACGGCTAATTCACAGTAATTGTACGTAAATACAATTAAAATCATTACCGGAAGAATTGCATTTACATTTCCAATACTCGGCAAACAAAAATGTGTGTAACTAAAACGAAAACTATTTACAATTATGCCAAAATACAAACGCCAATTAGTTACAAAACAACGAACAAATATTTATCACGTTGCAATAAATATATTAAAATATGATGCTAACATTCCAACCTACGACTTTCAGTGAAATACGTTTCGTATCAACGGACATAAATTCAACTTTTTTTAACAAAAATTGACAAATCTTATATTTTTTTTAAGATAACGCAAGATTTGCAACCATCCACATTTTGAAGTTTCGCCTTATAATGTTTCAACCCAATGACGTACCGACGGAGGTACACGCCGCTTATAACTCATCGTTATATTTCTTTAACGGTTTTCCTTCACGTTTCCCTTGGCAAACTCTGACCATTCAGGACTGAATTCCGCTACAAGATTACGATCTTGTAGCAGTTGCTTGTACAACACGATAATGTGCAACAAAGTATTACCTATATTTTTGTAATTCAGAGTTCAGGAACATAATTAAAGGAGGAATAAATAAATATGTTTATGCATACTCTTTACATTACATTTCATTTATACTAGAATTATTAGTGAAAACTATACAAATAGACCGAGATCACGTACTCATGATTCCAAATGCGCCTAACCAGCTTAATGGTAAAAAAAGTCAAGTGAAACATTACCTTGAATGTTGGAGGCCTTTGGGAGCAGAGATACAAAGTGAACTCGAAGTTTCCGAAACTTCCAACAGCCATTTTTGCGGTTTTCCTTTTTTTCCAAAGATAAGGTATGTTTTACAACAATTCTTAATATAATGGGCCCCGATGTACATCGACCATAAAACACTAGGTTTGACTTATCTTCATTTTGTTACTCATTTTCAGCCAACTGATGAGTCATTCGAAGAAATATATCATTCAAAACGAAATAAGAAAAGATACACTCCTTGAGCAATTGAGGTAAATGGTGTTTCTTTACACAACTCCTTCACGATTAGTATCAGGCAAAAGTAATAAAAAGTACAGTCAAAAACGAGCGACATATTTTCGTACGTACAATAAGTATTGTGGTATGGTCAACAGACATTTCAAAACTTACCATTTTATTTATTTCACATATTGGTCGTATCACAGGTGAAACAATTGGAGCTTGTCAAACACCACCTACGTCAAAGGTGATGTTCGTAGTAGCTTTACTAGCTCTGTTAATGTAGTGACATAAGACGGTAACTTACGAATGTCAATCCATTACGGTCTTCTCCCCAACATCATTCAAATGACATACTCGAATATCAAATAATATTTTTGCATATTTCTTTTAGAATTTATTTTAATAATCTTCTCAACCCTACACCTTGGAAGTATGGCATCAACCACTCAACTTTCTCAACAATTCTCCTTGGCTATGAACTGAAGGAATGTGTTTCCATGATCTCTTTTACTTGAAGATTTTCCACGAAAGGATTCCAAATCAACCAACTTAATTATACACGAGCATAATTTCTGGCTAAAGTACGTCTTTCGCAGAATTTAGAATACTTTCTTAAGCTCGCCGGACATTCAACTACAAACAACCAATTTTCTCCCGTTACGACAGTCAAAAGTTCCAATAAAGACACTAAAGACTTACGCATAGTATATAACCCAATTTTAATGTTAGATTCAAGGAGGATGGGAAGAAAATGAGATTAATTATTGTATTGAATAACAGTTGCCTTCCATGAACGAAACTATGTTAGTAGAATGCATACTACCACGAAGTAATTTGTGGTACAAATTAACAGACCATATTATTATTATTAGTTTCTGTAAAATGTATTTATTTTTTGAAGTTCCACCATTAAAAAAAACTATCCTTAACTAAAGTAATTGAATGAATAGTTAATTTTTCACATTATTCTAAAACGAGGTGATTAACGAATCACGAAGAATTGATGAGTTGAACAGGCATACGCCCTTTTGACTTCAAGCACCAATCTCAATGAATCACAAATTCACACGAGCGTTTATTGAACAATTCAAGCGTGAAGAATTATTTCTTTTCAAACTAATTTACGGACTTCCCAAAATTCAATAACTTTCAATGAGAAATTCGCAAAATTCTGTAGGTTAGGTAGCGGGGTTACGACCGACTCTAGCGCTCCTCGTCGATTGGGGTTGCTGAAAGCGTCCAGTCTCCTCTCCCGGAGGGCCCGCCGAGGGGCCGCATACTCGCCCGCCTACGCCGCAGGCCGCCGCCGCGCCGCCTGCCCCAGCGCCAGGCCCGCCGCGCAGTTTCGCGCGCGCCCCGGCCCGCCCGCGCGGAGGGGCGCGACCCGGACCACGGGCCGCGATGGCTGCGAACGAAATTTCGCAGCCGCCGGCCGCCGCCGCCGCCGCCGCGTCGCGCCGAGCTGGAGGAGCCCCAAAGGGAAGCGCGAGCGAGGAGCGGAGGGTGTGCTTGGGGAAATGGAACAGCTGAACTTCGAAGGCCGCTGCGGCCCGGCGGCGTGAAAGGGCCTGCCAAAATAAAACAGGCTGATTTTGATATACGACCTGTAACGAGAAGAAAACCTGTTACTTAAGGTGTGTGCGAATCGGTTTTGCATGCGGAAACGTCTTTCGTGCAATTGAGCATAGAATTCTGGGGGAAGTAAAAGTAGATGCTAGACTGCTTCTTATAGAGCACGAAGTATACAGTTATACAGTGCATTTTTTCTCACTCAATTGAGAATTACGACATGTTTGTGGGCGATGTTAAAGTTGCAAATGTTTTATTAACCACATTTTGAACACACTAAAACGATTAATGAACTGTAACAATGGTAACCACAAGACATATAAATTACACTCATTTATGAAATAGTTGACGTGAATAAATTAATTAAATTCTTGGGAATGTCCGAGCTGCCCCAAAATCAGTAACAGTGATTGGTAAATACAACTTGCCGGGCCCAGTGTACCTGGGTCGGGGAAGTCGAGGTTGGCTCCAGGCAGGAGCCCAGAAATTACCAGACGTGTTTATTAGCTGATTTAGTGCGCCGCTGAGATAAACCAAATTGTTATTCGACTGCTTTGATCAGTTGGTTTCTGTGATCATCCAACAGGTCAATGCCTAATTGCCGCATGCAAACGGCGCACGGACTGCGCACGATCATCTTCCTTCCCATTCCGTTTCTCACCGCTCGGGCATACGCTGGCTTCAGAAACCTCGCGAGCGCGCTGCCATCTGCGCCGAAGCTATCGCTAGGAAAGAGAAAAGCCGCCTGGAAACGACCAACCCGGTAGCTCCGCCCCCGCCGTCTGCCCTTACGCCTCGCTTCCTGGGCGGGCCGCGTTGCTTCACGCCCTGCGTCCGTGCGCCAACGTCGCGCCGCCACGCCACGCCACGCCACCCGCGGAGGGGGGCGCGCTTTCACGAGCACAAAGCAACGATTTTCGAATTATCATGGGCCGTTAATTTTATGACGTAACGTTTGCGGTTTCGCAGCCGATACGCTACGGGGCCGGCGGCGGCGGCGACGACGACGACGGCTGAGCTTGATTAATGTTTGAGCAGCAGTGGAGCGTTTAGAGGGACAAAAACGGCGCACGGCCTTTTTCAATGGCTGGCCGCGGGAGCGGCGGGGGGGGGGTGGAGGAGAAGTAGGTCCTGTTTGTTTTGGGAGTCGCGCTCGCCGCCATCGGCCCGCGCCGCCGGTCGCCTCTCGCTCACAGCTGCTTCCCAAAGGCGGCGCATCCTCTCGCACGCTTGGCCGGACCTGGGCCTTGGACCAGAAGTTAATTGAATAATTCTCTGCATCAAGGGAGGAGAGACTCCTCATCTCTATTTCTTTTCGCAAAGCGCTGGCAGACCTTTTTGCAGTTGTGGACTTGACTTAGATGGTTTTCTGTTGATCGCGTGCATTGTAGATGAGTAGTATTAACGTTGGGGCGCTCGAGGTGGCGAGCCGTTTTTGCTCTCATGATAATGCAGTTACCTTCCTGTAGTAAAGACAGTACAAGAGTAAACTGAATCGTGTCTCTACCGGAACCGCGTGCATTGAAGGATGAATCTAAAATACGATCTAAGTTACACAAGCCCGTTACGCCTTTACCTCTATTTCCAAACTTTCAATTATAGCATTCTCGGATGTAATAATGTGTGATATATTCATCACAGTCTTTGAAAGAATGCTAGGAATGAAAACTTCTGCCGGGAATAAATTCTTATGTGGAAAAAAACTCCTACAACCATGAAAACTACTTAACAAAAAATCCGCCGTTTTCCGGCGCACGATTACATAACTTTCTCTCTTACGAAGAACTTTCGTAAAGCGAGACAGTAAAATTAAAAAAAATAATTTTGTTTTGAATAAAAAACTCTAAAATAATATAATTTTGTTTTTCTTTTCAATAAAAGCCAAAATTGTCTTGTTTGCGATATCAAAATTATAATTGATATTATTTCATCCTTTCACGTTCGAAGCATGAGAGATGCGATGGGAGAGGGAAACATTATCAACTTACATCTAATACTTCTTACGGCTCATCCAACGGGGAAGGAGATATAAGTCGCCCCACAAAAAGACGCCACGACAAAAAGGAAAGTCATGACCACGCAAACGCGCCGAAGCCCGGTGCGCCGCAAACAAATGATTAAGTTATTGATGTGAATGACTGCTGGAGCACGATGCAAACTAGAGCCACGGGGTCATGAGCGTGCGTGTGGGCCCGTCACGAAATACCACGCAGCACTGGGGGGAAAGGCCATTTTGGCTCGGCGTTCAACCTCACAAGTTAGCCCTTTCCACGTGTTCCAGCGCGATCGTCGCGTTCCAATGTACAGGCGGAGCGAACTCGCTATGTCGAACGTCTTCACGCTCGCGCGACGTGCGCATCACCGCCCCGCCGTTCCCAGAAGACCGAATTCACGTTGGGAGTTTAACTTCGTACGAAAGCAACGCATACCTCCGCCGATCGGGAAAACAACATTTGTGTATGGCGCTTGAAGTGTATATTGAAGGAATAAAAGGAAGGAAATTTGAAGAAACGGTTAATAGTGACACGATAAGGTAGGAATATTATTAGTATGATGCAATAATCATTTGCAGTTGTGTTTTTCCCCACCACGTCATCCTTACATTTTCACATATAAAATACAAGCTGTCATGCAGTTAGAGTCAGCATCGACCTTGAAATATAAACAGCATACCAGAGTAGAAAGGTTCCGAAATCAAGTCCCCTAAGTACACAGTATTCAGTTACTTTTAGCCAATTTATCAAAGATGAACAGGTACCTCTATACTGTTTCTTTCAACTGTAGTTCTATGCCATCCCAAAACAACGCATAACACTGGCAGCCCTGGGAAGTAGCGAAACCAAGATCCCGATGTCAGAATTCTCAACAGTTAAAAACATTTCCGAAGTGAGCATTCTCACATCTTTCCGCCACGGAAAGATGTTTACAAACACTCGTAAACGTAAACTTGGCTACACACGCTCGGTCTTCTTACCATTAAAATGGAGTTTAAAGATCCGAAATAGGAATAATAAAAGCAACTCGTGTGGCCGGCGATAGCGGGGCGGGGAGGGGGGGGGGGGAATTCGCTTGTCCGGTGCCCCCACTATGGGCGCGCGCGGGAACTACGCCGGCGCATTCTTCCCGTATCGCAGGCGCGGCGCGGCGGAGGCGAGCGAGGGGGTTCGCGTATCCCCAAGTGGTCTTCGAAACGCGGGTCTGGCGGACCACGTGACGTCATATCGGGCTCGCGAGTGAGGGGAGAACCTTGCGAGCGCGCCGCTCGTTCGCCGTCGTCTGTCTGTCTGCCAACCCGCCCGCACCGCCCAGCCCGCGACGAGACGCACTGCACCACGCCACGCACGCACGCTCATCGCAAGACCGAATCAACAGCGGCCATAAAGGGCGTATACCCGCCCTCCTAGCCTAGAAGGCCGCCTTTGTAATGTTGTGTTAAAAAAGAACAAAGGCCATATATCAATTTAAAATAGTCGAAAATCGCTAAAAACAAAACAAATTCACGCTAAAATGGGATGCTGCTCACATAAAAGACTGACATCAACAGGTTTTAGGTTCTGACGTAGTATTTTTAACGTGGTAAAGAAGCAATAGGGAGTTTTTTGCAGCAATCGACAGCACATCCTCAAGACGCGCGCACGTTGGCAGTTCGGGTTCTCTGCGCAGATGCTCGAAAGTAATGCAGGAGTAGTCGAACGATTTCTGAAACAACAAATGTGCAACAAATCTCTTAATATATCCCCGCATCCAAAAATTCCAGGGCGGTAAGCAAGTGAGATCGCTTTCAGCGCATAAAAGACAGCTAATTGCAAACATATTGGGACAAACTCAAAGGCTGCTAGCTCAAATGACGTGAAGCGTCATATCTGCTTCTGTTTAATAAGTACGGAATGAAGTACGATCTGCAAAACCTATTTCGATCTAGCTAAACTAGCCAAGTGTCGAAAACCTTGGCCACCGTGCGACTCAAACCTAGAACCTCCCTGTTGCAGACGCACAGCATCACTTGAACCATTCTCCGGTACGACACTATATAAGTGTGCACCAAATTTTTATTTTAAAACATCCATATTAAGAAATTACATAGAAAATGCGTATTGAAGATTTTATAAAACTTCCCCAAAACAATAGCAGATGCAAAAGAGCGTTCCTGTGGAATGTTGGGCCTGCAAATGGGCGTGGATTCTCGCGGCTGGAGGGACTGTTCACACGCGGGCGCGACGTACAGTGATCTTAATACATACCAAAACCATGGTCATACATAAATTTCCATGTGCAAATATTGTGTTCAGAGAAGAGCTCGAAAACTGGCCTTGAGGAAATACGGGAATAACATTAAACATTCTTACTCAAGCAATTCACAATCTCGTGTGCTGTTTTGAAACAATCATTTCTTTTACAAAGATACGATCTAAAACACTAGAAATGATCACGCGACTCTTTCAGAGCAAAACAGCATGCACTAACTAGCGGGACCAATAATCTTGGCAGTTGAGCGCCCGGAATCTCTAGTAATCAATCAATCATTATTTGCGAAAGTCGCGTCACTGTCTTTTGGTTGACGGCGACCCACTGCGCGACGCGCGCCTTGGCGGGGAAGGGGCGGGCGCGGGGGCAGGAGGGGCGGCAGCTGCGGCGCGCGCGGGAAGAATGTTAATCGGCGGCGAAGACGACCGCGGTGGGAATCGCGGGGCGGGCGGGCGCGGGGCGGGGCGGGCGGTTCGGGCCGAGAGCGGGGCGGGGAACGGCCGCGGGGTGGGGCGGGGCGGGGGGCGGGGAGGGGGGCGGCGGCTCTTTCTGTTCCTGCGAAGTTTCTCATCTGGTTTGCATATGGCTTGCGATTTGAATGTGTTGTGAAAGATTTGCCAACACTAATCTATCCGTTGGAATAATATATTCATATGACTAATCCTCGCGTGGACCTATATGAGTCTTGGAATTACTACAGGGGCGGCGCGGGGGGCCAGGGCGGGAGGGGGTGGGCGTGGTGGCGTCGGGGCGGGCGTGGCGGGGCGGGCTGGG
>BOPP01000008.1:14829115-14840861 GCA_017312745.1 Gryllus bimaculatus
GCGGGGCGAAGGAGTGCACGCACAAGCGCATACGCGCATGGAGCGGCGCGAACAGCAGCTCCGGCCTTCGCCGCCACGGAGTGGGAGAGTCCGGTATTTCGTGGATTGTTCGGGAGCAGGGCAACGCTGTGTTTTGGTGATGCCGGAGACGTTTTGACTAGTGTTTTTTTTTTTTCGACCTTGCCTGAACAACACATCGGTGACAACAACATGGATTGAGAAAATAAGGACAGTCAAGGAAGAATTTGAAGTCCTGACAAAATTACCGATGTTTTAGTTATGTGTCTGTTCTTCAGAGGCTAAATGAACAAGAGTTGTACGGATGCCATATTCGTGAGTCCATAATCAACATCGGCAATGATCTCGTTTCACGACATGATGCAGTTTTGCAGAGGGAGTTCTGTGGCCCTTTAACGCACATAGGCATTTCTATGGCCAAATATTATTCTGACATTATTATTATATTAATAATAATAATGTACAAAGACCACGATTGGTTTCCGAAACAATGTCACTATTTAAATGGTAATATAGGTCTTCATCATATTAGCCTAGAACAGAATATATTTTAGGCAATAATGTATGGGAAAATAATCCCGTGATCTCTAGTATCACATAAAAATGCAATAAAGTCATCAATTCCGTAACATAGCTCAGTAAGAAAACAAAAATTCACGCTTAATTCTAACTAGACGTTGTTTTCACATCTCGTCACTCGTTTACTCGCTCGATAACATTGGGAAACAATATTCTCGACGTCAGAGTACTGAATTTAAAACAAGGCGCTTGAAAGCGACGAATCTCCGCTCCTGCCTAATATTTGACAAAATAGTCCCAGAAATATTCCGCTTATTACCACTGTTAAAAATTTCTATACGATTAAGTGAAACATGCAAATTGCTGACTAATCAGGATGTTGTTTCTAAAACAAATTCCAAAGACAGGAGGACTTCCCAAAGCTGGACTCCAGAGGCTGGAAGACTAAGCAAAGAAGGTGCGGCGTGTCAGCATGTACCAGCGTCACTCGTTAACACCACGCTGCGGCGACGGCATCGAGCGCCACAACAAGACAAATATACAGGCGGAGCGTACGGCAGGCCGAGACAGGGGGAGGCGTCGGTTTACGCGTGCGAGAGGAGGCGGAAACGCGAGGAGAGAAAACGGTGCGAGGACAGAGACGAACGTGATAGGGCGCCAGAAGATAAATAAGGGCGAGACAAACACGAGAATATATTCAAGGTAGCTTTGTCTTCTTGACAGTATCTCCAAAAGAACGGAGGACGGACTGTGCATAAAAACAGGATATCTCAATCTTCGAGACATTCTTCAGATATTCAATAACATGTTTAATGAACGTTGCACACGCTCACTCTCATCCGGCAAATGCGTAATATGCAAAGTGCTTGCTCGTTACTTGGTTGATAAGAAACCGAACGTAAATCCAATCCACTAGGGTTTTCTCAAACGGAACACTCAAGTTGAAATTAAACCAGCCTCTTACTAAATTACAACCTCCGCACTTTTACTATTTGGCGTCGCATAACGTAAAAGAGCGTGTTTTATGGACCAATCGTCTCCAATTAACACGTTCGCGACATGATTTCTCAAAACACAGACCTCAGTGACCTATTTAGGCCAATTTATTTTAAATGTTTCTACACATTACACTTATTTTAAACTTTTTAGAAAACGCATCGTGCACTATATATTTGACCACATCCCTCATGCATTCTCTTTCTCAAGCTAGACTTCGTAAAATGCGGAAGTGCGTTGGGATTTCACACCCGTTGCCTTCGCTGGCCCGCCGCAGTAACGCAATGGCGTGTCTCTCCCTGCAGCCATCCCTCGCGGCGGCGGCGGCTGCGGTGTGTCGTCTCCAGGGCAACGCGCTCCATCAGCGCCGCTTGACGACGCCCGGGGAGGCGGCCGGGGAGGCGGCCATGGTGGCCGAGGCAGCGGCAGCGGAGACGGTGGCAGTGAATGCATGGAGATGACAATGGCGGTTTCGTGCGACAATGGAGGAGGTGTCGGTGGTTGAAACGGTGAGGGAGGCAGCAGTATCGGAACGGTGATGTGGTCGTTGTGGTGGAAGTGACTGACAATGTAGCAAAGGTGTGGTGATATTAGAGGTATGGACAGAGATGTCGGCAGTAGTGATAAAGTGTTGATTGCGTCAACTGAGGAGGTGGTGATAACTAAATTGGAATTGCACGTGGTGGAGGTAGCAATGAATGACTTGTGGTGGTGATGGTACCAGAATAAATAATGATAGCTATGACGGTGATGAGAGGCGCGTCGACGGCCGAGGAGGTGAAGGCGGAGGTGATGGCTGCAAAAATATGGGGTGCCAACAGTTGAGAGGGGAGGTAATGATGTCAATGATATAAAGCGTCGCCGAACTAGAGAAAGAAGCACGAGACATCAGGCCCTTCATTTGTCATCACCTCTCAAGTTGCATTAGACTATCGAGAAGGTTTGTAGTCAATGTTACTGAATTAGGAGCTTCTCTAAAGAATGCATCCACCGCACTGAGTCCTTCACCAAAATGCACGTTCATACCTTCATTCTTTTGCCGTCGCCGCCACCGCAGCCATTGGTACCTCCGCCCACGACACGCAACCCTCCACCACTATACCCAGCCCTGCCTCTCTGTCGGCATAACGGCACTATTGCCACCGCTTGCTCGAACAACACATCACTATCTCCGCCCTTCTAACTAGGTCTCCCCTGCCCCTACTACCTCCACTCCCGCCACCAGCACCACCGCCGTCACCTCGGCGCCAGTCCTCGAGCCGGCGCCCACGCCACACTCCCCCTCCCCCTTCCCCGCGCTCGCTTCCCTCGCACGCATCAACCCACAAAAACACGTCAACAAACACGACGTGCGGGGCGCAGACGACGCGGAGGCGTGACGTGGCGGCGGTGGACAAAACAAACGACGGGAATTACGGAGGGGGCGAGAGAGAGGGCCCTCGGGGAAAATGATGAGAAACGATGTGCCCGAAAAACGAAAGCGAAGAAAAAACAAGGGAAAAAATTAAGAAAGCCGCTGCGACGATGGCAGAGTAAAGTCGCTGTCGAGGGAGTAAGGAGCCTTCATTCCGAAGGGATGATATAAGAATCAGGAAGGGGGTGCAAAAGACAGTTGTTTACTTGTGTAGCTGAGACGCATACTTCGATCTACAATAAAGTATTCACTGCATTTTTACTGAAAATATATGAGCGTCAAATTGAACAGAACAAACTAATAATAAGGAAACAAGCTAATAACACTTCAAGATAGACTCTTTTTAGAGTCCACTTCGCTAATGCCTGTAAATAAGGCAAAATAAACCGTCGGGAAAATAATCTCTAGAAGAGATGGGAAAGAAAACTACGGCTTGGTCTTCAATTAATTCTGTCAAATTCCTGATATTCGAGTACATCAATAAATTCTCGCTAAGATGCTGCAACGATTTCCCTTCCCGATTGGTGCTTGAAGCGAAACCATCTGATCACAGCATCGCTCACTGGAAGGGATACACACCGGCGTTTTCGAGGGCTATCTTGAATAACGCGTTAACGATGTAGCAGAAGTCTGCGGGAATTCCGACTCTGTCAGTCCATTCGCAATAACTTGCACCTTGATTCCCTTTTCCCTCGAAAGGTCCCAACTAAAAGAGGCTCCTCATTTACTGGCTCTCGGGAGCGATTACCTTTTTTTACCCTAAACGATATTTTTATCTAAGAAGGCATAATTGTTATTTTCTTCGAAGAGGCCATAAGTACAAAACACACGGAATAAATGAATGTTCGAATGCAGTAATACTTGTTTGCTAGAATGACCGACGAAATCATCATTTACTGAAATGTAAAGTAATCAAATCAAAATAGCGTTTCATTCGATCATTAATATCAAAACTAAGATAAATAATTATTTGATAGGTTCTTTCATTTCCCACAATATTTTAGGAAATCCAACACAAAATAAACAATCATTAAATCTGAAAAAAATGTTTTTAAACAGTCTCTAGTAAACGTGATTCTTTCTAGGCAAGCTTAGCGTGCTTAGAGTTCGTTTTTTAGCACCACTGCTAAAAGTGGGATGATGCTAAAGTGTTCAGATAAATACGAGAATGCAATAAAAAAAAATACTTCCGTCTGACAGGAGCAGCTACTTCTGAACGTAATATTTCATTAAGTGATTTGCTTACTTGGATTAAAATAAAATAACAGTCAGTAAGTCTTTCTAACAAATAGTGTAAGATACACGTAGCCAAATAGATTTTATTTTGTTCGTAGGATTGCGCCACTCGGGCTATCGGCTTTGTCTCAGCCTTTTCTACTCATCAAAAAACGTCAACTTTTACCATTCCTCTCATAAATAACTACTGTATTGTTGGGAAGTACTAAAGAGATGATGCAAAGGTTTAATGAACAAATTAAATTGTATGAGAAAATGATTGATTATATCCCATACATTGTGTGGGTGAGCCCCAGACCATCTTATCCTTCAAGAGATTCACGTAAACTTTGTTGACGTTTCATCTAATGTGTTCGCAGAAATAATATTTCGATAAACCTTACACGGAAGAAACAATTGATCTCAAAACTTTCTTTCAATTTTCAACAAATGGCAAGAGAGAAAATTTTACGGCCTCCGCGCAAATTGATATCACCTGACTACAAATAAAACAGATGAATAACGCAGCGTGTATTAACTCACACGCAATTACCACTTCTCCTACATTACACTAGTTTCCTCGCTCACACGTTTCGGAATGACCGTGGTGAGGAACTGGGTCACTGGGAACGAAGTTGGAGCTTCCTGTGACTCGACGCAACATGTCATGTCATGCCAACATGTCAACATGTCAACATGACATGCCTGCCCGCATGTCAAGCATTCGACAACTCCTATTCCGAAGCGTGACCCTCCGGACCGCGTGTCGTGGGATATTTAGTAGCTCCTTGCGTATGCATAGAATTTTCGAGCGAGTGTTGCGCTTTCGGAAGGAGTCCCACTAGAGACGAGCGACAACAGAGAGAAGAAATCGATTGCTAGTCTTTTCAGCGAAGTCTTCGATAGCGTTCGAGGAAAGTACGTTTGACACAAACGGCGGTTTATGCTTCAGACCACAATCATTTCGTTGTTCGTACGTTAATCGGTAACATCATTTCCGGTATTCCATAGTTGTTTGCGAATCTTTAATACTTTTTTTTCTCTTTCACACAATCACCTTGGAATTACGCAATACCTTTCTCTTCCACTATCTTTTATTCGAGGGTAAAGATGAGAATTATTATCAAAATAACGTTTCAGCATTGCATATTCAAATAACGTCTTTCTCGGCACCGGTTTTCTGGAATTCATTAGTCGGATAAGACAACGCTAACACTAATGCAGTGCACTCAATCTGTCACAGGACGAAATTGTGTAAAAGCCTCGACTAGTTGTGACTCTGTTTGCGGACTATGGATTTTAATCAGTGATCAACAAACACAAAAAGCGTATTCTGGTCAAACGATATCGTGCATTATTATGAGCGCCTTTGTTTCCTTTTAATTCTGGGTGGCGGTATGTGCGTACAACGCAAATACAATTTTTGCACAACCCAAAAACTAAAACCTATTGATTGCTCGGAGTTATCATTTTAACAATACATTTACGAAAATTAAAACGTATTTTCTGATGAAAAGTTTGTCTTACATGCCGAAAAAATAGAAACTGATACGAACGTGGTCTTCATACCTATTTTTAATGTTACAAAGAATCATCATCCTTCCCAGAATAAACATACACCTCCTGTGGTTACATAAAACTTATGATTTGGCCCCACCGGTCCAAGACCAGCCTTCCACAATGACAGTTGCAGACCTTGGAGCATTGTAAGCCCGCGCCGGGCCTCGTGCAAAAGATTGCTTACTGTGCAGGATTGCCGAATGGCGGCAGGTATTTGACGCCGATCCGTTCTCCAATCAATCGGCTCAGAAAGCGGACCGCGACAAATTACTCTCTTTTTGGTTTCTCAACGACTCTCCACCCACTCCCTCCTCCCCCACCCCCAGCTCGCGCGTCAGGGACACCCGACGTCTGGGCGAAACGGCGAGCTGCCCTCAAGTGCTGGGCGCGGCAATAAGTACGAAGGTCACCCCTGCTGACTCCGTAATACATAATTTCCGTCCAACTCCCCCGGTATAAAAACATAATTACTTCAGTTACACAGGATATTTCTGTGTTCGACTCCCGCTAATAGAAGTCTTTAGAGACCGATGGTGTGTAGGACACGTAGGCGACTGCGTAGGTGCAACCAACACTTAATTACACAAGTTACAGCGCACTTTTATTATTCATGCAATATCCACTGCTAACTTTTAACAAATATCAGAACTGTATAAATTTAAAGTTTGAGAAAACAATTCGGTTCTATAAGAACCAACCTACAGATAATGACCGTAATCACGAATCACTAAGTGCAAGTAATTTTTTTCTGTTTGTAAAAGGCAGGTCGATTATATTGACACTCGATATAAAAAAAAAATCTCTTCGAGAAACACCAAATTATTCAGCGAAATAAACAAACAGGACCATCTACCTTTTCCAAGTCCTTTCTAATGGACCTTGCGTTAAACATTCACGAGCGCAGTCAAAATACATGGTTTTATCTCAAGCCCCCGCCCCCGAAATAAAGCAGAACGCAGTGGGCAGCACAAAACAAGCATTCCATGCAGATGAGACGGAGACCGAGCTGCGCAACCGCATCGATTCTTATTCCGGCTGCAGTTTTTGCGCACGAGGCCCTTAAGCGCGCGCTCCACGGGGACTCTGTTACTTCTCAAGCCAAGCGGGCTAACCTACTTTCTGCAAGTGGATGGCAGACACCAGCGCTTTGGGAAATCTACGACTGCATTTGCTGGGAAGGAGATGCGGGTGGGGTGGCGAGGTGGGGATGAGGGGGGCGAACAGAACAGTCCCGAGGTTTTTAAGTGATAAATATTTTTAATGTTGCCTCTGAGGTTTCCCTCGCGAAGGAAGTAAGCGGAGGGTGTAAAAGTAAGCGGGTGGATCGGGTCTCTCGAGTCGAAGGAGCAGCTCATTCAAAGAAACAAGAGAAACGCACGAAATGCGAAATTAGATTCAACCCCCCACTGAAGTTTCTGACCCAGAAAAGTAGATAATAAATAAACCGGTATTTTAAAATACCAATTATTAATCTCTTAAGTAAAAAGAATTCTGCTTTTATTACATAAGTTTCACAATTCAATGGCTACCTTAGATACCTCACAGGCATTTTATTTTAAAATACAGTTGATTTTTTCCCCGTAAATTCGAAAATGCTAAATAAAGCTAAACAACTCACTTTTTAAGGCTGTACAATCCTTCTATAAACTGAATTTTTAGAACAGATTTCATTTTAAAAAAAATACTAGCTTCAACTTTCTACTTCTGCAATTTTCCAAAATATAGAGATCGCCGAAAATGGGAACCTCATTATTTTCTCTACCGTTCTTTGCGACGTACGACGAAAACGTTTGAGCCGTTCTTTTTCAAAATCCTGCAGAAACTGCAGGATGAGCGGGAGAAATTGGTGGCAGTATACATTAATAATCTGCAAGAAGTTTTAAATTAAATCCCAAGATATTATATATTTCTCAGCTTAAGTACACTTTTAAGATACATATTTTTAACGCGGAAAATCGTTTTTTTTTTGTTGTTTTTTTTTTCAAATACGCTCCAGTTCACTCATGTGACGTAGGGAGCTCGTTCTTTGAGAATAAAATCATTTAGCCTGACCGACGTCAGTCAATTACCCCCGAGAAGATGAAGAAATATATAATTGCTAACTGTGCTGTCATATTTAAAGAGTAAAAATTGTATAATTCGCTTCTTAAAGTTGTATATAAACTCGATCTGTTATGTTTTTAGATGTTTCGGAACAAAACTGCTTTAAAAAAATCATCTGGATACCCTTAATCCCAAATGTAGAATCAAATCTGCCCTCTCCAAATTACACCTCATGAATATCAAATGCAGGGAGGGTACTCACCGAAGTAGAGCGGCGACTCGCGACTAGCCACGTTGTCATCGATGTACGGGATCCCCAAGGTGTAGACGGCCGTCTGGCCCATGCCCACGCCCAGCAGGCTGATGAAGAAGATGGCGAGCACGATGGTGGTGTGCTTGCTGTGCAGGCGGCGGTCGTCGGAGTAGGCTTCGCAGGTGGCGTTGGGCAGCGGCGAGTCGTCGCTGCGGCACACGAGGTCCATGAGCTCGGAGGCGTTGCCTCTGTACAGGAGGTCGTTCGCTTCGATGAGCTGCCGACCGAACATGAAGTGCGGCACGGCGCACGTGAAGGACGACACAGAGAACAGCACCATGCCCCAGGCGATCCACTTGGGCCGGTGGCCCTGGCCGCCGTAGTACGTGAGGAGCAGCGACGAACCGATCTGGCCGATCTCCGTCGCGCTCATGATGATGCCCGTGGTTTTCGACTGGATTTGGAACAACTTTTCGATCGTCGTTATCACGCTCACGAAATACGTGTAGTACATACCCTGTAACACCCACGCGATGCAGAAAGTCACTAGGAAGGCCTGCTTGGAGGCGAACACCTGCAGCCAGCCGGGCACGCAGGGCCCCAGGCCGCACTTGACGGTTTCGTCGTCCACGTCGAAGCCGTCGGAGGTAGAGGCGACGCCCAGGTCGGCGACGCCGGGCAGATCGTCGCCGCCGCCCCAAAGAGAGGAGAGAGAAACTCAAATGAGGCACAGACCTAGACGAAGATTTCACAGCCCGCACCGAACACGGAGATTAAAGGCAAGAAAATCACGGCAGGTTGGACAAAAAACACGAAATGAAAGAATGAATCCATTTGTTACGAAATGAGAACGGAACGGAGAGCTGGAAAACCTCCGCGAAAAAATATTCGAGAGTATCTGATAATAGAGGTGCAATATTTTGCGCACGAGGCTCCTTTTAGCGTCTGAAGCTCACAGCGCGGGATCTATTCGTTACTTCTCTAAGCCAAGCGGGGCTACATAGTCTGCTATCTGCCTCAATTCCGGAACTGGCAGACCCCAGCGCTTGTGGGAAAGTCTACCGACTCGCAACTGTTTAGGGTCTCGGGAAGTAGGACAGAGTGGCTGAGGTGGTGATGGTGAGGGGCAGGTGGGGATGAGGCGGCGAAACAGAATCAGTCCCGAGCGTTTTTAAGTGTAAATATTTTATCTGAATGGTGTGCCCAGCTCGAAGCAAGTCTTTCCAATCGGTAGGCAAGGAAGTGAAACTGAGGGTGTAAAAGTAAGCGGGTGGATCGGGGTCTCTGACGAGCCGAAGGAGCAAGCTATCAAAGAAGCAAGAGAAACGCACGAAACATTGCGAAATTAGATCAACCACACGTGAAAGTTCTGACCCAAGAAAAGTAGATTAAATACCGGTATTGTTTAAAAATCCAATTTTAATCCTAATCAAAAGAATCTGCTTTTAAATTACAACATAACCACAATTCAATTGGCTACCTTAGATACTCACCGGCATTTTATTTTAAATACCAGTTGAATTTTTCCTTCCCTAATTCGAAATGCTAAATAGCAACAAGCATAACACCACCTACTCAATATCCGATTTTAAGCAAGCTCTGTACAAATCTTCTATAAAGATGAAAATATTTCGTAGAACAGAATAATTTGGACCGTTATAGTTTAAAAAATACTAAAGCAAAATCACAATTCTACAATTTGTAACGCAAAATTATTGCGCAAAATAAGAAAAGATCAAGACGAGAATACAAATTGGAACCCTCGAGGGATTCTCTTCCTGGGAAACATACCAAGTTTTTGCGACGTGCGACGAAAACGTTTGAGCCTTTCCAACATCTGCCAGAAACTGCCAGGAATGAGGATGACTGGGAGAATTGAAGATGCAGCAATAGCAATCAAAAAATTGAACATAAATAACTGCCACACGAAAGTTAATTAAATTGACAAATACCACTAACGAGATACATTATATAATCTATCTACTAGCCTGAAGCATAATCTTAAAGATTACATTATAATTATAACAACCCCGTAACAAAATGAAGATTACCTAGAAAAACAACAACGCGGGAAAAATGTAAGGGACAAAAAATTCGATTAATATTGATTTTGTTCTTCGTCTTGTTTTTCGTAAATTCTCACAAATATCGATGTCTCGCAGTCCTCATGTGACGTAGGGAGCTCGTTCTAAAATTCAAATCAATTTAGCCTGACCCGACAATCATAAACAATTACCACACCCTAAAGACATGAAGAAATATATAATGGCAACTGTGGGGGTGTCAATACATAATGAAACGAGTAAAACCATATGTATAATTCGCTTTCAATTAAATGGACTACAAAAACAGATCCCTGTTATTTCTTCTAAATTTAAGAAGTCTATCGGAACTAAAACTGCTTAAATAGAAAAATATCTGGATAACACCTTAATGCCCAAATGTGCACATCAAAATCGAGCGCTCATCCCAAATAAAATTACTAAACCTACATGAATATCTCAGAAGAGCCAGAAACGGCGGGTATCACCGAAGTAGAGCGGCGACTCGGCACTCGCACGTATATCAATCAGATATACTGGAACGACCCAAAGGTGCAAGTAGTACGAGCCGAACATCTGGCCCGATGGCCCCTACGTCCTTTCCGAAACAAGTCAGACTGAATGACCACAGAAGATGTCGACAATGAAATAGTGGTGTCTCTGTGCCAGCGGCGGTCACGGTATTCGGAAGTACGACTCTTGAAATCGCAGGTATAGCGTGGGCAGCGGCGAGTCGTTCGCTGCGGCAACACGAGGATCCAAGGAGCCCAACACAGCGGTGCATCTGCACAGGAGTGTCTCTAATCGTCCCGTATCCACCTAGCTAGATAAACATTGAAAGTGCGCACTGAGGAACACGATGAACGGACGACACACGAGACAGCACCATGCCCCACGGCCGGGCGATACAATATTGCCGGTGGACCATCGCTAAGGGCAATTGCCGTGGGAATAAAAGAAGAGAGACGAGACGACCCGATCTGCATCCCGCGGACAGACAAATCAGGAGATCAAGTATAAAAAGCCGTCAGGCCGGTTTTCGACTGGACTCCCTTGGAACAACTGAAATTCATCCGATGATCGGTTATCACGCCTACACGAGAATATCGAGTCTATCACTAAAATCGCACTGTAACAACCTCAACTGCGATGCAGAAAGTCACAACAGAAAACAGCTTGCCTCTCGGAGGCAAACACCCCGAACTGCCAACAAAGCCAGCGGGCACGCAGGTGACCCAGGCCTGCAACTTGACGGTTGATATCAAGTCGTTCCCACGTCGTAAAAGCCAACCGGGCGGAGGTAAAAGCCGGACCGCCCAGTCGGCGATCGACGCGGGAGCAGAAAATCGAATCAAGACGGAGCAAAGCCCAATTGAACGAAAACAACAAAAATGCCCATGCCGCGCGTCGACGACCAAGCGTGCTAGTAGGGAGCAGAGTGAGCCGCGCGGGCGGCGGGGCCGTTGGCCATTGGCGCTGCCCGTTGTGCCATGGAGGGCCGTTGCGTTGTCGCTGCGGGCCGGCGCCCGCGCCCGCGCCCGGCCCTGCTGGCCCGCCCCGCGCCGCCGCAGCCGCCGACGCGCCGCTCGCCCACCACTGGCGCCGCTGCCGTCGGGTCGCCGTCGCCGCTCCCCCAGCCCATCGCCCGTTGTGCCAGAGCCGCTCGTTCGCGCCGCCGGCCGACGC
>BOPP01000008.1:14843060-14893410 GCA_017312745.1 Gryllus bimaculatus
TTTTTTAACGATTTCGGATATGTTTACGATATCATCTTCGATTATTGCGTTTATGTTTTTAAGTTTTTATGTTAAAGAAATAATCAATGATAAAATATCGAGGGTTCTATCAGCTGTTCGCAGAGGATACATGTTAGGGTAGTGCGTCATGAATGTTTCAATGTTGTATAATGTCAGATGAGTGAGTATGATAGCAGTACGTGGACTTTGCGATAGAGAAACCTATGTAGTTTAAGCACTTAAGGCGGTTAAGTTATGGAGTTGCAAACGAAAAATGAAGTAGTGCGACATCTTCTGTGCGTTCCTGTGTAACTCACGTCACGTAACGAGATCAGGACTGCTCGGCCTTACCGCTGCGATGCGAGGTCCAATTTCTCTGTTGATGCATTGTAAAGTAGAGTCAGTAGGTGTTTGGTGAGTGAATTTTTTCGGGGAATATCCTCATTAGTAGTACCAGACTCTCATTCGCAGCATTGCACCGTCTACATAATTCACTCAACTGATTTACGATGGACATAAGACAGGGCGCTGGCATCATTACAGTCTCGTAATTCCTGCCCTAAGTCGCGGAGACAGTTCCGAGACTCTGTCCCTAGACCTGTTGCGATAAAATATCGGCGCATTAACCACTAGACAGTCGGTTCGCTTCCTCTTGATTCATGCCTTGGCCAGGAAAAACATAAAGGTCTAGCCAAAGTCAATTGGCCTTTTCGGGAAGAGAGTAAGAGCGACATTTGTTTTTGATGTCCGTGTGTTGCTATGCTCTGCTTATATTTTTTGCCAAGTGTCCATTGCTTTCCTAGTTTTGTCTGTTTTATACTGTAAGACTTCAACATTGCGAACGCAGTGAGGGTGGTGTAAATCCTCAATATTTTTAGAGAAGCTTTTCATCAGACATGTGCAACAGAGACACAAAACTCCACGGTGTGGCTAATGCACAGGACGAAGTGAGAAGGAATGACGTGGTTAGGATTTGTCTGCCGACTCGTCCAGCCTACATCTCTGTTAGCAAACGTTCTTGGAATCATGTATCCTTTGGAATGGGAAGACCATGCAACCATGCAATTTGACATCGCAATAGTTCCAAGACCGGAAAAAAATGTCGGGGCGGGCGAAGGCATCCACCGACTCATTGCGAGACAGAGTTCCGCGAATTTGTCGCTGCGTTTGGATCTAGCGGAGCAAGCGTAGTTCATAGTTTGCCTCCTCTCTTCTCATTTCTCGCATGCGACTTGTCCAGCTGTGCTGGTCAACCGCGAGCGAGTGCGGCCGCGGCTGCATGCGATCACGGTTTCCGGGGAACCTCACAGCGGGGCGGGCGCTCGGGAAAGGGGGCTCTTCCCTTCTGGCGACCGGCAGGTGGGGGTTGGGGAGGGAACGAGCTGTCCGATGCGGTGGGCGGGGCTCCCCGGGTGCGCTGGGCATGCCGACTGGCCTCCGATCAACCGTCACTTGCCGGCGTCCGAGGCAAGCTGTTCCCTTTTTCGCTTCTTTTGCGGCCTGCTGCCCCACGAGCATTTCTATCGGTTTGCCGCCGACGCTTGCAAGAAGGAAGGTTGTTCTGGTCGAATTAATATCGCCTAGCAACGCCCTCGTGGAGTGTTGGCGTTCTACAGGCGTGTTTATTAGGAAAAATGTAGAACACAAAACTGGAGGAGAAGAGGTGTGAGTTTCGTTTCTCGCCTTTCTTGGTTAGATTGAACAAACGCTTGTTCGTCATTAGTTCGCCGACTATATAATCGGTATAACGACACATCATTGTATTAATATCTATTGTTTAGTATCATTAATTAAAAAAATGCGCCGAAAAAATTGTAAGAGACTCTACACCCTGCATTCATGTGAGAGATGTCGATGGTTTTAAAGATACCTTAAGCATCTAGATGAACGAGAAAAATAACACAAAAGACCGATAGAAGACTTTGATGTTGGATTGAACAGTTGGAATAGTTTTATAGTGGGTTGATCCTACAACCATCATACTGACCAACCAGCTGAATTTTCATTGCTCAGAGCGGCAATTGTACTTTGACTTCCAAGTGACGGAGGCCTTAGTGGTGTACCAAATTTGTTAGCGGCGAATTTTCATGAGTCCAGAACAACAATGTGTAAAAGAAAAACTGATTTAAAACACTTTCTGATAAAGCAAATCTCTATTTTAAAGTTGCTTCCAGTTTAACAGGAGCATTTAAAAAAATTGTAAAGGAGTAAGAAAATTTTACATCGAGTGTCTGAAATTGTTCAAAGAACACTTTCCCTGGAGTAGTCGTAATAAATAATAAACTCCATGGTACCCGACGCTGTGACGTCGACTGTGCCCCTAACAAGCCCGATCGCGCTCCTTGTGGGCCATCCTGAGTTGTTAGTGGTGACATGGTGAAAATACTAGAAGCCGAGTTGTGCTTTACAGTCGCGAACTTCGTCGCCTCGTGACCGTCATTGGATTCCAGGATGACCTCCATACGCAGCATGCGTCAAAGCTTCGAGCGCTACTCGTGTGGCTGTGATCGTTGTGACGGTCGTAGCTAACTTGGCGGCCGTCGGCGGAAGCTTATTAGGGGTGTGTGGGGCATGGTGCAGGCGAATCTGTGCTCAAGGCGGACATCGAATGTGTATATAAACACTAGTGTGGGCATATTGTGAGTTGAAAGTATTCTTGTACTGTGTGCTGAATGACATTTTCGGAGGTGGAGACTCGCTTCAATGATCGGAACGTTCTTGTCAGTCGTGATGAGTTATACTTAGATGGTTTGTGTGTGGGGTTATGAATGGAACCTCATGTGTCAATATTTTTGAACTTTCCCATGGAATGCTATGTCTCTAGACTAAAGTGATATTCGTAAGTATTGTTGTAGCCGGAAAATTTTTGAGGTCGAGACTTCGTGAACTTCGCTTGCTTAGGCCCATGTAGATTAGTGGCAACTTAGAGAAATTGCTCGCCTCTTGCTGGTCCTACTTCGGATAATTCTGACTGCTTCGATTCGAGGATCCAGGTTTACTCCAAGTTGTCTCTGTATGTGACTTCATTCAAGATCCAGTATAGACGGTCATGAAGATCTAGATAAGCTATACCCTTAAGTCGCGTGCAAACTTGTGTCACGAATCAATTATGAGGAGACTAGATATGTATAGTATGGCAATAGATAGATGCTAAAATGCTAAAGAAATATTAGCCTTTATGAATATGCGAAGTGTGCTTCGGATTATTCTAGCGCCGCCTCGGTGACCATTTGTTCACAGAATCTAAGGGAATGTGATTCAGATAAATATTCTACGATGTTGATTATACATTAAAGGTCATAATGCTATCTCGTGTCCGGATAGCTAACGTTAAGTTGGAACGTCGAAACGTTTAGTGGTCTAACGAATATAATTTCTACGCAGAGCTGCCGAATTAGTAGATAGCGCGACAATATTTTGGTTCCATTTCTCTATTGTTCGCTGTTTCCACGTCTCCTCGAGCAGCCTGACCTGAACTCGGTATACCAGCGTTTTTCCCCATCTTGCAACTTTTGGTTCGGTCTTGTCGGTGATAGGACGCCGTCGCCACAAGGCCGGTGGCCAAAGAAGGCCTACGGATTTTCGCATGGTTGTGTCGTTCGTGAAGCGTCGAGATCGCTTTAATGGGCGGCGGCGACTATGCTGAGGGCGACGTGGGAGGCCTCATGGACGATTCACGTCCTGAACGACAAGCGACTCCTGCGACCTCAGAAAATGATCCCTCGTGGAATGGATGTAGGATTAAGTTAGGCAGACAGTTTAAAGGAGGTGTTAATGGTGGCAGTTTTTTTAATAGTCAGTACGTGTATAAGGTATACAATTATTTTTCTTTGTGAAGGTTCACATTTCGTGAAGTTATTGACCACACCTTTCAATTTTGCACGCCAGAGGTGTAATTGCATGCGTGTAAACGTGATGTACTTTATAAGAAGATTTTCTATTCAATTATTCCACATTTCAGCTGTTTTCTCCGTCTAGTAATCACCTCCATAATTTTGTGATTCCATACATAAGGATTAATTTCCAGATATAGTTCGAAGTGTTTCTTTGATATCTATTTCAACAGCATGTCAGCCGTTCCAAAGTTGTGAGATGAGTTTGGTGAACATTGAGTATATGATGGTGATGTTTTTTTTAGTATAAGTTAGTCTTTTAGATTGAATTTAGAGAGAAGTGTGCAGGACGGAAAAATAGTAAATATTCCTCAATAATGTTATCTTACGAACATTTAAATGTATTTTTAATTCTAGATTTATAGTTGACAGAACTAATTCGCTGCTTGTGGCGCGGTCGAAATAATTGTTGTTCGAAGAGGTGCCGAAATCAGTTCTAATATCCAGTGGAAAAGTACTGTAAAATTTTGCGTGTGTATGAGTGGAGAAAGAACTACAGGAATGATAGCTCAATGTTTCCTTAATAAGCGTAATGTGGTATGGTCGTGTGTTCGGCCAAACCTCACACGTCGCTGCTGCCAGTTGAGATTGAGCTGTCGGTTGACCGTTTTACGACGTCAAACAAATGAAGGTAATTAACACTATGATGCGCAGATATTAAATTTCACAATGATGTACGATATTATAGAATATTTAGTGTTTATACTTGTAAATATCGACTCTTTAATAAAATTAGTGATAAAAAGGTAGAGCTAGTCTACGTTTCATGTCAAAGAAACAATCACAACGTTACTTCTAAAGCTCTTTACAAGCTTTTCACTTTAAGAGGGAAATTCGTAGTGTTTTAAATGTGTGGTGTGGTGGTTGTCTCTCTCGTCTCTGTCTTTGTCTCTGTCTCGTCCGGCTAATCTGCTTCTCTCTCGTCACTACTCTATGCTCTCACGCGATTCTCATTGCCGCCTATTCCTTGGTGCTCTGTGCTCCTCTGGCAGACTCATTGTTGCGTGGTCTCATTCGGTCGGTCTCGCGTGAGGGTATAGCGAATGTATTACATCCATCTTCTCATGTCACTCTTGTGTAGTGCAAAGACTCAGTAGTGTCAGTGAATGATTATTTCGTCGCTTTCGCATCACATGTGCAGGCAACAATACCCGAACACGCAATAGAATCCCGCAACATGTCTGCGGAAAGCCGTTATCTCGTGTGCGTCTGCGTGAGAAGCGCGTGTTGTGCGCGGTTGCTTTTACCCGGGGAGCGCAGGTGCCGCTGCTGGAGCGTCGTCGCGTTCGCGTCGGTCGCGTCACCGCGGGGGCAGCGGCATTGAGAAGGTGGGCTGAGCCCGCTATCTATATCGCCCCTCCGCTAAGCCGCTTCGATCGGCTTATGGCCGCTCTCGGTGCGGGGAGGATATCGTGAAACGCGCCGCTCCAGACTTTCGGCAGCCGTAGGGGTAAATGTCGCATGGATCGACGCGATGACAGTGGTCTATATGAGCGCACTCATTCGTTTCTCGTTTTTACTTGATTCGTGAATGTGGTGTGATTAGGTATTTGAATTGTTGTTTTCTGTTGTTTTAGTGTATTGTTAATCAAAGCCGATTTTATACTTCGCTTTCCATAATTTACGTTGCGACGAAGAATTTAAAATTTCGAATTATTGGTACATGGTTTGGTACCATAAAAACTTGTTTGATTGGCCAAATGTTGCTAATTAAAACATTCCAACTCGAGTTGCCGCGGGGTTTCACGATGCATAGTAAATGCTGTCACATTTGCCTACTGGATATTATATCAGCTTTAACTTTCTTCAATCGTTACATGCAGTGTACTGTTTGATTGAACACTTTATGACGAATTTTCGTCTTGATCACGTCTGTTTGTATATTTTTGATTTGGCAATATCGGCTGAGCGCACGTTAGCAATTGCTGCTGGGGTAATTCATTGCAATAAATAAGGCACTCACGGTGTTGCGTGTCTTTTTCTAATACGAAATTGAATCCTTCATTGTGTTTCTGCATTTCGTTTCCTGTGCATTTTCTTGTGTGTTCTTGCATTTTTTAAATATAATTATTGAAGTTAGGTAGAATTTCGCCCTTTCTGAAAGTTAATTGCAATTTTGTCTCTTGTTAATTAGAATTGGGAACTCCTGGAATGCTTGACTGGGAATCGGCGAAGGCGGCGATATTTGAGACGTTTCGTGAAAAGTCCTAAGAAGAAATAAATCTTATTGATTCTCGTTTTCATTGCGTTCTCAGTTTTATATCGTGTAATGTGATATCTATCTTATTCTTTAGGTGCGTGTCTGGCCATTGAACTCTCTTAGAAAAAAACACGCGAGTGCAATTCGAACATGAAAAAGAGATACAAACAACGACAACGCAGAATAATAACAGCATTCACACTGTTCAAGTTCTGTGCCCTCTATTCTCGTTTATCTGTGCAAGTTATTTTGTGTGTAAAAAAACGCTGAGTTTTTCGCTTTCAGTTTGAGACTAGATTGTGTGTATTGCTAGTATTCCTTTCTTAACTGATCGTGCTGTCGGCGGGCGACGGTGTGCGCCGGTTTTGTCTCGTTGTGGGCTTGTACCTAGATGTGCGCTCCGGCCTGCCCCCGCCGCATCCAGTGCTGTTGTTGAGCTGGTTTCGGACGAACACAGTTCTTCTTGGGATACTAGGGCGCAACAAAAGCGGGAGATCAGCGTGTAAAAAGTCCCTTTCATTCTGGGGTAGAATAGTGCAGAACAGTGCGCTTCTCACCTGATACTGTTTACGCTGCAGCAGCCATGCCCTCTATTCGATAGTGGAAACAACAAGCAGGAGCAATGGGAGTTAAGCGCACAAACTCGCTGTGAACGTACACTGTTTATAAGTTCTCTCTATCGAAGCGGAAGCACTCGCGGAGTAAAATGTCGACCTCTCTGTTGGCAAACGCGTGTAAACTCGCCGTTATGCTCGGAAACGGACGCACTGTGAACCTCCAGTGGGTAGTGTACAGAGCGACTGAGGTGGCGAGAGCATTAATTGATGTAATTTAGTGTCTTTTGACTAGGCAGTCCTAAGATTCTAGTCCAAATGTGGCAGGATTTTGACAGTTTAACTAGGTGAATTCAGCTGTTGTGTGGAAGACAACTGGGCGGGCGGCTATTCTGATCAAATAGTATTCCAGTCGTTTCGACTCAATTAACCACGCGAATGTCGGAGAGTAATCTATACAAACAGTCCAAAACCCGCGCGTCTGATTTTCTTCTTTCCTTGACATTCTTATCCATACTTTAAAAACTGACGCAGGTCTGGAGTCCAGTTGAATGCTTTGAACTTTTCCTGACTGAGGTTGTGTCCTACAGGTGGGGAGATACCCAGATGAGAAAAACGCCACAAGTTCGCATGTAGCTGATGCGATCTTCATCAACCAGCTTGTTAGAACGCCGCTTACCTCTGTGAATAAAACATACACTACACTTACGGGACTAAATACCATACTGTTGACGTGCGCTCCGCAAATTATTCAGTGTAAGGGGGGTAGTGGCAAGCGGACTCTCAGCGGCCCTCCCTAGATAAGAAAACGTACAAACTCGCGTGTTCAATCCATCTGCCAGCGTGCAATGCTGCTGTTCTTTATCGAAGAGAACTAGTAAATATGCATGAGGTGAATCCGCGTGTAACGATCTGACCTCGTTTGTGAGTATAGCGTTGCGAAATTCTCGTAGGTAGTATCGAATCCAAATCGCGCGTAAACTATGGTTTTATTTAAACCACAAACCTTAACATGCCAGTTGAAATGATATACATAATATTGGATTATAAAGCAATTGATCTGGTAATTCGGGTACGCGAGAAATAATTTATCACATACATGCAGAACTATGCGGCGGACGTTCGAACAGTTGACATATGAACTCTCCAATCCACGGGTACTATTTAACTGCAGAGTTTTCTTCAAATACGTAGTCTTAGGCAAACTCACGTGTAAAGGATGCGTCATCTTCCGCAAACGAATCATGCAAAATCGCTTCAGATCGATTTCTTTATTCACGTGTGCTATTCTCCTGGTGATAGTGGAGGGAAACCTGACGTGTGAATTGTCCCGTTCACTCAATCCGACAGAACGTGCAAACTGTTCTGTGATCGGACACTATTCATCTACACAGTATTCTCTACGGCGATACGCCGAAGCCAAAAAGCAGAAGCACTCGCATATAAAAAGTCGGTCTCTCCTGCGGCAGGAATCAATGCATACTTTAATGTCCACTTGGGCAACTGCAACGTTTTGTCCAGCCCGGTGAGTTTTGAGACAAATCCGCATGTAAAGATACTCGGCCTATCCTGCGGAGACAGCCTTCCAAACCTCTACGAACAGGCATTGATTCAACTATAGGTTCAATAGTAATAAGAAAAAAAAGGGTGTGCTTTAAAACAGAAGTTATGTAGTAACACACAGCAAGAATGAAGACAGCCTTGCGAACAAAAATAAGAACTGAACTACAGAAAACTGAGAAAGCTCATTGCAAAATTATATCTTATCAATTAATACTGACACATAGAAGTGAAACATCATAAGTTATTTTTAGTTGAGTCAGCAACGCAGAGCTGTGAACGAATGGAAGTAACTAAAATGCAAAAAGGAAATGAATAAATAGGTGTAAATAACAATAATACGAAGAGTCGACTTTAATTATTGGTAATGTAGTGTGAGACTTACAATGTCGAGAGCAAAAGAAGGAAACCTGTGTATTAACAGCTCTTTAATCAACGGCGTTTTAAAGCACGGCGTTGAAAACGAGGCAGTGTTTTAAAGAGACAGCAAATCCAGAAGGTCAACCACGGCAAAACCCTGTTACTCTGAACTCCAGCAAAACGAGCTCAAGGTGGCAAACGAATGTTTCGTGAGACATCAAAGAGCAACCAGTTCCAATAACCAGGGAACGCCGTAATTAGAAGCAGAGGAGCGAAGAAACAAAAAAAAACTATGCGTCCTCGACGTTGTGTGAGGCATGGCGGCGATGGGTGTAACTGTTGTACCAAGTTGAGGTTCAAAAGTTGCGGGATTTTTTAGAGCGAAAAAATCCTTAGTCCTCCTTTAGGAGTGAAAGTAAAGGCTGCTGTCCATGTTAGTAGCTTTACTTGCATGTAAAAGATCTCAAGCCTAAAAATGACGCCTCTGAGCTAAATTCAAATCGCCTGTTTATCGCCAAAGAAATACCTCTTCTCTCCTAGTTGGTGAAAGGAGCGTACGCGAAATTTGCGTTGTCATGACGGAAGACGGGTCTGATGGCCCGAGTCTCGCATGTAAATAAGGCAAATTAATTCAATAGTTGTTAGGTAGTAGAATTGTAGTAAATACCATGTTTAAGTAGCAGAACAACATGAGGCCTCTAGATAATTGCAGAGAATCAGGGAAGCACAAATTAATATGCAAATCCCTCCATACGTATTATTGAGTAATAATAGCGATAACAAATAACACTTAATTGGAACAGAAACTCGATAGAAAACAACGGTAATTGAAATCAATAATCGGAACAGAAACTTCAGTGGAAATTACTGCGTTTGTAAACTACAAGTCACGCTCTACCAAGGTACAAGCAAGAATCACAATGGGCTGATGAAACTAGTGTCGGTAGGAAAGTGGAAATAAAAATCAGTTCACCCGCGGAGACATAAAAATATAACGGTAGCGGTCACGTGTTTAATAGTGGACGCTAATACGGTAGTTTTCTCAAATTGACGAGTAATAGTAGATAGAGTTAATACTGCTGTCACTGCGTACATGGTTGCTAAAACGGATATGCAAACTGACGAAAGAGAATATATAATGAAGGAAGGATTAAATAACTGAAAGCGAAGAGAGAAACAACAATTACGAAACAATAATTATTTCAAAATGAACAGAAAGAAGCAAAAATTCGTGAAAACAAATTACTTAAATTGTCAGAAATGTTAAACTAAGCGAAGGTAAGTCAAGATGAACTGTCATGCTAGTCATTACTTGGGTGTGTAATTATCATTCAGAAGAATATGAGCAATCACAGAAGTTAAAGAATAGAAAACATCACCGGTGCATCATGAGTGCGCCATCTTGCGTAGTCGGAACTCACCAGCAAGAAAATCACAAATGTTCAAATCACCAACGGTGATCACACGCAGCGTAATAAACACCATACGTGTCAGCACAGAGTCCATAAAACGCGATGTGAGAAATAAGAACAAGTGAAGTCTTCTCTCAGTAAATATCTTTCATTGGCCACTGTTAGCACAAGAATCTTTTTGATCACGTATTTTCCAGGTCAAAATTTTCATACGGCAAAAAATCATCTTAAACGAGCTAAAACTCTGTCAACACAAATTGTCTCGAGAAGGTTGAGTCGCATACGTTGTGTATTGGATATCACGTGTAAACCGCACTGTTAAAGCATTTACCGTGTTACCTTGACGTCAGTGTTTTGTAGATTCGTACGTAGACACAAAGTAATGAATGCACGCGCAACCTTCGGCAAACAGGTAAGGCAATGATAAGCAGCTATCATCCAGGAATTAGTGTCAACGGTTGAAAAAATCGGTTTAGCCACTTCTAAAAGATACTGCGAAATTTTCAAAGTAGCACATTCAATCCACATCTCCTACAGCAGTTAAATTCAGATTTGAGCACAACGCGTCATGCGGATAAGCGGTCAATCTTAAATTTTCTGTACACAAGGACACTAGATCAGGCGCATTGAACCTTATTATGTTGAGCACACAACAGCGATCAGCACAAAACATGAAACGAATGCATGTAAAATTCACATTAATCAGCTAAGCATCATCAACTCAATTCACTAGATAAAATCAGATGAATACACATGTATTTCTTACTAACGAAACCGATTACGGCGGTATCCATCGCTTTTTGTGGGCACAAATATTGCGATGCCTATGTTGGGATGGACAAAATAATCAAACAAAAAATAATGCAGGCGGGTGAGATCATAAATAAAATTATCAAACTCTTTGTAAACTTGAATAAACACACGTAGCTTTAAGGAAACACAAAATACTACACGAGTGTCCAAACACTGATTTGGCACTGTCATACGTTTGAGATATTCATAACTGCTGGCAAAATATACGGCTTTACATAATTTTTACCTTCTAGTACAATATAGAACGTTGAAGAAGCAAACGGGTTCGTAACAAAATCAATTGCATGAATGAATTAAACGCTGATTACGGCCGCTGGTGAATAGCTAGAGACTTAACTTGCAAAATACGGCAAATGCACTACACTTACTAATAAACTTAGAGCACACCCGCACATCGCTTATCCGATGACGGTAGAGCACGACGAAGGTTCGGCAATTTAATCACTGCAGAACGAAACAACATAGTTGTCACTATCAGTCGCCGAATCATTTGATTGCTGGAAACACGCTTATCTAACAATGTGTCGAGAAGCGAAGAGGACATAAGTTAAAATCACAGAAACGACGCACGAAAACGTCACTATCAGTCAATAAAAAGATTTCATCTGATTTAATAGCAAATATTCTGTCCTAGAGCGTCCGAAGAACCAAGAGTTTGCAATTAAATCACAGCAGGAGTCAGAGAACCCTGATTATGAACATTGTGAAGTACTGGGAGACATCAGCTGATCAACACTATTTAGGCAACTAGACCTTCCAGTATAACTTTAGGAGAGTTCAAGAATCAGACTGTTTCAAAAACCTTTTCTCTTCACGAACGAGTGACAGACATTTATTATACCCACTTATCAAACATCCGGGAGAGCAATCTGCGTTTTAAAATAGCACAGTTTGTTAACACTAGTGTAAATCCAAGAAGCAAAGAGCATACAACAACATTAGTCACGAAAGTGAGTGACCCTGCTTACACCAACTCTCAAAACTTCCAGAGATTCAATGTACGAAAAATAACTCATTTGCTATTCTGGTGTCCAAGAAGCAAAGAGTTCGCGAACAAAATGACTACCCGACTACCGAATCACTAACGAACTACTACCGACACGACTGACATTGAAACTGACTGTATGAAACAGAAGAAATTTAAGAAATGCGCAATAACTAGTGCTCGATCGCGAAGCAATGCAATAGTAGGCAAACATTATTAACACGAAAGATCGACAGTGATTATGGTAGTCTAACACCAGAGAATTTAACAAACCGAATAACGGACCTCACTGTCTAGTCATCTAGTGCTAGATCGTCGAACAGACCTGAAATTCGCAAATAAAAATAACGCACGTGAACGAAGTGACATTGTTCAACCTTTAGGCTTCTGCACTGGTCCAACGGCTCCGAGAAGTTCAATGTACGCAAAATATCAAATCGCTAACACCAAGCGACGGGCCCGCTTGGTCGCGGCTGCGCTTTCGCCGTATCAGCTTCCTGTACTTTGTCTCTTGTTTTTTGTGCGTTGTTTGTGTGTAACACAGCTGCATTCTTCCTTTAGTTTTAGACTAAGTTGCTGTGTATTGCTGATTATTCCTTTCCTTAACTGATAGAAGCTCCTCGTCTGTCGAAGACAACACAAACAAAAAATCAAAAAAACATTGGTATGTTTGCCTCCCCACATCAAAATTGCCTATTGTGTTATGCCCTGCATATTTTTTTTTTTTTTTTTTGTTATGTTTCTTTGTAATAGGGCATAATTTCATTTGTAACTGTTGCATAGCAGCAGTCTTTTCTGCTTAATTGTTCACTGGTTTGTTTCACCTAATACCTTTCAAGGCTATTGCTGGTTACTGGCCACAATCGAAAATTATTGAGTTCTGCTCTGGGAGGATCCGATTGAGGCAAGTGGCCGCTGGGTGCCAAGGGAAGGGTGTAGTAGTTGTTCCGCCTGTTTGGGGCGGTCGGCCGGGTCGCGGCTGCTGGGCGAGGCTGCCCGAGGCGGTTGTAACGCGGGCGGATCCGTCGGGGCCGCCAAGCATCTTTTCTTTGTCTCGGCGGGGGGTTGGGGACGGAAGGTGTCGGCTGCCTCCGAGAGGAGATCGGGAATCGGGCTTACTTGGAACTGTCAGATGCGTTAGCGAGGGGATCCTCGTTCAGGGGGTAATTCGCGCCGTGTGTTTGTCTCGCGCCCGCGCCTGGCCGCGCCGGCGTCGGGCTCCTATTTCCAGCTGTCATCGCAATTGCAAGAGTGCCATTTACACCTGCACGGTCGGTGTAACGGCGGGCCGGCTGACTTTTCGGGCGGGGCGATGGGTGGCGGGTGACTGTGGCGTGCGACTGGCCTTTTCTGGAGACTTGTATAGCTGGGCCGGCGTGGGGGTGGGACCCGGGGGGGGGGGAGAAAAAGTGTCTATGGTTACTTGCTAGATCTGGGCGGAATGGGGTGTGGCTAGTTGTGGGCTGGCGGGACTTTCGCGGGTTGCGCGGCGGGGGTTTCATTTGGCGCGTGAAAGGCCGGACCCGCGCGCGTTACTACGAACACACGCGACATACGAAGGCGGCTGGTAGAGACGGGGACGGGGTGAATGGTTTAGCGGGCATGACGGACGGCGATTCTGTGCTCCTATGGCTTCCATTCCGCATTTCTTCTTACTTTACCGACAGTGTTCTTCGTCTCTCAAGTTATGAAGTTTTTCTCCCCGCGGCGGCTATTCAAGTTCAAGAGCAGCGAAGGTCACGGCCGCCGCGAAAAGTCGCCGGGCGCGCCGTACACGCTGCAGGGTGTAAATGCATCTCTTGCAATTGGCGATGACAGTGTAAATAGGAGCGACGCGGCACGGCGCGGCCGCGAGCAAAACACGGCGCGAATTACCCCGTGACAGGATTCCTCGAAGCATGAAGTTTCAATAAGCGCCGATTCGATCTCCTCTCGGGAGCAGCGACACCTTCCGTCAGCCGCGAGAACAAAGGAGGTGCTGAGCGGCCCGACGGATCCGCCCGCCGTCGACGCCTCGGGGCGAGGGCGACGGCGACGGCGACGCCCAACAGGCGGACAACTATGTTCCTTGGCTGGGCACGTGTCAATTCCGGGTCCTCAGAGAGACTCAATAATTTCGATGTGCAGTACCAGCAATAGCCTTTGAAAGATATTAGGTTGAAACAAACGTGAACAAGTTAAGCAGAAAAGACTGCTGCTATGCAACAGTTACAAATGAAATTATGCCCTATTACAAAGAAACATAACAAAAAAAAAAAAAAAAAATATGCAGGGATAACCACATAGGCAATTTGATATGGGGAGGCAGAACAATACCAGATTGGTTTTTTTATTTTATTGTTTGTTTGTCTTTCTGACAGACGGGAGCTTCTATCAGTTCAAGAAAAGAATAATCAGCATACACAAATTAGTTCTAAAACTAACACGGAAGATATGACAGCTCGCTGTTTACACACAAACAACGCACAAAAAACAAGAGACAAAGTACAGGAAGCTGATACGGCGAAAGCGCAGCCGCGACCAAGCGGGCCCGTCGCTTGGTGTTAGCGATTTGATATTTTGCGTACATTGAACTTCTCGGAGCCGTTGGACCAGTGCAGAAGCCTAAAGGTTGAACAATGTCACTTCGTTCACGTGCGTTATTTTTATTTGCGAATTTCAGGTCTGTTCGACGATCTAGCACTAGATGACTAGACAGTGAGGTCCGTTATTCGGTTTGTTAAATTCTCTGGTGTTAGACTACCATAATCACTGTCGATCTTTCGTGTTAATAATGTTTGCCTACTATTGCATTGCTTCGCGATCGAGCACTAGTTATTGCGCATTTCTTAAATTTCTTCTGTTTCATACAGTCAGTTTCAATGTCAGTCGTGTCGGTAGTAGTTCGTTAGTGATTCGGTAGTCGGGTAGTCATTTTGTTCGCGAACTCTTTGCTTCTTGGACACCAGAATAGCAAATGAGTTATTTTTCGTACATTGAATCTCTGGAAGTTTTGAGAGTTGGTGTAAGCAGGGTCACTCACTTTCGTGACTAATGTTGTTGTATGCTCTTTGCTTCTTGGATTTACACTAGTGTTAACAAACTGTGCTATTTTAAAACGCAGATTGCTCTCCCGGATGTTTGATAAGTGGGTATAATAAATGTCTGTCACTCGTTCGTGAAGAGAAAAGGTTTTTGAAACAGTCTGATTCTTGAACTCTCCTAAAGTTATACTGGAAGGTCTAGTTGCCTAAATAGTGTTGATCAGCTGATGTCTCCCAGTACTTCACAATGTTCATAATCAGGGTTCTCTGACTCCTGCTGTGATTTAATTGCAAACTCTTGGTTCTTCGGACGCTCTAGGACAGAATATTTGCTATTAAATCAGATGAAATCTTTTTATTGACTGATAGTGACGTTTTCGTGCGTCGTTTCTGTGATTTTAACTTATGTCCTCTTCGCTTCTCGACACATTGTTAGATAAGCGTGTTTCCAGCAATCAAATGATTCGGCGACTGATAGTGACAACTATGTTGTTTCGTTCTGCAGTGATTAAATTGCCGAACCTTCGTCGTGCTCTACCGTCATCGGATAAGCGATGTGCGGGTGTGCTCTAAGTTTATTAGTAAGTGTAGTGCATTTGCCGTATTTTGCAAGTTAAGTCTCTAGCTATTCACCAGCGGCCGTAATCAGCGTTTAATTCATTCATGCAATTGATTTTGTTACGAACCCGTTTGCTTCTTCAACGTTCTATATTGTACTAGAAGGTAAAAATTATGTAAAGCCGTATATTTTGCCAGCAGTTATGAATATCTCAAACGTATGACAGTGCCAAATCAGTGTTTGGACACTCGTGTAGTATTTTGTGTTTCCTTAAAGCTACGTGTGTTTATTCAAGTTTACAAAGAGTTTGATAATTTTATTTATGATCTCACCCGCCTGCATTATTTTTTGTTTGATTATTTTGTCCATCCCAACATAGGCATCGCAATATTTGTGCCCACAAAAAGCGATGGATACCGCCGTAATCGGTTTCGTTAGTAAGAAATACATGTGTATTCATCTGATTTTATCTAGTGAATTGAGTTGATGATGCTTAGCTGATTAATGTGAATTTTACATGCATTCGTTTCATGTTTTGTGCTGATCGCTGTTGTGTGCTCAACATAATAAGGTTCAATGCGCCTGATCTAGTGTCCTTGTGTACAGAAAATTTAAGATTGACCGCTTATCCGCATGACGCGTTGTGCTCAAATCTGAATTTAACTGCTGTAGGAGATGTGGATTGAATGTGCTACTTTGAAAATTTCGCAGTATCTTTTAGAAGTGGCTAAACCGATTTTTTCAACCGTTGACACTAATTCCTGGATGATAGCTGCTTATCATTGCCTTACCTGTTTGCCGAAGGTTGCGCGTGCATTCATTACTTTGTGTCTACGTACGAATCTACAAAACACTGACGTCAAGGTAACACGGTAAATGCTTTAACAGTGCGGTTTACACGTGATATCCAATACACAACGTATGCGACTCAACCTTCTCGAGACAATTTGTGTTGACAGAGTTTTAGCTCGTTTAAGATGATTTTTTGCCGTATGAAAATTTTGACCTGGAAAATACGTGATCAAAAAGATTCTTGTGCTAACAGTGGCCAATGAAAGATATTTACTGAGAGAAGACTTCACTTGTTCTTATTTCTCACATCGCGTTTTATGGACTCTGTGCTGACACGTATGGTGTTTATTACGCTGCGTGTGATCACCGTTGGTGATTTGAACATTTGTGATTTTCTTGCTGGTGAGTTCCGACTACGCAAGATGGCGCACTCATGATGCACCGGTGATGTTTTCTATTCTTTAACTTCTGTGATTGCTCATATTCTTCTGAATGATAATTACACACCCAAGTAATGACTAGCATGACAGTTCATCTTGACTTACCTTCGCTTAGTTTAACATTTCTGACAATTTAAGTAATTTGTTTTCACGAATTTTTGCTTCTTTCTGTTCATTTTGAAATAATTATTGTTTCGTAATTGTTGTTTCTCTCTTCGCTTTCAGTTATTTAATCCTTCCTTCATTATATATTCTCTTTCGTCAGTTTGCATATCCGTTTTAGCAACCATGTACGCAGTGACAGCAGTATTAACTCTATCTACTATTACTCGTCAATTTGAGAAAACTACCGTATTAGCGTCCACTATTAAACACGTGACCGCTACCGTTATATTTTTATGTCTCCGCGGGTGAACTGATTTTTATTTCCACTTTCCTACCGACACTAGTTTCATCAGCCCATTGTGATTCTTGCTTGTACCTTGGTAGAGCGTGACTTGTAGTTTACAAACGCAGTAATTTCCACTGAAGTTTCTGTTCCGATTATTGATTTCAATTACCGTTGTTTTCTATCGAGTTTCTGTTCCAATTAAGTGTTATTTGTTATCGCTATTATTACTCAATAATACGTATGGAGGGATTTGCATATTAATTTGTGCTTCCCTGATTCTCTGCAATTATCTAGAGGCCTCATGTTGTTCTGCTACTTAAACATGGTATTTACTACAATTCTACTACCTAACAACTATTGAATTAATTTGCCTTATTTACATGCGAGACTCGGGCCATCAGACCCGTCTTCCGTCATGACAACGCAAATTTCGCGTACGCTCCTTTCACCAACTAGGAGAGAAGAGGTATTTCTTTGGCGATAAACAGGCGATTTGAATTTAGCTCAGAGGCGTCATTTTTAGGCTTGAGATCTTTTACATGCAAGTAAAGCTACTAACATGGACAGCAGCCTTTACTTTCACTCCTAAAGGAGGACTAAGGATTTTTTCGCTCTAAAAAATCCCGCAACTTTTGAACCTCAACTTGGTACAACAGTTACACCCATCGCCGCCATGCCTCACACAACGTCGAGGACGCATAGTTTTTTTTTGTTTCTTCGCTCCTCTGCTTCTAATTACGGCGTTCCCTGGTTATTGGAACTGGTTGCTCTTTGATGTCTCACGAAACATTCGTTTGCCACCTTGAGCTCGTTTTGCTGGAGTTCAGAGTAACAGGGTTTTGCCGTGGTTGACCTTCTGGATTTGCTGTCTCTTTAAAACACTGCCTCGTTTTCAACGCCGTGCTTTAAAACGCCGTTGATTAAAGAGCTGTTAATACACAGGTTTCCTTCTTTTGCTCTCGACATTGTAAGTCTCACACTACATTACCAATAATTAAAGTCGACTCTTCGTATTATTGTTATTTACACCTATTTATTCATTTCCTTTTTGCATTTTAGTTACTTCCATTCGTTCACAGCTCTGCGTTGCTGACTCAACTAAAAATAACTTATGATGTTTCACTTCTATGTGTCAGTATTAATTGATAAGATATAATTTTGCAATGAGCTTTCTCAGTTTTCTGTAGTTCAGTTCTTATTTTTGTTCGCAAGGCTGTCTTCATTCTTGCTGTGTGTTACTACATAACTTCTGTTTTAAAGCACACCCTTTTTTTTCTTATTACTATTGAACCTATAGTTGAATCAATGCCTGTTCGTAGAGGTTTGGAAGGCTGTCTCCGCAGGATAGGCCGAGTATCTTTACATGCGGATTTGTCTCAAAACTCACCGGGCTGGACAAAACGTTGCAGTTGCCCAAGTGGACATTAAAGTATGCATTGATTCCTGCCGCAGGAGAGACCGACTTTTTATATGCGAGTGCTTCTGCTTTTTGGCTTCGGCGTATCGCCGTAGAGAATACTGTGTAGATGAATAGTGTCCGATCACAGAACAGTTTGCACGTTCTGTCGGATTGAGTGAACGGGACAATTCACACGTCAGGTTTCCCTCCACTATCACCAGGAGAATAGCACACGTGAATAAAGAAATCGATCTGAAGCGATTTTGCATGATTCGTTTGCGGAAGATGACGCATCCTTTACACGTGAGTTTGCCTAAGACTACGTATTTGAAGAAAACTCTGCAGTTAAATAGTACCCGTGGATTGGAGAGTTCATATGTCAACTGTTCGAACGTCCGCCGCATAGTTCTGCATGTATGTGATAAATTATTTCTCGCGTACCCGAATTACCAGATCAATTGCTTTATAATCCAATATTATGTATATCATTTCAACTGGCATGTTAAGGTTTGTGGTTTAAATAAAACCATAGTTTACGCGCGATTTGGATTCGATACTACCTACGAGAATTTCGCAACGCTATACTCACAAACGAGGTCAGATCGTTACACGCGGATTCACCTCATGCATATTTACTAGTTCTCTTCGATAAAGAACAGCAGCATTGCACGCTGGCAGATGGATTGAACACGCGAGTTTGTACGTTTTCTTATCTAGGGAGGGCCGCTGAGAGTCCGCTTGCCACTACCCCCCTTACACTGAATAATTTGCGGAGCGCACGTCAACAGTATGGTATTTAGTCCCGTAAGTGTAGTGTATGTTTTATTCACAGAGGTAAGCGGCGTTCTAACAAGCTGGTTGATGAAGATCGCATCAGCTACATGCGAACTTGTGGCGTTTTTCTCATCTGGGTATCTCCCCACCTGTAGGACACAACCTCAGTCAGGAAAAGTTCAAAGCATTCAACTGGACTCCAGACCTGCGTCAGTTTTTAAAGTATGGATAAGAATGTCAAGGAAAGAAGAAAATCAGACGCGCGGGTTTTGGACTGTTTGTATAGATTACTCTCCGACATTCGCGTGGTTAATTGAGTCGAAACGACTGGAATACTATTTGATCAGAATAGCCGCCCGCCCAGTTGTCTTCCACACAACAGCTGAATTCACCTAGTTAAACTGTCAAAATCCTGCCACATTTGGACTAGAATCTTAGGACTGCCTAGTCAAAAGACACTAAATTACATCAATTAATGCTCTCGCCACCTCAGTCGCTCTGTACACTACCCACTGGAGGTTCACAGTGCGTCCGTTTCCGAGCATAACGGCGAGTTTACACGCGTTTGCCAACAGAGAGGTCGACATTTTACTCCGCGAGTGCTTCCGCTTCGATAGAGAGAACTTATAAACAGTGTACGTTCACAGCGAGTTTGTGCGCTTAACTCCCATTGCTCCTGCTTGTTGTTTCCACTATCGAATAGAGGGCATGGCTGCTGCAGCGTAAACAGTATCAGGTGAGAAGCGCACTGTTCTGCACTATTCTACCCCAGAATGAAAGGGACTTTTTACACGCTGATCTCCCGCTTTTGTTGCGCCCTAGTATCCCAAGAAGAACTGTGTTCGTCCGAAACCAGCTCAACAACAGCACTGGATGCGGCGGGGGCAGGCCGGAGCGCACATCTAGGTACAAGCCCACAACGAGACAAAACCGGCGCACACCGTCGCCCGCCGACAGCACGATCAGTTAAGAAAGGAATACTAGCAATACACACAATCTAGTCTCAAACTGAAAGCGAAAAACTCAGCGTTTTTTTACACACAAAACACTTCACAGATAAACGAGAATAGAGGGCAGAATTGAACAGTGTGAATGCTGTTATTATTCTGCGTTGTCGTTGTTTGTATCTCTTTTTCAGTGTTCGAAATTGCACTCGCGTGGTTTTTGTTCTAAGGAGTTCAATTGCGCCAGACACGACACCTAAAGAATAAGTAGGATATCACATTACACGATATAACTGAGAACGGCAATGAAAACTGAGATCAATAAGATTTATTTTTTCTTAGGACTTTCACGAAACGTCTCAAATATCGCCGCCTCGCCGATCCCCAGTCAATGCATTCCAGGAGGTTCCACAATTTCATTAATCAACAAGAGACAAATTGCAAATTAACTTTCAGAAAGGGCGAAATTCTACCTAACTTCAATAATTATTTTAAAAAAATGACAGAACACACAAGAAAAATGCACAGGAAACGAAATGGCAAACAAATTGAAGGATTAATTTCGTATAGAAAAAGACGAACGCAACAACCGTGATGCCTATTTATTGAACAATGAATTACCGCCAGGAGCATTGCAACGTGCGCTCAGCCGATATTGAAGAATAAAATATACAAACAAACGTGATCAAAGAGCGAAAATTCGTCATAAAGTGTATCAATCAAAACAGTATACTGCATGTAACGACTGAAGAAAGTAAAGCTGCATATAATATCCAGTAGCAAATGTGACAGCATTTACTATATGATCGTTGGAGAACCTGCCGGCAACTCGAGTTGGGAATGTTTTAATTAGCAACATTTGGCAATCAAACAAGTTTTATGGTACCAAACCATGTAACAATAATTCGAAATTTAAATTCTTCGTCGCAACGTAAATTATGAAGCGAAGTATTACAATGCTTTGATTATAAAGTCCATAACAACAACAAGGAAAACAAACAATTCAAATACCAATTACACATTCACGAATCAAGTAAAAACGAGAACGAATGAGTTCGCGTATATAGACCACTGGTCATCCGGTCGGACCATGCGGGACATTGACCCCTACGGCTGCCGGAAAGGTCTGGAGCGGCGCGTTATCAAGTATCCCCGCACGCGGAGCGGCAATAAGCGAATCGAAGCGGGCTGGCGGAGGGGCGATAAGATAGCGGCTCAGCCCACGCTTCTCAACTGGCCGCTGCCACCGCGCCGGTGACGCGACGCGACGCAACGAGCGGCTCCAGCAGCGGCACCTGGCGCTCCGCGGGTAATAAGCACCGCGCCACAACACGCGCTTCTTACGCAGACGCACACGGAATAACGGCGGCTTCCGCAGACATGTTGCGGGATTCTATTGCGGGGGTGGAGGAGGAGAAGGAGAAAACACACACGACAGAGAGAGAGAGAGAGAGAGAGAGAGAGAGAGAGAGAGAGAGAGAGAGAGAGACAGAGACAGACAGACAGAGACAGAGAGACAGAGACACACACACACACATTTAAAACACTACGAATTTCCCTCTTAAGAGTGAAAGAGCTTGTAAGAGCTTTAGAAGTAATGTTTGTGATTTGTTCTTTACATGAAAGGTAGTAACTCTACCTTTGTTATCACTAGCTTTTATTAATCGTATACTTTACAGTATAAACACTAAATATTCATAATATCGTACAATCATTGGTGAAATTTTATCTGCCACCATATGTTCATTACTTCATTTTGTTGAGCGTATTGCAAACGCTCAACCGAAAGCGAGTGTGAGGTTGGCGAAACGAAGATAATTAGTTTTTAATTGCGAAAGTCATTGAGCATCATTCCTGTAGTTTTTCTCAGTCATACACTGTCAAATTTTAATGTCTTTCCACTGGCATTTAGAACTGATTTGGCACTTGAACAAACATTATTTCGACGGCGCCAATCGAGGATAGTCCTGTACGAGTATATGTTAAAATATGAAATCAATTTTAAATGTTCGTAAATATACATATATTTGAGGAATTTTACTTATTTTTCTGCTCCTGCAACTCTCTCTAAATTCAATAAAGACTATATTAATAAAAGCATTCACCATCATATTAATTATTTCACGAACTACCTCACAGCTTTGGAACTGAACATAGCTGTTGAAATAATATCCAAAGAAACACTTTACAGGTATTCTGAAAATTATCCTTGAATTGTGATGGAGATCACAAAACGTTTATTGGGTGATTTACTACGAACGGAAAAAAGCTGAAATATGGAATAATTTGAATAGAAAATCTCTTATAAAGATACATGTCTTTCAACATGCATATTACAGCTGGGTGCAAAATTTGAAAGGTGTAGGTGCGAATGAACTTCACGAAAGTGAACCTTGCACAAAGAAAATAGAAGTATTGATCCTATCACGTACTACTATAAAAAAACTGCACACATTAAACCTCTTTATAACCTGTTGCCCGAATTTAACTCCACTCCATTCACGGAGAGGATCGATTTTCTGAGGTCGCAGGAGTCGCTTTGTCGTTGCGCGGGTGATCGTCCTGAGGCCTCCACGTTCGCTCAGCTATTCGCCGCGCCCATTAAAGCGATCTCGACGCTTCGACGAGACACAACATGCGGAAAATCCGTGTGCCTTCTTGTGGCACCGGCCTTGGTGGGCGGACGGGCCGATCACCACAAGGACCGAACCAAAGAGTTGGCAGAGGGAGTGGGGGAAAACGCTGGGGTAGCAGTCAGACGCTCGAGGGAAAGTGAAGCGGAAAATAGAGAAATGACAAAAATATGGTCGCGCTTATCTACGTAATTGCGGCAGCTCGGTAGAAGATATTCGTAGACCACAGACGTGTTGCAGACGCAGACATGTTGAAGGTGTTTTAGGCTCTAGTCTCGACGATAGGGCCATTTATGACCCCGTCTAGATATATGGTTAAATGGCGTCATTACGAGGACAACTCTCTCTGGAGTCCTTCCGTAGATTCCTCGGATCAATTCCCGAGGGCAGTCAGAAGTATCCGAAGCAAGGACCTATGGTCTATGGTCAAGGGTCTGACGCAATTTCTCAGCCCTTTTAGTCCCCATCCTATCCTTTGGGCCAAGCAACAATCTAGTCTCCCTCATAATATGTTCCGGTCTACACAATATCTTAAGATTTCATTAGTCTAGAACAGAGTTGTAGCACTACAGGGAACAAGATAAAAAAATGATCGTCGAAATGAAAGTCGAAATTTTCAGTAACGACAAAAGCCAATTATCTAGTTGCATAACTTACATCACGACTGACAAGAAGAACGTTCACACGGAAGGGAGTCTCCAACCTCCAAAAATTTTTAGTCACAAGACAGGAATAACTCACGAATTATCCACAACTAGTTTGTAACTAACATTCGTAATGTTCTGTGGCACAGGTTCCATCAGCACCACCACAACCACCACCACCACCACCCCTAGTAAAGCCTTCCGCCAGAGCGGGCGGACAATTGAAGCTGTAAGCGTACCCGGCGTTTCCGGATGCGATTCAAACACACGCGGTTACGTAAGAAGCATTTGCAACACAATATGCGCGTGAATGGAGGTCCGGCCTCGGAACAATGAGGTGCGGGCTGCACCATGCGGAACCCGCTTCCACCGGCCCCATGCACGGCGACAACACACACAGGCCACAGCGATGCGCTCGCTACGCGCTCTTGACACTAATAGAGGCGGTCACGAAGGTCGGACGGTAAAAGCGGCGATGTAAAATGGGAGATTTATATTTTATTACAATGGAAAACCTGGACAAAAATGTGCGTTCACTCCGAGACCTTGATATTATCGGACTATCTCCTGAGTGTTTTAATATTTCAACCTCACACAATTTTTATTTTCTGAATTGCTCTGTTAATGAACATTTAAAATAGGTAATGCTGTTATCAGAATGTGTGTTTTAAATCATGTTTTCTTTTACAGGTTGCTGTGACTCATGAAATTTCGTCTTCAAATTTTGTAAACTAAAGGCTCGTACTTGAATTCAAGTACGAAGTGCCGCTCTGAGCATGAAAATTCAGTCGGTGTGCGTAGTATGATTATTTGTAGGATATCACAATAAAATATTCCAATTGTTCAATCCAAATCAAAGTGTTTTATTGGTTTTTGTATTTTTCTCGAGTTTATAGGTATCTATTTAAAACCATCGACATCTCTCACATGAATGCAGGGTGTAGAGTTCTCTTACAATTTTTTCGCGCATTGTTAATTAATGATATAAACAATAATAATAATACAAATGTGTTTTACCATTATATAGGGGAACTAATGACGAACAAGCGTTTGCAATTACCCAAGAAAGGCGAGAAAAAGGAAACTCACACCTCTTCCCCCAGTGTTTCTGTGTTCACATTTCGCTAATAACACGCTGTAGGAACGCGAACTCCCACGAGGGCATTGCTAGGCGCATTATTAATTCGACCAAGAACAACAACCTTCTTTTGGCAGCGTCGCGCAAACCGGAAGAAATGCTCGTGGGCAGAGGCGCAGAAGCGAGAAAAGGGAAAGCGGTGCTCTGACGTCCCCGGCAGGTTTGACGTGTGGAGGCGCAGTGGCATGCCAGCGCACCCGGGCCCCCACGCGTTCGGACAGTCGCTCCCCCCCCCCCCACCTGCCCGGTCGCAGAAGGAAGAGCCTCCTTTTCGCGGCGCCCCCACCTGTGAGGTCCCCCGGAACCGTGACGCATGCGCCGCGGCCGCACTCGCTCGCGGTTACAGCGACAGCTTGACAAGTCGCATGCGAGAAATGATGAAGAGAGGGAGCAATGTCCTTACGCCGCTGCGTCCTCGATAAAGACTCGTACACACGCAGCGACAAAGTCGCGGAACTCTGTCTCGCAATGAGTCGCGTGGATGCCTCGCCGCCCGCGACATTTTTTTCCGTGTTTGGAACTATTGCGATAGGAAAGTTGCATGTTGCAGGTCTCCCATTCCAAATGGGATACATGATTCAAACGTTGCGTAACAGGATGTAGGCTGGACGAGTCGCGAGACGAAATCCTAAACCACGTCGATTCCTGTTCCACTTCGGTTCCTGTGCAGTTAGCCGACACCGTGGAGTTTTGTGTTCTGTTGCAATGTATTGCGATGAAAGCTTCTCTAAAAATTATTGAGGATTTACACACCCTCACTGGCGTTCGCATGTTAAGTCTTACCAGTATAAAAACAGACAAAACTAGGAAAGCAATGGACACTCTGGCAAAAAATATAGGCGAGAGCATAGGCAACATACGGAATCAAAAAACAAATGTCGCTCTCTTCCCGAAAAGGCAAATTGATTTGGCTAGAGGCCTTTAATGTTTTTACTGCAAGGCATGGAATCAAGAGGAAGCGAACCGACTCTCTAGGTGTTAACGCGCGAAATTGTATCGCAACAGTCTAGGAACAGAGTCTCGGAACTGTTCCCATGCAAGGTCCCGCGACTTTTTGGCTAGGAACGTACGAGGCGTAATGCTGCCAGCGCCCAAGTCTTATGACCACACGTAAAATAGTTGATGGATTATGAAGATGGTGCAATGAATGAATGAATGAGAGGTGGTGGAAAGGGATATTCCCGAAAAATCACGTCACGAACCCGCTATGTACTCTACTTTACAATGCCTCAACAGAGAATTGGACCTCGATCGCAGCGGCAGGCGAGCAGTCTGATCCCCGTTACGTAGTGAGTTACACAGGAAAGCACAGAGATGTCGCTACTTCATTTTCGTTTGCAACTCCATAATTAACCGACCTTAACTTGCTAACTACACAGTTTTCTCTATCGAAAGTCCACTAGCTTCAACATACCATCTGATATTAAAACGTTGAAACATTCATGACGCACTACCCGTAACATGTATCCTCGAACATCTGTAGAGACCTCTAGATATTTTCGTCATTGATTATTTCTTAACATAAAACTTAAAAACATAAACGCATTAATGGGAAGATGGATATCGTAAACATATCTCGAAATTCGTTAAAAATAGAGATAATGTATAGTAGCATAGAATCTCTGCTTCCATATATAATAGTACAAGGAACAAAACAGGTCAAAATGATTCACACATTTTGGAAATCACATCTGCGTTTTTGTGAAGATAAATAAGAAAAGAACAGGACCACATATACTTAACGTCATATTCTCATTAAACTGATTTTGAGAGCTGAATACGGAATCAAAGATTGTTCTGATTTTGAATATTATTCGTTTCTTACGCTACACTAAATATGAAAGCTGACAAGGGCCGAAGACAATTTAAGTCTTGGTAACTGAGCATGAATTGACGCTGATGATAAAAATGCTTCCGATGGTGGAATTCTACGTAATGACGGGTAATCTGAATACAGCACGTGGAGCAATCATACGACGGAGAGCGTGCAGCCAGAAAGCGAGAGCACCAGCCTCCATCAGGCAGCACGTGTCTTGGAAACCAGCACTTCACGTGGGTAGTTTGTCCTCGCATCAAAACGCTTCGACCACGCGTGAACGCACACATGCCCACACACCACCACCTCCTCCCCCCCTCTCACTTCTCGTCTGCGCTGCCCACCCCCACCGCAGCGCCGCTTACGTAACCGGGCAAAAACCGGAACGGAAATTCGGAATATTCCGGAGGTGATTGGGCGGCTTTTTAATAGGGATCTGGCCTGCGGGGAGCCTCGCTCTCCTGGCCTGATACGGCAATTACGAAGAAAATGGCGAAGCGGCGGCGGCGGCTGCGAAGCGATCGGTCTTTTTGCCCCGCAGCCCCCGCGCGCGCTGGGAGCTTTGACCCGCGGCACAGCGCAGAGAGGAGCGGAGAGCAAAGGAGAGGAGAGAGGAGGGGGAGGGGAGAGGAGCGGCCGCCCCGCGGAGCCGCTGGCGGGGAATTGCGCGCGCGGGTGGGGATAGGGCGGACGGGGCCGGCAACAGGGGACTCCGCCCGCAAGAGCGAGAGGTGCACCGGCTGGCGCGCGGCGCCGCCGGGTGGCCGTGTGGCCGGGTGGGCACTGGCCGGGCGGGTGCGGAAGGGGGAGACGAAGGGGGCGTCGCCTGCGGAGGAAGCCACGGCACCCCACGGCGGCGGCCGCCAGCCTCGCCGGCTGCACGGCAACTGTCAGTGACGCGCGGCGCTCAAAATGGTCTCTTGGGTCCGAAGCGCCGCGCCCTTCTGCCGGATCACAGGCGTTGAGCGAACAGATGCCGCGCAGATGGTCCCACTCCGGGACATGGTCCGAAGCTGCGTCGCTTCTCTTTCCGCGCGCTGCCTCACGACACGCTTTGCTGCCTGTGGGCGAATCGAGCGGAGGTAGCGCTGAGCGCGAGGGGGACCAGACGTCGCCTTCGGCCGAGGGCCGCGCGGGAACAGCGACGCCGCGCCCCACCTGCCACGCCTCAATGGGCCCGAGCGCCACGGACACGTTGAGTCAAGTCAGTGCCGTGCAAACAGTGCAGTGAAGAGTTGCAGCGCGAATGAATGGGAAGAAATGAATGGTTATCTTATATAATGAAACTAGTATGAATGATGTGTGAATGTAGAGAAAAAAAACAATTTACGAACTATTACTATAGAAATGATAATTACGTTGAATATAATAAAATAGAAACTAGAAAAATGAATTTTTTAGTGTAAGTTTGTAATGGCCAAAGTGCAATTAAAGATTAACTTAGGTCTAATTGTAAGTTGTTTGTAAGAAAAAGCCCCGCCTGTAGCTGCTTAAGCCGCAAGGCAGCAGCGTATTTAAAAAAATAATTGAACTTAAATTCCCCTTCTCCACAGGGATACCTGTTGGAAGGGACAAAAAAAAAAACGGCCAACTGGGTTCCTCGCGAGGGGCTTCGGGGGCGGGACGCGTCTCCGGGGCAGAAAAACTTGCTGAAAAGGGGGCTGTTTAACTCATGGGTGAGGTGGACCACTGCCATGCTCACTGAGGGTGGATGAGAGACGAGGTTTATGCCATTGGGTGTCCTCTGTTCAGAGTGAGGTGATTTTACAGTGGCGATTGTCTTAGTGTTCCACTACATGAAAGATGGTACGGTGAGTATCAGAGTTGAAAGATGATAGATGAATACTATGAATCTGGAATGATGTTCAAATAGAATATGAAGTAGTTTTAAAAAACGAACAGGTTTGGTCACTAATTCAATCCTCTGTGCCTCGGATGCAGACGTTCGAGACGTATTATTTTCTTCTTCTTCGTGGATAAACCTAACTATAGACTTACAGAGTGCTTCTTCCTTTAGTTTCCTTTTCCCCCATTAATTTCGTCTTCTATTACGTTTCATGTATGCAACTTTGAACCAAAATTGACCTTCACAAATCGCCATGTAGTTCCCAATATTTACACAAATTAGTATCCTACACGCGTATTATAACATGACTGGTAAACTTATTATTACAAATATGTAAATAATGTAAATAACTTTCAAGGCTACATTTACATGATTTAATATTGGCTTTTGGCACTTGCAGAACACTCAAAATTAAACATACTTACAGAAGCTATTTAGTGCTTGTTTTAGTGTTAACATTTTGTATCCAGTCTCACCAACATAGAGTGCTGTGTTAACATATATATTTCACAAATATTCATAAGTAGCCTTTTACACGTTACGTGAATATTGAAGAAACATAGTGCGCCAATTGCATATTATTCCTGCATATAGACTATCAGATTACTTCTTCAAAATCGTGACCAAACATACTTCTACAAAGAAGTAATCCTTTTTTTCGAAACCTATATCCCTTGCGCTTATCAGTAAAATATTCACTGTTACGTCAACGATAATGGGCATTCATCTCGAAAGAGGCAATCCCGTTGACGAAGCGGACAGCAGCCGAGCCACAGATGCAGAATACAGATTAGAGAAGGAAAAATAACAGTAACGTTAATGTTTCCCTGTCACGAGCAGGGACTGTCACTGAATGTAGCAGCTCTGGAAGACAGTCCACAGTAGACGCCGTGGTGAATATTTCAGACTCTAAAAAACCGTCTTGGAGGAAAATTTCGAATATAATAAATGATAAATCATAACAAAACTCGCTTCAAAAAATACTTTAATGGAACATTTTATGGATTGCATATGGTTTCCAGAATGGAAATACAAGAAATATTTATTTGAAATACTAGAAACGCATGTTGACCAGTAGATGAGTGTGTAATATTAATAACAAAATGTTCATACCACTATACTTTCACATTAATACACCGACTGTTCGTGGTGTGCTTTGTCCAAATTCTCAAATGAACTAAAAAACACGAGGCTCATTTTTGCACATTATGACACCTCTTAGATAACTTAATCACGCGTAATAGCCCTGCATCGCGAACTAAGTAGCCTGCAAATGTTTTTTAACAGACAACAAGAGAACGAAATAATAATAATAATAATAATAATAATAATAATAACAATAATAACAATAATACTCCTACAGCACAACTGCAGCAATACGCGATTGCGCCAAGCGAGTAACAATGCTTCATACGGCGGCGATTTAAACCTTTTAGCCGAACCCCTTCCACAGGAGTACTCTCTGCGATTTGTTAAAGAGACAACAACGGATAAATTAAATATACAAACATTTATGGGCATTTTATTCAAGGATCCCCAAAGAGACGTAGCCTTTGAAAGAAACCTTTTTTCTCTTCAGAACGTCATCTTTTCCAGAATTATTACGAAACTACATTCACTAAAATTCCAGGCGTGCAAAAACAGTCACACATCCACATCCTTCCTCTCCACGCACACCCTTCGCACATTTCCAGAGACATTCTTCGCAGGTTATCAACCCTTGACATACGACGACGTCCTCGACGAGGAACCGCGTCGGAAAGCGGCTGGATGCGGGCGCAACTGGAAGCGGTTTTGGCTGCCTTCGCGGCGGCGGCGGTGGCGGCGAGACGCCGTTACGCCACGCACGTGGCGGGGGCGATTCGCGATGTGGCAAGGCGGCCGGGGCGGTGGCAGCGGTGACGGCAACGGGGCCGGCGGCAGTGGCGGTGGCGGGGGTGGCGGCAGCGGCGGGAGCGGTGGCGTTGGAAGTGGCGGTGGCGGTGGCGCGATAGCGATGGCGGCGGCGGCGGCGGCGGTGGTGACAGACGCGCGCGCGTCGCGTCGTTGGTTACCAAACGCAGCCCCGTTGCGCCACTGCGGCGCGGGCGGCGTCGTCCGCTACCGCGCGTCGTGTCGCGTCGTGTCGCCCACTAGCGCGGATTTCGTCGCAAATTGGCAAACGATTTTTGCGGTGCCATAACTGGGCCCGGCGACCCAATTTTGCGGGACAGTGGGTGGGAAACCGCTCGGTGACACAAACTGCGGCCGTCCACGCGTAATCAAACACTGGTGAAAAGGTAACGAATAGTGCTGCATGCATTCATTCATTCACCCTGTCTTTCATTAGCTCACCGCTCATGCACAAATTAACAGGTTTATTCAATCAGTTTAAGTATTACAATTACAAACTTATTTCAAGACTATTTGTTTCGTGCCCAACAGATGGGCGGATTACTTTTTTAGACAAAATAAAAATATGATAATAAAACAATAAAATGTTTAAATTGCAGAAACAAAAATATTGTGTTATATAATCTAAATAATCATGTTACATAATCAAGTGTCTAAATTGTGAAATACATTTTTACTACATTATGACAATTTATATAAAATATTTTTTTGAACTAAAACAATCTTCTTCTTGAACGAAATTAACATTTTTAAAACATCACATCCAATATGATGAAGATTGCGAATCGCTGTATGAAAGGTCACTTTGCCTAACAATTTACGAGAACTCCTTTTCCGTGGGATGATCAAAAGCGTAATTATAACTCTTAAAGAGCCAAGAAGCGCCCATATTTTAACGTAATTTAAAATCTATGACATGAAGTTGCAGTGTAGCCAATTAAGAATGTTTCATACGTATTTGCCAGTCAATTATCATAAAGCTAGAAAACTGGTTTCTGATGAATTTATTTGGTGGTTCTCAGCCAAACTTACGAAATCACATTATTTTAGGAACTTCTTTTAAAACGAGTCAGAAAGATTCTAAGTAGATTAAAAAGAAATACTTTCTAAATAAATTTATTCTCAAGTACCGAAGAATCAGAATAATTGAAAAGAATGGGCACAATGAAGATAAAAACATTGTATATTCATTTTCCATTCGATCATACATTTGCAGAATATCCTTACTTTCTCATTTCATTTCTCTCTTTTTCTTGTTTCTCAAAATCTCCAGAACGAAAAACCATTTCCAAAATCTCCCGCGCATAAGAAGTCTCAACTAATACTTCCGTTGAACTGAAAAACAGCGCGCGTACGCTTGTACTAACTCGAAAACATGTATTACTCCATGAATCGTAATAAGGACAGATAGCGCGTGTGAGATAGGCCAATCGCCGACCAAAGACCGCCGCCGCCATTGTAGCGTTCGGACAAACGAAGTGCGTGTCGAGATAAAATAAAAGACGGCGCGGCCGCGCAATGCCCTGACTCACTGCGGGCTGGGGGCAGGGAAGGGTTGGTGACGGGAGCGGGAACGGGACTGGTACGGGGAGAGGACCGGGGGCGGGGAGGGACGGGGGGGGAGGGGACGGGGCGGGGAGGGGACAGGGGCGGGAGGGGACGGGGCAGGGGACGGGGCTGGAAGGGACGGGCGGGGAGGGACGGGGCGGGGGGGACGGGGCGGGAGGCGGACGGGCGGGAGGGGACGGGGGAGGGCGGCGGCGGGAGGGGACGGGGCGGGAGGGACGGACGGGGCGGAGGCGGCGGAGGGGACGGGGCGGGTGATGGGCGGCGGGACAGTGCGGGGAGGGAGGGGGCGGGGATGGGCGGGGGGACCAGTGCGGGACGGGCGGGGCGGGACAAGTGCGGGGAGCGGGCGAGGGAAGAGGAACGCGGACGGGACGGGGCGGGGACGAGAACGGGGACGGGGCGGTGAGGAGAACGGGGACGGGGACGGGACGGGTTCGGCGCCGGCGCCGCGCGGCATTGCGTGGCAGCTGCGTTTCGCAAGCGGACGCATTTGGGGCGCCGTGATGGAGCGACGGGAGCGGAGGTAGCCAAGGCGAGGAAGCACACGGCGGCGCGATGAGACACAAGCAGGGGTGAAACAACAAAATATGACTGAATTCCCTTCTCAGTACTTCATAATCCCTGAGAGACAGACACGATGATTTCAAGTAAATGATTATTCGACCATAGAATAAGAAAGCTTCTAACAGCGAACTGGTCTTCCATAGGATCACTGATTCAAAATCGGCCGAACTATACGGTAGGCAAAGCCAGTTTCATCGAAGATCACACATCTACTTCACTGTTCATTAACTTTCTTTTTGCCTAACGCACTGTATCTTCTCGCAACTTACCGTAATACTTAGTGTTCCTTATTCTCATTAACGAATTTAAAAATAAAAATTGAAAATAATAATAATAATGAAACTGGCTAATATTTTTTTTTTAAATGTGGAAATATTTCTCTCAAAATGAAAGTAAAAACAGACAGTTGAATTGAAAAAGAATATGTATTTACTTTATTTTCCTCTTCCAACGATAGTATAAGACCTCACAGTCAACTTTCTAAAACGAACATTTTCTCTGAATGTGCTGAAGCTGATGTAGCGGCTCACCTTGGATTTATTTTCATTTTGGTAATAAAACACAGTGGTTGAAGCAACTCTCTACCAGTTTTCGGAACCCACTGACGTAGATTGTATTTTTCTGCAAGTTGATTTCATATATCAGAAACATCTTCCGTTTCAGCGCACAAGACACACAATCTACAATCGTTGCTGAGTTCCCGGGGACGACCGAGTCCGATCTCGCCATAAAACCCGCTAGCGCGAACACATTCCGCCGGCCGAGAACAATCCCGAGGCTTCTCGCCGGCGAACTCGCGGAAACGCCCCCCCCCCCCCGCCACGTCCCGGCGCACAAGTTCGCAACCGCAATGTGCGGCGACCGGCTTCGGCGGCGGCGAGAGGCAGCGAGCGGGGGCGCACAGCGACATCGACGCCGTTGCTATGGGGACGCTCAGGGGCGCAGAGGTGCCAACGCCCAACGACAAAGTCACTAAGCGCAGATGTTCTCTCGGAATTGGCTATCACCCGTCGTTATCATTCTCAAAATGCACGCGAATTTTTAATATGTTTTTGTAGAGAATTTGACGGCCTAATCAAAGTAAGTTGCATTCTTTGATTCAGAGCCTGCAAGGAATGGACTCTAGGGTGATCGTAGCGTTTTTTTGCTGGTGATGGAACATGACTAATTTAATGTTAACTTCAAGCTTGCAGAGATTTTGACAACTTTATAAAATACGCAACCGTAGACGAACTGGTCAGATGGATGAAGATTTCACATTCAAGGTCGATTTCACTTACGACTGGCCTGGATGTTAAAGGGAATTCACTCAACCATTCGTTCGCCGTCACCATCATCCATCCACCAGTCCTTTCTTCCTACAATGAACACATCTTCACTCGGAAGGCGATGACCTGGTGACAGGCACAACGGCAATGTACTGCTCCAATATACATTTCTGCCTCTCTTGTTGTACTGTTCATACTGTTGTTTGCAGAACAATTGCCTCTACATGAATAGAGTACTTCCTAAACAAATGATCCATTTTCAAATACACAGGTACAGGAAGTGTTGAAAGAATCCAGCTGCAGATGGATCGATTCAGGTAGCAGGGATCGAATTTGCTAGCAGGAGTAGGCAAATAAAGCTAATCCTTCAAAGGAGAAGATTAATAGATGGAAAAGGGATACTTGTTAATAGTTAATTATGGTACAAATTGTTTATAATTGATTTTACTTACGAGTGGATTGCAACTGGCCCACAAGCGAAGTGAGCTAAAATCCAGGGGTAGTACATCATATAATCCAAGAATGCCATCACCTTTATCCAAAACTTTGTAATATTTTACTCCTTTTTACAAACTATTTTTTAAAAATAAGTTATACGAAAGAGGGAACAAACAGAACAGTAGAAACCACCGCCTTGACAACTGATGTTAACAACGGCAGCTGCGAAGGAATTTTTTTTTTCAAGGGTGTCATTAGGTGTAGAAAAAGTTTGCCAAAACTTGTTAGCTGAGAAATCAAAAGTGAAATACAAAACCAGCTCACGTACAAGGGGACGAAGTAATATGGGGTTCAAGAGGCCAATAAAATATTGCTTTGGTACTTCAAACAACCAGAACCTTTAAGTGCTGGCAGTGTTCCATGCCAAGGATGACTTGGAAAATAAATTAAATTCTAAACATTTCAGTCAGCAAGTACTTCGATTTTTTACAAAAATAATTACCAAACTAATTGTAGAAGAGCATTCGCCAACTTTAATGAACTACATTATGAATTTTGATAGTATTAAAGAAGTACATTTTTACGATTCCGCAAAACTAATTTTTCCTTTAAGTGTGAACAAATGTGCGTTAAAAGAAAGTAAAATATATAACCAGCCAAGTCCGTTACCGATGGCCGTGTGGCGTTCAATACTTTTCGTAATGCCACAATCTTTCAAGAAAAAACATATAAATGAGAAATATCTTTTAAGTCTGGGTACTCAACACGCCATCTTTAGCTAAGACTCAGTTCCGATTGCTCTTAACGGTCGGCGGATTTAAAATATTTGGCGGACCCGGCCGTTAAGCCTGGCACTTCATTTCTGGGTGATTGCTGTTATATCAACATTACGCAGTGTCAGGAAAAAAAGTCATCCCTTTTGAATCCAGCAATCTAAACCGACTAGCGCCTGGAATGTGTCGTCCACTCGAGTTCCCTCCGGCCCTTCCCCTCTTTTCCTATTGGCGGACGAGAGTGCGGAGGTGCGCGGCGCGGATTGGCGAGGAGCGCGGCGCGGGGTGCGTGAGCAGAGGCCCCGGAAACATTTTATGGCCGGGCGGCGACGTAATGAGGTACAATCGCGCGGACGTCATATAACCGCGCCACGGCGGAGCGGGGAGGAGGAGGAGGAGGAGGTGGCGGCGGGGGCGGCGGCAGCCGAAAGCGGAGGAGAAGCGGAAGGCGGAGGGCGGGCCACGGCCACTGAGGAGGAGCCGTCGACGGCGTGGACAACTCGGTCCTCAGCAAAGCGCAATTAACGCAAATCTGACGTTATTTTTAAATGTGGAATTGGAACACAGCCTCTTGGCAATGCCATACGCAATGAGCCCCCTCAAGTACCCAAACGTTAAAAGATCAAGGAGTGAGTGTACATGTAACAAGAACACATCAAACTCTGATACATATTCCTTTACCAAGCTGTGCAATGAGTTTTTTGGCACTTGAACACTACTAAAATGAGTGCGTAAGTAGGCCTACCGAAACAATGTTTGAACAACAATGATTTTAAAATAGCTTGTACACTCTGTTTACGTTTAGAACTTCTCAAATAATATACATGTAATAATAATAATTATCATAATATTAACAATGAAAGTCTTGAAAACTAATAGTAGAGCAAAGGAATTTCCTAAGACGCATAACTAGGTCTCACAAGATACTGTTTGAGTAAACAAAACAACGCAAAATAACTTACAATGGAAATGTAAAGCGAGAGCCTGCGGATGTGGCGGAGATCGCTGGACGGCGCCCGCGGTGACGCCGGCGAACAACGTCGGAAACGCCCTAACGAAGTCCAATAAGAGCCGGCGAACGAGGTCGGCCGCTCGTCTCTGAAATTTGCATGACGGCGAGAGCTCCTCTCCATTGAATTCCCTCCCCCTACGGGGGCGATCGGCGGCAACAGGAGCCAATGAGGCCCGGCGGGCGGCCGAGTAACCCCCCGGGCGCTTCTGGGAAGTCCTCTCCCGGCGGGCCGGCCGTTGCGCAAGCGCTGACCTCCTTTGCAAAATACGAAATGGCAACAGTGACGCCACCGACGGCGCCTCACAAGTGGAGGCTGTCAAGCGCGCGGCGCGGGCCCGCTCACACGCGAGCGAGTGCTCCTCGTCAGACGCCGGCCTCCAGCCCCGACTTCCAGGGCGGCGAGGACATTGCCGTAAGAAACGAAAAGGTAACATGAATTCTTCCGCAGTTAATACGTCCTCCGCCGAGTAAAATGTGTCGAATTCAGTGAGTCTAAAGTCTAAAACTATGTCTCAGCCAATTAATCAACGGCCAAGAACAAAGCCGTGAAGACGCAGAAGGGAAGGGTTTCAGCCCTTCGCGAAGCCGATGACGCAAATTCACAGTTGCAGTTATAGCAATATTATCGTAATTTAATTATATATTATTATTTTTCTAATTATAATACTTGAATTAAATGTTACAAATTAATGTGTTCACAATATTATAAATTAACCATTATAAAATATAGTGAACAATTTCATTCGTATTTTATGTTGCCTTACTATAGAATATAAAACAACGTTAAAATCGACTCTCCTACCAGTCGCCCGCCCCAAAGGAAAATATTGGTTGGCTCACTGCCATATTGAGCAATCTTCACATTTTAACGAAAGGCAAGTGTCAATATAGCAAATTCCAAAACAACTCTATTGGGGGGGGGGGGAGGCCGAAATTTTAAAAGAGCCTACGATTTCGTTGCCAAAGTTCTTCATCACAAATGCAAGCTGAATACGTTAGTGCCCGAAGTTAATTAATCTGGAACTAAATTCTTTATAACGATAACAGAGAGAGTAAAATAAGCTCAGAAACCACCTTCTTTTTATTCATTAGAACCATAGTATAATAAGCACAGAGTAAATGTGGTCTAATAATTTGTCGATTTTAATTCAAAGCTAATAAAGGGATTTGCATTAACGCCCAATTCGAGCTGAGAAACGCGAACAGATGATACTCGGATTAGCCCTTGTCAGCGTAGAGAGACATAGACGCCGACGACTTCGTAATATTTTCCACCTGTTGATGGAAGAAACTTTGCGGCTGGCGGCCATTCTATTCGGCAGTGTAGTAATAGTACACGGCTCAAGCGACATTCTGTAAGTCCGCCACTCTTCAGAATATGAAAATGAAACAAAATACGAGAACGGAGAGGTGAAAATTGGATTTGTCAGTCGGTGCGTTTAAAGTGTAAGGAGAAAACGCACGTATGGATGTTGCACAAACACCCTGATCCTCACAGTTCGTCAATCATAACAAGTTGCCGTTGATTAAGAAACGGCATGACTGAGGAAGAGAATTGAAGGGCAATTGAAGCCCTCACTTCTTCCTTTTCTTCTGTCACCGAAGCGACTTGTCCTAGGACTCATCCCTCTGCAACGCCGCCGGGGAACGATATCCGTTTCATTTTCAATAGGCGAACTCTAATATTGCATGGACAAGGACCAATCGCACAGCCCTAATACATAGCATTTCAAATGCACTCAGCAGGTCACACTTCCTGTTCCATGGATTGATTGATTCGTGTGATTAGTAATTCGTGTTTCTGGGCGCGTCGACTGCTATGGGCATTCGTCCCGTAACTAGCTCACGTTTTTATCGCGACAGTTGGTGGTGACCTTCCCCCGCTGGATGGCGAATCTAGCGCCGTCATAAACTTCAGCTTGCAGGGTTTTCCAAACCAGGTATCTCCCACCAGTGGACCAACACCGCTCCAGCCGAGACAAGCTCCAGACTAGTCTCCCGACAACAGTGTAGTGCTTGTAAATATAAATATGTATGATAAGGGGGTGAAGATAGGACAAGAAAGACGAAGGAAAGATAGCGCGTGGTCCATGGCCTGTTAGTTAGGGTACAGTTCCGGCATTCGTTTGGTATTGATCGGAGAAATCACGGAAAAATACCGATCAGAACGGCCGGGCGCTAGAATTCTCCTCTAGAAAGCTGTTGAATACGCCTCGCTTTCTAGCTAGTGTCGAAAATCCGGCCGCCGATGGTTTTCGACTAGGACCTCCCGGTCAGACGCACTGGAGCGGCATCAATGTACACCTAAGCCGGTCGCTCCCACGGAGTCGCACCTGTCACACGGAGTGGGCGGCGCGCGAGACGGCGCTAGCAGCGCGACACGCGGCAGCGGCCGAGCGCGAATTTGTGGGGTGAGGGTCGGGGGCAGAGCGGGCGGGCGGGTCGGGCGGCGGGTGGGCGGCGGCGCGGGCGGCGGGCGGGGGCGGGGCGCGGGGGGGGCGGGGGCGTGCGCGGGCGGCGGCGGCGGGGGCGGCGGCGGAAGGCGGGGGCGCGGGCGGCGCCGCGGCGGCGGCGGCGCTGGGCCGGCGCGGCGGCGGCGCCCCGATGCCCAGCAGCGCGTGGCACCCGCCTCCGCAGCAGCGGCAGCAACCCGCACAGGGACAAGCCTGTCCGAGCGGCTGGTTGCGCCCACGGATTTCGCTTGTTTGCTAACAGTTCGCTTTGAACGCGGTTCTCGCGGGGCGAACGGTGCACTGGAGTGTTTGTAAGGCGCGGAAAGTGCTGATCTGCGAACCAGAGTAAATACGGTGAATGGCAGGCAGCCCACTGCATGGGAAAATATATTACCGAATGCATTCGGTCTTGCATTCATTTGCAGGTTTATTTATATCCTTACTTACTGAACTCCAACTTCAATGTTATTGTAATATACAATTAACTTTTTTTTAAGGTCGCGTCTACTTCTACGTCATTAGCGACCACTATTGGGTGTAACGGTATGGTAACTATGAGGATGACACGATGTGATGATGATAGGGGGGTTGAAGGACCAACACAAATACAACTATGCCCGAGGTGGGACTCGAATTCCCGCGATCCTTCGGGTCGAAATCACTACGGTACAACTGCCTTAGCAATCTCGGCCGTACGGGCTGGCACAATTCACATTGTATTATTTTTTTTATTTACAAATAAAAAAAAAAGTTTTGGAGAAAAAAAATGTCCACAAAAATCAATATTTCAACAATACTTTGAAACCGACGAGCGTGCTGACTTAAAGTTCAGAAGATAGGCTTTAAATCAATTTCCGGTCCTCTTTCGCCTCGAGCAAATTAGAGATCCTCTGAAACCATTTTGCTGCAATGCAAGAGTTATTTGAAAGTCGTAATGCTCCAATGTTTCCGAAAGAACCCCCGGAAACACACACTCTAGATGCGGAACGAGGCGCAGAGGGCGACAGGAGGAGCCGCGGCGCATGCGCGCACGCTTGACGAGAAGACGCCCACACGCTGCGTCGTACGCGGCCGCGCACTTCGGGGGAAAACGCGGAGTCCGCTTCGCGGCGCGGCGCGGCGCGTTGGTGCGCTACGTTCAGTAATTCAGTACGTCATACTCAACACCACCCTCGACATTTCGCATTAACATTCTCACCATTAGGGGACGGATTGGAATGAAATGTCTTTTTTTTTTTACTTTAGAACATTGCCGTTTAATTATGAAATTAATTTTGTGCTAAGATTAAACAAAATGACCCATTTTTATAATTTTTTTGTATTTTTCAGTTTCGACTAATAAGTCATTTTGTTACTTTTATACATAATTTTTAATGCATTTTTCGCTGATTTCAATAACTTCAATATCATTTTAATGGTACTTGGTTCAAACAATATTTACGAGGTGCAAACAAATGTTTACTTAATAATTCCTGAATAGCATATTCGATTTCTTCGCTCATGTACAATATTGTAAAGTCAGCCGTTGTGAGTACTATGCAACCTAAGGTCCCTGTAACGTTTATCGACGACATTGTGAGTTCGGCCGAATTCGCGATAAATAAAGGCAGATATTTTCTTTTAAATAACAGGCCAAACCAAAAGGTTGAAAGCTAGGTTAATTGAACAAAAAAAGCAACCTCGATTACATCAGTAGCATACCCACCAGATTGACTTGTTCATCCTAAGTGCTTTTGATCAAATCATTTTGCTTTGTTTTCAGGGCATTTCTAAAGCTTTTTAAGAGTATTTTATTGATTATTTTTGGCAATGATTTAGGTCATCAAAATCCGCCCCGTAATCATCATAAACTTAGTCATTTCCCATTAACATTGTCATCATCGTCATTAGCACTACCACAATCGCTAAGGTCGTCACGATCATCGTGGCCACCATCATCACCGTCACCACAGTCATCATCTCCAATACCACCACCACCACCACCATCATCATCATCATCATCATCATCGCTACCAACCACTATTTTGTGATTGGTGGCGTGAAATTCTACCTGCGCATGAAAGATAATACGTTCTGCAGGCTCTCGGTGTCACCTGGGCCGTCTGTGCGTTCCGTCGAGGTCGAAAGGTTAGCCGCGCAGGGCGTGGGCGTGGGCGCCGCCTCCCACGCGCCACCTGGAGGGGAAGTAACGCGCGTGGGCCAAGTCGCAGTGGGCGCCCGCTCCGCTCCGCTCCGGGGGTTAATAATACCTTCACTGCGCTGGCGACTCCTCGCGCAAGACGGGTGGAACATCGCGTCGACAACGGGCTACCGATGGCGTGCGTTTTCATTAAGAAATTCTGGCGTTAAGGCAAGGGCAAACTATTAATAGTCTCATACCGAGCATTTATTAGGTAAATTTTTTTCCTCGGAGTAGAAAATTAAAAATTCCAAATATGGCGTAACTGTGTGTTGTTTACTTATTTAGTAATTTAGGACTCTTCATTACATTACCTTTGGTCACATTGTTTTAGTTTTTTATTACACATTTTATTCTACAAAATAGGTCAACGTGAAAAGTTGACATGCTTTTTGTGTTTCGCATTCAACTCTTTCGTTTTTCAATAACCTAAGATCAGATATATCTTCTGCAGTGAATCTTGAATCTGGGCAAGACCACTCTATGTACATTTTTGTTTTACATCTCGGTAAAACTACATGCATTAAATTAATTAATTAATAATGAATTAACAGGTTTGGTTACGAAAAACAGTTAACAGGAACATATATATGTACAATTATTCCCTTAATACACAATTCGAATCTACCACAAAATCTTTCGGTGAACATTATACACTATAAAATTAATCTCATCTCGCAACTTCAGTACATCGTTAAGCGCAACTTATATGCACAACAATGTATTACCAAATATCCAAAATATCCATTGTCAATTTTGCAATATTAGAAATAATTGGGTGATTTCAATTAGTGGGAAGTTATCATCAACAATTCGTTATTTTACGTCACCCAGAATACAGAACGTAAGTAAATAAGATTCAATATTTTCCAAAACAATTTAATTACAACAGCATTGAGTTTGCAGCTCCTAACGCGATGACGCATCGCTTCCTTGGAAATATCTTGCGGCCTTCCCTATATTAAATGCAAACCTATTTCAATGGTAATATACATTAGATCAGTCAGGTAATGAACTTCATTAACGATATCATCTCTTGCAGTAAATTGCATCCTGTTCGCGGGCGCACGTGTCAGCACGGAGGATTTTATCGCGAAGTGCAGCGGGAGACGGGCTTCAAAGAGCGGGAAGTCGCCGCGGAGTTTCTCAAAGGCTCTGTCGGGGCCGCACGCGATAGTCCATGCGCCGCTAACAACTTGCGACCTTCAGGCGCTGCGTCGTCGACGGAAGCGTCCGATATGGGACGCCCGGCAGGCAGCCCGCACTCATAGACTCACCCCATCCCGCTCCGCCCCGCCCTTCAACCGGCACCGCTCCACCATATTCCGCTCCGCCTTGCCCCGTCCTGTCCCGCTCCGCCCTTCAACCAACCCCGTCCCGTCCCGGCCCGGCCCGGCCCGCTCCGCCCTTCAACTCCACCACACCTCGCTCCGCGCCTACCTACTCCGTCCCGCGACGCCATTCAACCCGACCCGCTCCGTCCAGCCCCGTTCCTTCCCGTTCTCAGTCCGTGGAAATGCACTGCGAGCGAATCTTATGCAAAGACGTCTTCGCCACCGTCGCTCGCCCTTAGACCTTCCGCCGAGAAATGAACAAGAACTTCATCAGCATCACAATAACGCAGGAAGGCCTTCGTTCTGAGTTGGTTGCGACCCCTAAAGCCACAGCCACCTCTATTGCAGTCGCTATCGGTGCCGAGATCGCTTCCAGCAGACCGGAGATTGGTTATGACTCCAAGGTTACTAAGCGAATACCATAGAGCTCACCTGCCCTCGAGAGCATAGCTAGAAGGACAGAGTGCATTAAAATTGTAACAAAATATACAATTAAATAATGCTGATAAAAGTAATAACATTTCAGTAAATTTTAAAACCCAACTAATTCTTTCCGTTGAACGTAAATTGTCCTTACGTCTGTGGTATACTCCTATGCGCGTCTTCAATTACTCACTGCGTCAAATTTACTATGTATATATTGCTTGTAATGTATTATGTCAGAATAGAACATCTTCGGCCCTACTTCTTCATTAATTTATTGAAATACTTCTTCTCACATTGGAACGTCGATGTATCGTGACCAATGTATTGAAATAAGTGTGATGAGAATCATCAACACTAAATTTCTCTTTTATTACATATGTATTAACTGTGTTGGAAGATCAGGCAAGATAATCACAAATATATATAATTTAGAATAGTATTTGGTCTGAGGGAACGCCCATTAGTGGTATAAACGTTTTTCTTCGACTAAACAAACTACGACGACGAATACTCAGTTTGTTATGGATTAACTTTTTTTGCGTCGCAGTCGACTACTGCAATTAGATTTTATTATTATACCATCTTTCTGTATTACACTCCTGTATCTTTAGAGATATTAAATACTGAATGTTATGATATTCCCTGCTGCGACACCATACAAAAAGTATGTGGCTACATGCCTCGAAGCCCTTCAAACGGAATTGAATTGTCATTACTTAAGCGGTGCTGCAACCTATGTCCAAAGACTGGCTGTCGATTTGGTATCTCGCTTTAACCTATAATAATATGCTGATCTTATCATCAATTACCAGTTGATGTCATAATATTGACAGGCAAGTGGGCAGGGTTTATTATACTATATTCACAAAAGCTGAAATTTAGGGATGTGGAGAACATACAAACTTAAACACCAAAAAAAGAAATTTGACCTAAAAAAAATGACACGAAATTTTTTTTCCCATAAGAAATTACATGGTACTGACCCACTTAAAATCAAGTTTTTCAACAACTGCTTTAATATGAAACTTTCGATTTCGATATTTCCTGAAAAAAACTATACGACGTATACCCTTAGAAATTGTTTTCACAATTCAAAATAACATGCAAAATTGTTAGTAAATTTCAAAACTCGACAAACATTGTTTATTTCATTACCGATTCATTCAATTTTATTTAACACCTCATTAGGGCCATTCCGCTGCTCTACAATTTCCAACATCAACGCTCATTATAAGCTGATGTCAGCCTGATTTCTACGCACCTTGCCAATCGACTGCTTAGGTGTTAGTACCAGTCCCCCACTCGTGGAGCCACGGTCGTGGGCGACGGCCGAGATGGCAAAATTCGTCTCGGGCTTCGTTGCCAGCTCGGCTTGATAAGGCGACGATTTTTGACTTGCAAATGGCGCGTGCGGCGGCGCGCAGGGAGGGGCGGGAGGCCACTGGTCCCATCCGTCAGCGCGCCTGCCGCCCGCGGGTTGCGAGCCGGGACCCGCTGGTCGCGTGACCACGCCCTCCCGGCCTGGCCAGTCGGCCGGCGCGCCGCGCCGCGCCGCGCCGCGCCGACGCGGTCAGTCCCCTGGGAGATACTACTGCATTCACAGTTAATGGAACTTCTCGTTTTTATTTCTGTGCGTTTTATTTCAGTTTATTTTACTTTTTTTAGTTTCTCCGCAACCGAGTTTCGAGGATCATGAAACACTACTGTGGAATGTTCTACCACTAAAAGATTAATTCTCTGTAAATAAACAAAACACATCGAATTCAATTGCGTAGATCCACATACAATTCTCGTTTACGAAATAAAAAGGCAAATATTCTAGAGTAGTTTATTCTATTTTTCGAATGACACGTGAACGGTCATTGTCACGCAGGCCACGAAAAGTACACTTTAGCAGTGCTGACACCACAGTTATAATAAATACATCATCACCCAAATAAAAAACTAAATAACTTAATGATGTTAGGTTTCCTACACTGACCCTTCACATGTTGTTCACAGGTTATCAAAAACAAAAATATAAACAAATAACTTTTTATAACTTAATGTTATATCTACATATTTTGTAAACTATCTCTGAATTAATTCCAAGTATTCCATTTCTCGTTTGTAAAGACAATATTGTCTCAAAAAATAAAAAAAATATGAACATAAGCACCATTCTTTATTGAAATTGAAAGCGAAACCGACTTCGAACAATGAGCTATTAAGCCCTTTTCAGCATTGGAAAATGTATTTTACAGAGCACTGCAACCGCCTTGCGGGTGTGCGTCTGGATGCCCCTTGCCCTTTCCTCGCAAATGTTCTCTCTGCGTTGTGGCCGCGGACAATAGCGAATGACCTTTGCAAAACCACTGGAGTGGCATCGCTATGCCTTCTATAAACAGCGCGTTTCACATTTTCTGTTCTAATGACCATTAGAAAATGTAATGGAATCTCGTAAATTGCAAGTGATGTGATAACTCGCAACACAAATTTCAGAAAATAACAGTTTCCAATGAATTCTAGCAAATCATGTTTTAACATTGTTAAAATATTATAAATCAGTAATTTGAACATTTTTTTTCGTATACTCACTTCTAAAGCCATCGCGGAGCATTTAACAACAGTAAAGTTCAGTTTTCGCCAAGGCTAGAAAGTATCTTGGCTGGCGATTACCACTGTTAAAGTAATTCAAGTCGATTCAAATGATGCAATGTCAAAGCATTTACAAATGATATTTTTTCTCAGAATACTCATTACATATGAATATATTAAAATCACAATTGGGTATGTTTTTAAATATTATTCCTTATATTAGTTAAGTCTTCCGAGGATTCACCAATTGTGGTAGGAGTATCAACACGAAATGACAATTTCAGAGATGATAACGCAGAAGAACCATCTGCAGTTATGCGACGAAAACTGATGAGTTATGTACTCGGGAATTAATCAATTTCGGTTTCTCTACGCTACGCTCTCTCGATTGGTAAACACATTCGAAAATCATTCATTTTTCGCCCTTGATACATAAATAAGTATGTGCAAATTTGTCCTTAAGGAAATGCGTAGTACTTTTTGAAATGTCACCACATATCTCAGAGCTATCTCATAGATATTTTCATTCCTCACATTTTTAAACGACGTTTACCTTCTGAATGTGGAGAAAGATTACTGGAAGTCAAGTTGAAATTTCAGCTAGTTCAGGTGAACTTGGTTAATAAGAAAACAATCACATTTGGTTCTCACCATCATACTGCATAATTATTACATTTCCATTCTCGTGGCGTAGCCCTATTACGACATGACCCATACTAATGACGCAGTCGTTAGAGCGGCATCTATTCAGCACTGGAGCTGTGGGTCCGAATCTCTTCACCATTCCATGCATTATATCACCAAGTGATTATGACCTGGGCGACAAATATAAACAATCACTTGCAAATCATCATTCATCATAATTATTGCTCGGGGAAAACAAAGAATCAAATCCCTGATCAATAGTTTGAACTTTAAACCGTCTGCAAGCAAAAGGGGGAAAAAAGGTTCAAGACGCAATGAATAAGATGAAATAATAGCTGCGAAAGCAATAAATCACCGGCGAAGAAGTGCGCCGTCCAACGTGCTAGGGGCTCACGAGGTCCCAACGCCTGGGACGCCGTGGATCGACAGGTGGTTTTGCAAAGGACGGGGAACGTGGAGGGAGGGGAAGGGGGAGGGGAGGGGAAGGGGGATGGCGCCTTCGCCCCCCGGCGGTCGCGCAAACAAGCAGATAAGGAGAGCGCACTGGCTAATCCCGCCCTTCCAACCCGGCCTAGCAACCGCTTCACGCCGCGCGGAGATAATTCCCTTGTTTTGAACGGAGACGTCGAGATTGGAAATCTTTCCCTCTCTGGACTTTTCTTGAGAGGCCCTTTTTAACTGACTTGTAAGGTAATGAATAGATTCCTCTTATACTCTCACATTTTACCATGTAAAAAAAAAGAACTGGAATTCGTTTTTTAAACAGTGAAGTAACAGTTCAAAATAATTTCAACAATTTTCATTTTGTTGTCAGAAGTGCACGAAAGGAGCCAAATGAGTTGCAATACCGTGGTGGATAATGTTGAGTAAAATTGAGATCAGGCAATTGATAGTGAGAGAGAAAGGTATTCTGTGAATGATTTACGGTTTCGCTCTTTCAGATACGGGGGTGAAAGTTCCGTTTTGAATATCTAGGTCTCCAATAATGTAAAAGACAATTTAAGTCCAATCGACCCAAGAACCGTGGCTATAGAAAACATTTAAATTTGAGCCGAAGACGCGGGTGACAATGCAGAGGGACAAGGAACTATGGCGGAAAATTGTGTTAGAGGCTGGCTGGGACGCTGATGCGGTGGCCGACGCAGGGGTTGGCGCGGTAGTTGAAGTGGGGGTTGACGCACTGTTCGTCACCGTGGTTGACGCAGGTGTTGACGCGGTGGTTGATGCGGGGGCTGTCGCCGTGGCTGAGGGCAGGGGTTGATACGGTGGTTGAAGTGGCGGCTGACGCAGGGGTTAATGCGGTGGTTGAAGAGGGGGCTGACGGAGGGATTGACACAGGGCTTGATGCGGGGACTGTCGCAGAGGCTGACGCAGGGGTTGATACGGTGGTTGAAATGACGGCTGACGCAGGGGTTGATGCGGTGGTTGAAGTGGGGGCTGACGCAGGAGTTGGCACAGGGTTTTGAAGCGATGCTTGACCCACGGTAATGCGGCGCGGGGGATTTCGTGAAGGCTGTCGCGGGACGAGGCTCCCGCCCGGGCTGAGCCGGATACTGGACGAGCGGCGGAGTTGAGGGCGGGCGCTCAGTCGCGACCTGAAGGGAAGCGAGGGAAGGAAGGCGCGGGGACGGAAGCAGAGGCGGGCGAGCGGGGGGGAGGGGCGGGGCGCAGACGATGGCGGGGGCCGCGGGAGCGGTGGAGGCGGAGACGCGGTCGTGGGCGTGGGCGGAATGCGGCGATGGCCCATCGGCGCCGTGGCACCAGGATCCTGCGCGGACCGGTCCGCCACGCCGCGCCGCCTTCGCGCCACGCGATTACCGCGCACGGCACTCGGCGCTGCATTCCGCGCGAGGGCCGCGCGAGCTGCGAACGCAGGGAAAGCGCCCGCACCGCGCGCCCTCGCACCACTCCGTTTCTGCGATATTTATGTTTACCCTTCATTTGCGGCAAAGCTCTGAAAGCATTGACACTGAAAGCATCAATGCGACAAGTCTCAACGTCTCTACCATTGTCATTATTCTCATTATGATCACCATCATTATTACAATAATATTCATTTCAAAATAGTAAATTTTTGTTAGAACTTACCAGTTGCCCACTCTTCTAGCATTTACATCGCTTTTCTAACGGGTGAGGCGGTTCGTGCGCTGAAATTCGATGTCGTTGTCATTCTAAATTGACTCCCATTCGCCTCATTCTACGTTTGGCATTTTCTTGCAGGGTATTCGGGACCGTGTTCACAGCACACCATATCACTGTTTATGTAGTATTTGAGCTCACAAAAATGCGGGCCCATACAAATCGGACTGATCGGATGACATTTTTTCTCCGTTATGACGTTTCGAGGCTTGTGATTCAAAGGAGGGGCTGCATTGTTCATCGAATGAAGTGAGCAAAAGCATAACTTCAAGAATATTGCTTTCCTACAAATGAAAGATTCACTTTGTATTTTACTCCAATCTGTTTTCGGTAAATATATATTGCAAAAGTACGACCAAATGATCCGTGTATTTCATAAATGAAAAGTGACTTTTGTTTTTCCGAGACCAGCGCTCGGACCTCAAACTCGCAATATTTGTGTTCTGCTATTTGAGTAGATTTTTATGAAAAGATCGAAGACCCAAAACGTTCATTGAGCAAACAAAAGTCCACCAGACGCTTTAGAACTATTTTAAAACAGTTACAATATGAAATTTCTCTTTGTTGTTGTTTTGAACGAGTCACAACGTTGGGGGTAGTTGTTTCTACACTCAAAGAGCCTAACATATAAGTGCGTTTCTTCATTAATTAGTTAAAGCCGACTAAAACTATGAATGTATGCTGTGAAAAACACAACGAACATTCAGGGTGCAAGGCCTTCGCAGCGTGCCTGCTCGAAAATCCCATATCCGCAGGCCAGGGGTTCAAAGGAAACTCTTGTCGAAAATACAGACGCGAGTCTGGCCACCTCTCGGCTAGGAAGCGAATGGCCACCTATCGGAAAATTATCCAAAGCAATAATTTAAAAAGTCCTTTACTTACATGTCAGCAAATTTGGCATTGTGATATTTTCGATCAAATACGAATTTGTAGTTAAATTACTTGAAAGACCTACAGATATCGTGCTTCTTCCCTAGAAGTTATTCTCGACAAGCTAATACAAAAATAGAAATTGCTTTATCCGCAAATCAAATTACTGTAACGAATGGCGAACTCACGGCGGAGCTGTGTAACTGTGGGGAGAAACATCACCGGAGGCTTATTTGCCCGAGAGTTAATTAAGCTTGTTCACAAATTCTGCGAGTCCACAATAGAGTCCCTGGGTCGAATATTCAACATACAGAAGGTAAAGCCTTTTGGAAAAGTAAAAAGGACACTATCACGAATTAACCGGATATCAATGAAACAAGTCAAAAACGTATCCAAAACATAGAACGCAACCAAATTGGTTTTAACGGTTCATCCATTCTCCCTTATACTTTGAAACAGTGAAATGGGAGCTCATAGAAAAAAAAAACGTAATTTTTGAAACCGCGAATCGAATCACCATCTGGAACCCTTTCTCAGTTTCTCACATAATCAGGGAAGGGTTATCCCCTCCCAATATATGACCAAATCAGATGTCGTGTCCAACGCACTGTCCTATAGCGAATCTCTGATGGACAGTAAAGTCATTTTGTAATACTCAAAATGCATTTTTTCTGTGTGAAGGCAATAAGAAGTGTTTTTAGCTGTAATTTACTTGGTTGGTTTATGTAACTCGAACTTAAATGTTCTTTTGTGGTGTCAGTGTCGATTTGTATTATTGTTGCTTTTTCACTAATGTATTGTACACTATTTTATGATATTTCATACTATTGAAATTTTGTATTCATCTCACATACAATTGCTTGTTTAAGTCCTGTTTTATTACACTTGGTATTTCTTTTGATCAGAGCATTTTATTTTGTTTTATAGATAATTCTGAAAACACTCTGTGTATTCTCAGACTCGCCTTTGCGAGTTTAATTGTTTACAAAAATTGTTCACAAAATCTTATTGCTATGAAACTTAAGTTTTGAATGGTGGAGAATTTATGTTTTAAGTAACCTTGTTTTGCAATAAAGCGCTATTATAACCTCACTCTTCAAGGGACAATAAGGTAACACAAAAGGAAACTTAAGATTTAGCCACCTCGGATGACATTGAGGTTTCCATGCTGCAACGAGGATACCACGAATATTAAATGAAGCAATGCAAACTGTGTATAGAGGTGCACACCATGAAAACATTGACGCTATTTACAATTTTGCTGACATATGAATAATATCTTCGCAGGAGTGTTGAGGATAGTAAAACCAACTTATACGAGTGTAAACCATCTATATAACGTACGTAAGCCACTCATGAGATGGCCTCACCACAGCCCGCCCGCAAACAACAATAATTAATGCCTGGCATGAATGACTAGGTTTCTTAAAATATCATTCCTTAACGAAGATTATTAATCAAACGTTACATCTAAATTCAGTACCTGAGAAAATGCACCAAAACAAAGAAAAAAAATAAAGCAGGCAAGAATGAAAAAAAAATAGGTTGCAGGAGGAGAGAGAGAGAGAGAGATGTTTGAAGAAGAGGAAGGTAAAAAGTAATGTGAGGAAAGTTGAGGAGCTTAGTGAGGATGAGGGAGGAAAAAATGACGAAATGAGTAGCAGAAGAAGAAGAAGAAGAAGAAGAAGAAGAAGAAGGCGAAGAAGAAGAAGAAGAAGAAGAAGAAGAAAGAGACCGAGATATAAGGAGAAAGTACGTTAAGGGAAGAGGGGAGAGAANNNNGAAGAAGAAGAAGAATAAGAAGAATAAGAATAAGAAGAATAAGAATAAGAAGAATAAGAATAAGAAGAAGAATAAGAATAAGAATAAGAAGAAGAAGAAGAATAAGAATAAGAAGAAGAAGAAGAAGAAGAATAAGAATAAGAATAAGAATACGAAGAAGAAGAATAAGAATAAGACGAAGAATAAGAATAAGACGAAGAAGAAGAATAAGACGAAGAAGAAGAATAAGACGAAGAAGAAGAATAAGACGAA
>BOPP01000008.1:14923994-14958666 GCA_017312745.1 Gryllus bimaculatus
ATCCGCGAGGGAGCCACCCCGCGATGAATGTTTCACGAATTTCGGAGATTTCATCGCCGCCCCGCGGAGCCGCTCGCGCCCGCGCGGGGCAGGGTGCGGCCAGCGACGCCGCCGACGACGACCCCCTAGACCCGCGAGCATCGCTTGGGCGAGCAGCTACGGCGTAAGGAGAAACTGAACACGTTTGGAATGAGCGAATTTAACTAAGAATAAATACTGTAGCAGTAGTTACACGAAGGTGTCGTGATACGCCGTTTATGTATTTTGGTGTAAAATGCGTTGGAAATTTTGCATTGGTTGGACTCGACGATGTTATATTTTAATCGAGGAGGCCGGAGTCTCTCCGTCAACTTGTAAATGTGCGAGTGAAGAGAATCCAATTGGTTTTTTTTTCTGCTAAGCTGACATAACCCAACTTCCTTAATAAGTTCTTCGTTTTGAAATACCACTCATTATTCAGTGCATTCCACCATTTTTTTTATACTTATGCTGTAGCAGTTTGTCAATAAAGTCTGCGCGTTCTGCCATGTCCGCACACATAGGAGGGCTCGGTTCGTAGTCTTTGGTCACATTTTGTCAAGTCCAATAAAATTATTCCAATAAGCTCGCCATATAGTTCATTATATTTTCTGAAGTATTGACATGCCGATGTAACAAATGCGGCTGAACTACGAAAAATCTTTAGCAAGGGAATCCTTTACCTTGTTTATCAGAGTGAACTCAGTATGGTAGAGGACCGAGCTCATCATATTCAGTAATTTTAACTGCGTTCTAACGTGGGAAGTCATATGAATGACAATTCAGGAAGAAGATTGCGATAAATAACATTAAAAACATGGCGCTAACAGAATGATATCCCTTTCTTTTGGTCCTTTCAACTCAACAGCATTTATTTGTTGGAATAAACCCTAATGTAAAGCATCTCATCCTATGCTACGATTATCTCAAAGAGTTTTTGGATAATAGCAACTACAAACTAATAATAAGAGTTTTTTTTCAAATGCTTAGCTAATATGTTTGCAGTAGTATTGCTGTTTCTGAGTGTCAAAATTATCACCTTAGATACTACACTAAATCCCTTCAATACATACTACAGTTAAATCTCCCATCACGTTTTCAAATATACTGACTAAAGAGTTATATTGCTTTTGCTTCGGGAACGTCACGTATAAGGCACCATTTCAAGGAGAATAACTACCGAATGCGTCTCTAAGGAACACTTTTAACGGCGCGAGCGCGCTACCGTAATTGCGTAATACAACAGGCGAGGCGTCGTGAGAGAAACGGAACGGGGGAGGAGGGCCAAGGAGGGGCTAGGTGGGCGGCAGACTACGGACAGGAGGCGGCAGGCGCTAGTGTGGGGTGGGTCGTAGCGGGAGCGGGGGCGTGGCGGGAGCGGGGGCGTGGCGGAGAGCGTGACGTGAGAAGAGGGGGAATGGCAGAGCCGGGGACGCGCGGGAGCGGAGACGCGACGAGAGCGGGCAGAGACGGGGCTGGTGGCGGGGTGGGGCGCGAGAAGAGGAGGCGGGGGGCGGGGCGGAGGTGGAGGGCGGTCGCCGATCGTCGTGCCACCCGGACGCGCGTGCCACCGCCGCCTCCACCGCCCCCACGCGCCCAGAAATGAGACGCGCAAAACTCGGCTCCCGGTCGGCAAGCCGGTCCCTGCGAACTCCGACCCCGTGCTTGTCCCGCCGCGCCGTTCGCAATCGAATGAACACGGACAGGGCGAAGATGAAGAGTAGAAAGAGAAGAAGACGAGAAAGAGACGCAGACGAAGACCAAGGGGTAATATCCACCAGTGAGCTTTCTGGGAAGAGGCGTTTCGGGCCCTACTTGAGTGCGCGGGATGGCGAACGACCGGTTCCACAAACATAATAAGACAAACTTACGTGTACGACTTCTTTAAAGCATTTGTACACCAACAAAGCAATACTCCAACTTCGCCAAGTCTTTTTAGGTAAAAAATTACTAAGTTTAGGGTCGTTATTTTTCTTCTTCTACCAATCACGAAGCAACATACTGCAGGAGACGGTTAATAAGACCAACTTGCGTTACATTAAAAAATTTCTTCAATAAAAGCTACTCTCTGACTCATTAATTTGATGGGAAGATTCCAATAAAAGAGCGTAATAGTGTTGTTTATATCCATCGTCTGATCATTTCTCTTCCGAGATAATTCGCAAACGCTGGCAGTATGGGCGTGAAAGACACTTCGCTGTGATGGATGAATGGAGCACACACTTAATTAGGTGCGGCAGCTGCCGACACGCAGAACGCAGGGAGAAAACGCATCCCTGGGGAAAACCACAGAGCAAATGGCCGCTTCAGAGAAATGACAGCTATTAATGAAGTGTGGAGTGGGAAGCCGCGAACTTCGTGGCATAACTTCACGGAAAGGATAAGGCATCCGTAAACTTGCGAAAACATGTAGGCCGATTTCAGGTCTGACCTTTCAAAGGTTGCGAAAACTTTAAAAGGCCTCTCTACAAGTAGGACACTTCGTGAAACCCGGAGATAATATTGGGGCAAAAGGCGCGAAGGGTGAGTGAAAGTTAAGAGGACATAATTCATCGTGACTGCCCTTCGTCTTCTCTAAAAAATGATATGCGTATATTACTACTTAATAAATACCTGCCAGTATTTCCTACATCTGACGTTCGACAGTCTTTCAACTCTTGCAGATCCCCTCGGAATTGAAAAAGAACTCTGCGCCTTCAATTTACTTTAGAAAACAATGTCATAGCGTCATCATTAGCATTAAATGTATAGAGCGGAGGTGAATTATCACGGACTACTCTAGTGGCGATGTTCTTTTGTTTTCCCACCCTGTAAGGAGCCCAATGTATGTTTGGGTGAAATAAATCATACACGATAAGCGAATATGCGTTACTCTATATTATTCGTAAATGATTGAAATGTATTGTATTTTTAAAAAAATCATAAACAAATATAATAAAGACATCAGAGAGAATCGCTAACGTCTCATTTAGACGAATGCTAATTCGAAAAGCAATACTTTATTTACGCACTAGAGAAGCTATATTTGATTACGATAGATCCATAAAACTAAATTAGTTTTAGAATAACAAAAATGTCGAAGAACATTTCCACAACAATCTTTCTCTCTTGCCCACCGTCCTTTTAAGGCACGTGCGCGACACCCAAGAGAAATTCCGTCACATTAAACCCGCCTCGCCTCACGTCTGCCCGTCCGCAGTCGGCCACTTGGGAAGCGCGACGAAACGGCAAGTGACGCGCGCGAGTGGCGGCCCCCGAATCGATGTGCGGCGAGTGTACCCGGCGCATGCCCCATTACGATCGCCGTGTAAGCACGTCCGGCACGATAGTCCACATTAAACCGCGCCGCAAGACCCGTCCCGCAGAACCAGACGAGGTGGTTTCAGCCGTGAGCGGGGTCGAGCACCCGGCCGAGGATGGCGCCGAAGGCGATCGGGAGAGGCGGCCCGCAACGAGTTCCAGGCGGCGGAGACGACGGCGGCCGCGCGAGACGGCAGCGAGACGGCGAGGTCAGCGCGATGCAAAGGACGCCCGCCCGAGCGAGCGAGCAGCCGCGCACAGGTGGGGCGGGGAGGAGGCGCGCGCGGAGCCCCAGGCAACACTCCAAAGCGGAGCACCAGCTGCCTCCACGCACGTGGATTTACTCATTAAGTTTTATATGTAAATATTTAGCTTCTTATTAATGGATATATTTTTTTATTTACTTAAAACCCAAAACAGGAAAATCTATCTATATTCTTTGAAGACAGAAAAGCTCCATTTGAAACTTGGCTGTTAGGGAGACGTCGCGTCAGGGAGATCGTTTAGCTGTAGCTAAAACTTAAGGTTTCCGCGGCCGTGTCCTGTACAAACTTACACGTTTAACTGTCCAGAAATATATCGAAGGCCATTCCAGTACTTGCTCAACTAATTAAGGGAACCTACACGGAAAATTCGATCTACATGGAGAGATATCCTTAGCACACACCAGACTGAATATCTCCCTTTCAGCAGGAAGACAGTGCAAAATAGAGAGGTAAGGTCGGTAAGCATGGAAAATCTCTACTTACTTGGACGACATACCGAAGCTAAAAATTAAATTATATCATATTAAGCGTTTCAGTGGAGGCAGCAATGGAAAGAAGGTATGTCACGCAGCATACAGATTTTCAAGCGAGAATCAGTACAATGCTGAGGAGGTGGTGGTGATAAAGGGTCCACTGATTAATGGCAAGTGTTCAACGTAACATTCGAAGCTTGCTGGAGCCCGAATCCAATATTGGTTCGAACATTTGTTTTTGTTCCGACTAGTAGCATGGAGCAGCGAAAAGGAAATTGCTTTGCAATTCAATAAGTAACACAACATGAGTTTTGAAATCGTTCGTCACATAACGGAAGGTTTTCCCCGTCCAAGTCTTTTACCTGTATCTCTAAATTTAGATTGTGACGATACATGCGCAATGCCGCAGATGGTCAAGCCATTAAGGACCTAAGAAGCAAGTGAACAATCGTCTTAAAAAAACCTAAATACCAAAATATTGAAAAATGTTACACCAGATCAACTTCTCCAAATCTCCTGTGATGTCACGTTTTCGATTAATGAACAGCAGCACTAAAATCCCAACGGTAGTAATAGAAGGGGTACGAATACGCGTAGATAAAGTTAGCAAGATTTTTAACAACCCGAGGAAGCACAAACAGAATCAGAGACGGCGACAAGGACATGACAAGGGGGGAGGGGACGAAGTAGATACTTACGTTAAGACGTGGACAGGAGAGGTAAAGCACAAGTATCCAATCAAACTGACTACGTAGATGTTTAAGTGTTAAAGTAAATAGCCTACTGAAAATAAATTAAACAGAAACATTTCTCTGGCAAAATTAGTTCCGCTACACCTCATACGAACTGCTCCCACCTGGCCACGAAGCGACAGGTTAGAAAATGGAGGTAGCAGCAACTGCGGGAATAAAGAAATCAACAAATATTGCTGAGGAGCGCGAGAGATCGCAAACGGATGTAGGATCACAGACCGGCCCACGAGCAATAAAAGAAGAGAGGTAGGGAGCCGAGGAAGAAGGGGGCGGACAAGCGCTCGAGTGGCGAAGGCGGGGGCGCGCGCGGGCGAAGGAAGGGGAGGGGGGAGGCGCAGCGCGGCAGCAGAACGCGTGATGAATGGGCGCACAGCGCGAGGCCCCTCCTCCGCAAGACAACCGCGCCGCGCCGCGCCGCGCCGCGCCGCACGGCCCACGCCGCCGCACGTGCGAGCGCTCGCGGGTTCAACACCCGCCCGCTTCCCACAGCCCGTCCGCTGCCCGCCGCACGCTGGCCGCGCCGCGCCCGCTGCTCTCCTGACCACGCTGCTCGCCGGTTCATGGTCCACTCTAACGCACGCTGCTCTCTGGAATACACTGTTCGCTAGCCATGTCAATTGGTAGACAAAGGCGCTCTCTGGCCAAGGCGCTCTCTGGCCAAGGCGCTCTCTCATCAAGACCCTCCTTGCTTTCGGCTTCCTGACCTGCGACTGTTACCTCTGCCAAATGATTCACACTCACCCTTTGTTGCGGGAATGTACGAGGTGATTAAACTTCTGATTTCAAGTTTGTTTTTTACTGCATTGAAGTAGATACAATAAGGCGTTGAGTATTAAGAGAAATTTCTCGTTTTGTAGTTGAAATTACGCAGATCGTAAAAACAAGTTCTTAAAACTATACTGCGATTTATTTACTGCTTCTTCTGACAGGTCATCAGCTGTTAAAGTGTCATCCAACGGGAACTTACACGTCACTACGATGCCGTACAACCTTCCGATTGGATGACCGTAACAGCTGATTTACGTCAGAAACGGCTCTAAATAAATCCGAGTATATAACCCATCCCACAAACAACACCCAAGAACTGGGACTACACAACAGGTTTCCTTCAACGGCCATGAGCACACTTGTCTCCAGAGATAAGTATGCTAACATCTGTATTACGTATAATTTTGTTTATTTTAAAATATCAACAATTCACAATAATAAACCAATTAAAGAGATTTTCGAAAACTATATTCATTTAATCATTATTCATCGGTAATAGCATTACATACACAAAGTTAAGTGAAACAACAATTAAAGCTTTTATTTCTATTGTGCATAATTATGTTTAGAACCAAAATAACTGACCACCATGAATAAATAAATCATACTAGATGTAAACATTCTCTACCTTTTGGTTTGTTTGAAACTATAGCGTTTATGAATGTTCCCTAATTTTTTCTTCATTTTTTTTGTTTAGTTATACTGTCATTAATACGCATTTATGCAATGTTCCGTCAGGAAGTGCATACCACATGCCAGTAACGTGCGTACGGCAATAAAATTGTAGCGCACGTCAGAACGAATGCATTTCCCAGTGACAACGGCGGAACGAAACTCTCACTTGGTAACTGCGTTGCACTTTCGTAATGGCACTGAGAAATTAGCTCCGCTCATGCGTTATCATTTTTCACATCCGCGAACTCGATGTGTCAAACGTGACGTGAAATCGCAACAACGCTGCGTTATGACGAATATGCCACATTTGCCCCCACTGAAACGCAACGTGACCCAACTCGCAAGAAGCATTCGCTCAATGGAGCAACCGGCAGCCTCTAAACGCTGTCACGACATGGAGCCTCATTAATTCAGACTTCTAGAATTTCATGATTGACAGCTTGAGAAATGGCTCGATGTCTATCGGTACCCGCAATGGAGAGTTCCTGTTTCGAACCCATTCGGCGGCCGAAGTAGTTCATCGTGTTGGACTGACGTCTCACATATGAGAGATCCGTAATATATATGTCAGTGAACTAACATTGGTTCATCCATATCTAAAACATGTGATATGTATTTCCATTTTTCTTGCGGATTGTGAGCAAAACAAGCGAACATGCTATAAACAATACTTACTGAATTTTAATTAATATTTCTTTATTTGAAGGTTATACGTCACGAATGGCCACGTGGACGGCCCCGTTGAACTTCTAATGATTGCATTCAAATCTCAAGTAAACCCTTGAACGAGAAAGGTCAAGATTTACTCAACAGAACATAAATCTATTAATTACAACTTCGTACCGTGCTGCTGGGCCCCGAGTATATTTTTAAGTTGTCAAGCTATATTTCGAATGAAATATGAAAATCACTAGTTAGAACATTATAAAGTAGTGGCCTACAGCAACAAAAATACTGCAGAGCAAGACAACACAAAAAAAGTTTTCAAAAAAATTAGTCGCACACTGCTCAAGAAAAACAAATTAAACACTCGCGTAGAACACTAAAATAAATTAACATTTTAACAAAACCAGTCTTCACCTTAGTTCGCTTTGAATTGCCCAACAAATGTTCATTACGTGTCTTTATTTACGACCTTGAAACGAAAGGGCAGTTCGGATCGAAGCATATTACCAATTCCTTTTGAGTTGTACAGGGTACCGATTTAATTAAGAATAGTTCCATTAGTGAAAGAATTTCAGATCTCAAAAGGTAATTTTACATTCGAAGCTGAATATTTTAAGTTAATCAGCAGGCATTTCCTTTACCATCTGTTGTTATCGGGGACTTCGATCGAACAAACATTGATTTTCGACGAGAAGAAGAGAACACGGAAAAGGAAGTAGTAATAGGAAAGAGAAAAGAGGTGAGTGCAGGAAACGAAGACACGACGAAATGACGTTACATGGTAGGACAAATATGAGACAATACTTGAAACAATTAGCAGGTATTTCCTTAAAATACAGAGCTGCAGAAATTTCTCAAAGTAAATAAACAATTTAAAACAAATTCGTCATCTGTGCCCGAAGTAAACGACTCAATATATTATCTTCTGGGTTGATTTCGCCTGGTCTTTTTGAGGGGTTACATCCAACCCCTGCCGGAAAGACAATTCAGTAGATCCATGTTTGATGACAATGTAGCTGAGAATATGTCAGATTTGTTCGCTTATCATCATCATCATCATGGCTTATCGCCGAAAGCGCGAAACGAAGTCTTCGGGTGTCGACGAGGCGCCTATGCGGCTTTCTTAAGGCGGGCGCGGCGCGATGCGGCGTAGGGTGGGGCGAGGACGAGCGAGGGGGTGGGGCCGACTGGCGCGTCACGTGCCGCCGGCGCACGTGGGTGCCGTATTTACATACAGCCGCGGAAGATTTCCGCGCTGCGCGCCCGAGAGCGCTGGCATCAGCGGCAGCGGCGGCGGCGGCGGCGGCGCGGAGCGGCATGTAGCAGCGCGGGACGGAGTGGCGCAGCGCGGTGCGGCGCCGGCCCAGCCATGACACAGCATCTTTGCGCGCAGTCAACGTGGCGGCAGCGGCGGCGGCGGCGGCGACGACGACGGCGTCAGCGGTGATGAGAGGTGGCGGCAAATCCACGCGATAGAGACGGTGATGGTGAAGGTACCTGCAGATGGGAGACGACGGCAGAGATTCTGCGCCGCAAGCGTGAAACGTGTATAAAACGTGTATGAGGCTGTACACTGACGTGACGAGAGTGAAGACGTGATGGTACTGGACGATTGCGTGAGATTTGTAAGTACCTACACGAGCTTGCTGCGCACGCAGCTTCTGGAGAGGAAGTTAAATAGATGCATTGACAAAAAATAAAAATAAATTAAACTTACTTAGTAACAATCATGCTGTTTCTCCCAATGGAATTTTAGAACTTAATTAAAACTGTTGAAGGTCAGTGATTCGTCGGGAGAGGTGTCAAATACTACTTTCATTAGTTTGAAAATCTGTAAGGACAAACATATTTGTTGGGGGCAGGTTTTTTTCCAACTTTCTTTATCATGAACAATTGTCGAGATGAAGTGAAGCAGTGAATATATGTTAAGAGGACAGAATGAAATGTCATCATCCTGACTCTGAAATGTTGTCATCACTCTCTTTTTAAACCTCTCGTGAAGTGTCAACACACATTTCCGAAGGAAAGAAAAAAAATCCACTAGAAATAGTTCTACGAGAGAAATTCTTATCATTTCACGTAACGTCTTCCTGCGACGAAAGAACCCGAGCGGTGAGGTTGCCGACGAAGAAAGCGGCGAAAACGGTGGGGTGGAACGGGACGTGGCGGGGCGGGACGTGGCGGGGCAGGACAGGGCGGGGCGTGGCGGAACGGGGCGGGATGGGCGGACGGGCGGACGGGCGGGAGCGGGCGGTCCTGGCGGGACAGAGGGGGCGGGCGTGGCGGGACGGGACGGGAGGTGCGGGGGCGAGGGCGTGGGTGTGGGCGCGCGCTCCACGAAGCCGCGCGCAAGAGGATAAAGCGCGTCCGGCGCTGTGTGGCGGAAGCGCGTCGCGGGCCGCGAGAGTAGTAGCGCGGACGGGGCGCGAGCGCGGGGCGCCTTGCGCAAATGTACTCCTAATTGCACACCGCCCGCGGCCGCTCCCGAAGTGCAGGCGGCACGGCGCCGCGAGACGCTGCGGTGCGAACTCACCGCCAGGCAATTAGATAGCCCGGCTTTCGTAGAATCCCCTCGCGGTAAAAAAAAAGCGGAGGTATTATTCGGGCGATGTCATGTTTATACAAGGCTCACGCCCACGGGTGGTTTAAAATGTAAGCGGACTAAGACTGCTGACGGAGCGGTATCTCGATAGATGCATCTAATTTTAAATTATTTTTTAAAGGAAAATTTTAATATTATTTCATAATTGTTCAACCCGGTTTAATATTAATTCTGTAAATTACAATGGTAATTTAGTTTCATGTTAATATTTAATACAAGAAATATATCAACAAATTTACGATTAAACCACATTTTGGTCATGCTTAGGCACCATTACGATATTAATGCGGCGCAGTCCACACATTGGCAACTATACAAAATCTACGACAATGTATATTTTATAGTAGCGGAATCAGTGTGAACAAAAAGCTTCCGCCACCTGCCGGTTAGAAAAATGAACACTACACGAGGTGCAATGAGTAGTACATAATGTTAAGTTGTTAGCTGGCACATTTAATGAGCTTACTTCCAAAGCGACGTATTTCCGATATCAATAGCATCAGTTGCTATATCATGCGAGCAAATATTGTGATAAAAAATTGTGTTTCTCCTATGTTCAATTATATCTGAAATGCTTTGAATCATACCTCGAACTATAAGACTGAATTGAGTACTTACCCTTCCCGGAACTTTATACTCGTATTTCCGATACGTCACTATAGATTTGAACACTGGTTGTTAAAACACCGTTATCTTCAAATTTTCTCTGGCCATTCCAGAATATAAAGCATGGACTATTGAGTATTTCGCAGAAACAGGGAAGTACACACAAGCATTTCCTTGAACTTCGGTCTCTGCCATTTCAATGAAAATAACCTCGAATTCTCTCTTGTATAAATAAGCAACTTCCGAAAATTCGTATACAAAATTACGCAAAGCTGTCATGTTAGACCTATTACTATGGAGTTTACCAATTTTTCTTTCCAACTTGCTTTCTCCAAGTTCCGACGTTTCAATGCTCCAGTAGTCAAGAAGGGCTTTGACAGAAAGTAGGGCGATTCAGTCATTTCGAGGAAGCGGTGAATAGGATTCCCAGAGCGGTCCCTCGTCTCTTTTGAATCTGGTTTCCAAGAACTTCACCAAGCTCTCGCAGAAACATAACACAGCCCATTCAATTACCTTAATGAAATTAGTGGCGAAGTGAAAATAATCATTACATTACGAATAACGAACATGCGGAGTACCGCTACGGAATTAAATGCGTCATTGCAAATGTATTCATATCGCAAATATCACGGATACATTACAAATACAGAGATATATAAAAAATACGGATATATAAAATTGCACCAAATTATGGACTCCCGGCCTTCGCAATCAATCACCCCAGTCGCCAGACTTCAATACTGCAAACGCCAATGTACAGTTCGTGCACGCCGCGAACACGCCTCCTTCACGTGAATGGAGACCGCGCAAGATTTGGCAACGCGGCGAAGCGTCGTCGTCTCAACGTCCCAACTTTCGCCGCCCCTTGATCAGGAACAGTCGGCCCCTCGCGCCGGCCGGCCGCATCCGCGCAGTCAGCGCCGGCGCCGCACCGCGCCGGACACGCGGACGCAGACACGGACGGGGCCGGGCCCAGGCGACCTTCCGCGGCGCAACGCGACGCTCGGGGCGGCGCGGGACCAGGGTCACCGGCGGAGTGCCGCCGGCGCCGCACTGTGGCCCGCTGGGGGAGGCGGGCGGCCAAAAACACCACGCATTATTATTATTATTATTATTATTATTATTATTATTATTTTATTATTATATTATTATTATTATTTTATTATTATTATATTATTATTATTATATTATTTTATTATATTATTATTACTATTATTATTATTATTATTATTATTATTTGTTATTTAAGATCGCGTCAACATCTAGAACATTAGCGACCACTGTTGGATTCAACGGCATGGTAACTGTGAAGATGACATGATATGGTGACGTTGTATTCCTGGCTATCCGGGATGAGCCCCGTCTCAGTTAATTGGACTAACGTTTCGGCCATCTTCCTGCCCAGCAGTATAGCTCTGAAGGAGGCCACAGCAAGATGGCCGAAACGTTAGTCCCATTACCAGAGACGCGGCTCATTCCGGATAGCCAGGAATACATTGACTCCGGCCGCGGAAGCCTACGAACCCATGATATGGTGACGATAGGGGGTGAAAGGACGAACCCAAATACAACGGTGCTCGAGGCGCGACTCGAACCCGAGATCCTTCGGTCCGAGATCGCTACGGCACTACTGCCTCTGCGATCTCGGCCATCGGAAGACTGATTGGTTAACTGCTATGGCCATCCTTAAATGTAGAGTATGTTCTATGTCGGGAGTGCCGGGGTTCCTCTCCACGCTGTAAGGAGAGATCCGCCGCCTTTCTACAAGACGGCAGTGTTCTGCTCCTGCGGAGCAACAGCCCAGCCGGGGCAAGCTGTAATCTCCCGATCGATCATCATTGGCTGGATGAAAATTTTAAGGGCAGGCTGCTCTGATTTGATTCCTATAGTTACTCTGTTAATTTCTAGCGTATGGCCGTCCAGTACCTTCAGAACCTGCAACGGACGTCGCGTAATTCTCTGTTCATTATCTTAATTAAAAACTACAACTTCAATTCTTCACACTCTCAACCCACGTTAATTTGATGTTAAACAAATTGCATGAGATAGAAATCAAATCTTCACGAGTGCGTTCTCTAGACTCTTGGAATACTATTATAAGGATTATCATGAATTAGAAATAAAATACAATTTTTTATGAAAAACGCCCAGAGGAAACTTCACCAGGAAACATTACATCTTGCACCCTTCACTTCACTTTGAAAAGAAATGATGAGATAGTTAATTTTTTTTTCTTTTTAGTTTCAGAGTAAAAAAATAATGAATCATCTTAAAATTTCCTTTCACGTAAGCATTAACCATTTACATTGGGCAATTCTACAAAAATGAATTTTGTCCGATTTTTGCGCCTTCCAAACTACCGTGTGCGACCGCCGTTGGCGCCGCCGCCGCCTTTTCCTCCAATCGCGCCTTGCGCGTGCCCAGACACCTCGTGGAGCCTCCGCTCAGCTGACTGCAGACGCCGCCAAACACATTCGGGCAAAGGTGCGCGGGGCGCTGGAAATACCAAGCGAAGCGTTCCTGGAGATGCGCAGTAAACGAAACGATTCAGCCAATGGGGGAGTTCGTCTGCGATGTTCCACGTGACTCCATCGGACACTTCTTTAAAGCTCTCACGATCGACTGATTTATGGCCATCTAGTAGCAATTGAGCGTAATATTGCGACGTCTCTTTAAAGGCAGTTTTAGTTACACCCGAGAGACGGTATTTTTTAAATGAAAGTTTAAATGTGCCGATAAGGAAACATGACGTCATCGACACTTTTCACATTACTTCGGTAAGAAAAAAAGGTCTTTCGTAACTTCACCGTAGTAAACAGCATTTGTGTTTCAGTAAAGAACCGAGTAATAACCTAAAAATAAAAATAAAACTGTTATTGAGAGTAGCAGCTATGTCGTTGCAAAATATATTTCTTCTTATATTTCATTTTACAATAGCTTCGAGGCAGGATCAAAACCTGTATCCCATATATTGTAAAGGTACCCCAAAACCATGCAGCACAAATTACGTCGCTAAATTATAGTGACTTTTGCGCGTAGGAATTACCACTTGTATCCTATCGATTATATTTTGCTTCTGAAACCTCGGCAAACATCTTTCGAAACAATTATTCTTAAACCACAAAACGATTATTCTTAAGTAATTTTTTTTTATTATTTTCAACTGTCATAAAAGAAGGATACATTTAAACGCTTTTTTAGATCATTCAAAATATATACTTCAAACTCATATTAACGATGCTGAGACATGTGATAAAAGGGTAATACTGGACATAATGGGGTCACTGATGACGGCAGCACGACGGAATAAGAGAGGGATGCAACAAGAATTCCAATATGTACACCACAAACCCATTTTGTTCACTATTAATTGCGTAAATGGTGACCGGGATCAGAATCCAATAAGCAGAGATAGATTCCAAACATGCCAGCAACTATGCAACAGGTATTCCTGGCGAAGAATATATACAGATTTAATGTCTAGAACCAATTACTAAAGCCCCGAATGTGCTATGTAACGGTGGATCGCATAACATATCGGAAGACGCTAATCGCAAGTAATTTGTTTCAATTGCGACGTCACAATGTTTGAAAGAGGATGACGAAACGGTACTGCGAAAGAGGGCATCACCGACGTGAGCAAGCGCGCTAGGTGAACCAATGATTCATGAACTCTATTCCACGTGACTGCTCACAGAAGACGGAGAACAACAAAACTGCGCACTGTGCTGAGTTCTCCTCGGAAAGTGACGAATGGTGAAGCCGGCAAACCCGTTATGATGGGTTGGTAGTATGGCTCTAAACAGCGCCGCCAACAAAGATGGATTGCTAAAATGTTCTAAACGCGTACGTACACACACACGCGCACACAGATCGAGGAATGGAAGAAGTGGCAAAGAAAAATGTGTATACGGAACATCGGTGGCCCCGTCACGCCAGTGGCCGCAATTCGGGGAACTCCGGGAATTTGAACCGAATGCAGAGATGTCAACGCGCATTCAACGAGCTAAGATGAGCTTACCAGCTTGGGCACGGAAGTTCATTTCTACCTCCAGTTCTTCTAGTGTTCTATGGCGACATTTTATCCACCCTCTGAGTTCCCGCGCGTGAATCTTGAACAAGAGTTACGAGCTACTATCATTTGTATAAAAATATGCTTTCAAAATTAGGTAAAAAGCGACAGTCCCAGCTGTACATATCGTTTTAAATGGAGCATATGAAGTAAATGTTAATTTCCAGAGGAATGAAGAATGTAACTTATTTGAAAAAAAAAATTATATTAAACAAGGGAATGTTCATAACACATTGCACACTTTAAATGTAGCAGAACTATTCCTTGCTTTTACGATCAAATTTGGAAAAACCTTCTAGATCAGGTTTTCATAAGTAATGGTGGACACAATATACCAAAATGCTTCAATTTTGGCACGTGTTTAAAAACGCATATTCTACGTCTAGCTAGCAGTCTACGAATTTGCTTCTAGGCGTAGCGATTCAGTTACTCGACGCGAGGAAGTAATGACTACAAATAGACGACTGTCAACAAAATTGCGACTGACCTACTTCGCTAATCGAGGAACGTCATCGGGCAAGTTCATTTACTACGATACACGTGCGTCGTTATCGAGCACGGAACAACAACATTAGTCCACGAGCCTGAAATGTCACAGACATGTCTAATTCGAAACTCCCGATAGAGGTACTCCACTTCGAGATAAGTTACGTAATCTCCTATTAGCGTGAACAGATAACTTAAAGTGAGAAGCATCCAAATGCTCGTTGGTAATATTTGAAATACAGAAAATCATATAGTATAGTATGTTTAACATCATTTTGTATCCTCTCACATTATTCTCTTCTTTACCAACCATACATTTCACAAAAAGCCACATCATTTAATTACTCATAGTAGATCCTAATTTCAAATCCAAAGTTAAATTTATTCTGATATAACTGAAATGTAAAATAAAATGTCAACGCCAGGCAGAGACTGAGAAACTACTTTTGGCGTAAGTGAAACAAGCCTATTCACTCATTGATGGAAGTGATGACAACAAAAATTAGTTCGAGCAAGCAAATACAAAGTGATGTATTTCGATTCGATTGCTTAGCCAAAGAATGTTTTATCATCTAAATAAATAACATCTACATCAAAAAGTCGTTTCGGGGGTACGGATTACGCAAAAAATAAGTATTTCAGGGGACCAATCACGTTTAGAGCAAGTTTCCACAACATCCATTATTTCGCATATACGAAATGTTATAATAATGTACTTTCCAAAACGACTCTTACTAATATAACACCTAAATGTACATAACCTTATTTCTAGGTGATAAGAAAGGGTGGATTTTAAAAGGTAGCAAATATTTGCACAAAAGTAATTGAAAGAAAAAAATATATTAAAAGAATTAAAAAATATCACAGTCTTAAAACATTTTTAAGGTGAAAATCAATTATTCCAAAAAATGTATCAAACAATAGCTTTATATGGCCAAAATCTGTCATGTATTTTCAAAATATTAAATAATGTAATCCGTTAGGATTCTAGTTTTGAAGCCAATATCAAACCTACTACCGTATGTTCAAAAGTCACCGTAGAACACACGCAATAACAATCCTATTGTTAAAATTATCACGTTCCAGAGGGGTAGGAGCACAGCCATCGCCCGGGATATAATATGCCCTACAATTACAGGACCAGTGACCATCGCAGTTTACGCCTCCGGAAACAATAATCGAATCAAAACCAAAACCGTGAACCTAATTGTTTTATTTACCATTTCTTTCAAAATGTTTCTGAGAAAGAGAAAAATACTTGCCAATAAAGTATTTTAAAATGCTTTTGTAATATATTTAAGTCGGGTTTATTCATTTTTAAAACAATTTCTGATGTTCAGAAACGTTACTACTTCAAATTGTTAGCTTATTATCTACGGGCAGAGAGTTCAGAACCAGAAGGTTCGAAGTTGGACGTTCGTCACAGGGGTTGGGGGGGGGGAGATTGTACGCGTTCCAGCGTAAGGGACATAAAGAGCCAACATTTGCCATATAATTTCTGAAGCGCCTAAAAGAATCGCGCTTCATTCCCCCAGCCGGAGGCCGTCGAGTCGCCGACGTGGTTGGAAAGGCGCTGAAGCCCCGCATCTGCACGCCGCGTTTTCGCAGACGGGCTCGCGGGCGGGCGCGGCCAGGTGTGCGTTGCGAGTCGCGCCGAAATTGGCAATAACGAGTGCGGCGGCGAGCGGGCGGCCGGCCCGTATCCGCAGCGCAATCTACCTACAGCGCGCGGAGGAGGGGGGGGGAGGGGCGGGGAAGGGCCCGCATATCCGCCACGCGACCGCCCATAAAGCACAGCTGTCAGCGGCGCTGGGGGTGCCGGCCGCCCGCTCCGGTGCTTTCGCCTCCGACGCTTCGCGCCACGTGACGGGCGTTGCCCAACTCAATGCGCACTCCACTCGTAAATCCACCTGGGGCGGTTCGAGTCACCGGGGGAGGTGGCTCGGAGCATCAACTGATGCAACTGCAGTGTCTCTGGTCCTAGGCTTCAAGTTCCGACAATAGGAGTATTGTCGACACTAGCCAGATAGCTAGATCGAATCTGGAGGAGAATTCCAGCGGCCGGCTGCTCTGATCGGAAGTTTTCCGTGGTTGCTCCGATCAATACCAAGAGAATGCCAGAGAAGTATCCTAACAAACGTGTGATCTTTCCTTCCTCTTACTCGTCTTAACCTAGCCCTTACTTACACACACAATTTTCACCTGTGGATACCGGGGTTCACATTCCGGTAGAGTCGTGTGGAGTTTGTGGGTGACAACGCTGCAGATTTTTTTCGGAGTTTTCCTGTTCTACCTTGTTCTCATTCAATGTAGTTCAAGCATTTAACGTTGAACAATCATCTACACATTGAATGTGATTTATCCAGCTGGTATCATGACAAACGAGTATGCTCTGGTTTCATAATAACACACTTCACGCTCTCCGCATAGGTTTGTACGATTTTCATACATAACTAGTAAAATTCGATGCAAAATGATTCTTTGAGTGCTGACGTAATCGCATAAAAAATTATCAAAATGTTAACAACGACGGAAATACCGAACTTGTTTCGATGCGAATATCCAGTAGGGAATTGATGAACTGGAAGCTTTCGCCCGGATTTTCAGTTGTTTACCCTTTTCATACGGCATACCTTAACACAGGGCAGTCAGACATAGCGGCACGCGAGACTTTCGTGCCCTAGGGGTGCATAACACGTTTGAGAAGCAGGGGTTCGAGAAAGATGCTAATTGAATCCTGGTTGTAATTCTTAGAGAGATACTTATTAAATTATAAACACTTCTACTACCTGTTAATGTATTCATAACTTAGAAAGTGTCAAAACTGTCAATACCATTTAGGGGAAAAGTGCAATTGAGAAACACTTTGCTTTCAAGCACATTGACAAATTTCAACTGACATCACCCATCACCTGGCACTCACGTGTGATTCCCGCCACGGTAACTAACTCTTTGAATAATTTTATTTGTTATCAAACACATATCATTCACGCATTGTCGATTTACAAAAAGGTGCTGGCACTATATAAGATGGTAAAGAAGCGAAATAAAGAAAAACGTTTGAACAGTAATGCTGATATTTTTTTAAATGATTCCTACCCCAGAAAGAAGTGAAACATTTTATTGTATGCTTTTTGCAAATTAGTAGATTAGAAATAAAAAGCGTCCTTAACATTTTTTTCGACAAATTTTAATTCCAGCTACAATTTTTTTTTAATTGAAAAAAAAATATTACTTAATTCAACATTATGTCCTTCCGTACGTCCATGGGAGGACAATTCGAATTCTTTCGACATTTCTCTTTCGAATATATAACACCAAGATCTACACCCTACAAGTCTGACATTACACTCCAAGTATTTTAATACAATGTTGCACTCACCACATAACGGTATTAACTTGCGTTGGGACAGGACGAAGAGACACTCACCTGCAACAGAGAAAACATTATTTTAGTATCACTGTTGAAAAAGAAACGGCTACACATGTAAAGCATTATACACGAGAAACCTTCACATTTACTGTTATTTTCAGTCGAACATTGTAAATCACTACATCTCCAACACAAGCAATCCCTTTTGAGGAAATTCAATTCCTCTTCAGATCACTTCCTCGGGCGCAACACCTCGCGAAACGCTCCAATATCCTCACGGAAACGTGGCAGCGCCTCTTGGGCGCTGGTGACGCACGAATCTTCGCTCTGAACGCTCCAAACCATACACAGACAATTTCCTCTCTCGCCACGAAGTGTGCCCCCCGAGCATCTGCTATTTATGTGGTAAAGCTACAAGTCAAGGTCAGGCGTAAAGTTTTGGTACTTTCATATTATTACTCGTCCACTTGACGAGAACGTAAAAGGAAAGTACCAATGAAAGCAAGGTCATTTATTCGCAGATTATGATGATGATGAAAATAATAAACACATAATACGGCACGAATATACACAGTAATAACGGGATTATCTAAAAATCAACTGGATGGTCTTACGCTGTTAGAACCATCCTCCAGACCCACATTTTCGAGAAATGATTTTATGAACTATAGTTTATTTAAAAATAATATAGTAGAATAAGGAGGTGAAAAGTGTCCCCAAACCAAATCGAGAATCTAGTTAATCGATAATACTTACACGAAAGAAAATAAAAAAAATCCTAGATTCCTAAAAATTAGCCTCCTAGGGCAATATGTTGCAGAGATTCTATGAGAATGTGTTTCATGAGAATTCGTGTTATTTCACGTTTAACTTTTTTCTCAGATTTTGTTGAACGTATCAAGCTGGAAAAAACAGTGTAGAGACTGGGAATAATAGTTGAATATGAAGATATGTTTGTTGATCAATTTTGGCGCTAAATTCAAGTAGAAAAAAATTGAAATTGATTTTTGACGTGATAACGTTGTAGTATTGTCTCAGATTTTCCCTACAATGTGTCTCATAACATTCTATAACATTTGTTTGCATATTTTAAAAATTGTGGACGATGTTGAAATTTATATTACAAGAAAAATATATTCAATCAGATCTACATTTTTGGTTCTAACCATCTTTTTCACAGATTTACGAACATCAAAGTTTTTTTAGTATATTAGCCGCATTTCAAATAATCGTTCCAAATGCGACATTCCGAATAACTCAAAAAAATATTCCTGGAACTACACCTCGAATCACATACACTCAATTTTGTTTGACAACGTCGTTAAGCGAACTTCACTGAAAAAAACTGCTGCTATTCATAACGAGGTTTCTGTGATGTTTTAATCTGTTCCACTGTAAAGGAGATTTGTTATTTCATAATAAAGAACGTGCCTTTAACAATAAATCCTCGGGGTTAGGGTAAAAACTCTGAAAATGAGATCACGGTGGTGTAAAACCATCTAATTGTTTATATTCGCTTTAATCTTTCCCCCTCAATACACACTGCTCTAAGGGCAAAACAAATTCGTAGGTATATAATTTGGTTAGAATAGGCCCTCAACATTGACAATAAATATATCTGCCATTCCGAGTGGAATCTATAATTGGGACCGGGTCATGTAGAGTTGCTTGCGAATTTACTCAAGATATTTAAACGGGATCAATAGTTACAAATCGGTTTAAATGCAAAACTACTTGATTTCGGTTTTCATGAAAATACTGGACTAATAGGAGAAGGAGACCAAAAGAAAAATAGAAGGGCTTATTTTAACAGACACGTGCAATTCTTCCATGATCTCAAAAGAGAAGTTGAAGTCATTATTCATTACCGTGTTTCTGGAGCACCCGTTTTATATGACGTAAAAAAATGTCAGGAGTTATTACCCCTGCAAAAACGCGCTCCAGGCGATGAGCGAAATCCCATCTGTTGCGCAATACGTCGCAATATTTCTCACCCAGAAATAACTCTCGTACTCTCGTTAGGGCAACTTCCAGTGGAGTGTTGGAAACTATATAGAATATTCTCATGTTGGATTCTTACTTATGAAATACTGATTAGTGTACATAATACTTATTACTGTATTACAATTGTCGATTTTATAATTTGTAATCAGCTTTAAAGGAAATCATTTTAATTAACCATTGAGCATTTATCTACGAGAAGAATTCAACTAATTGTAAATGACGAGAAGAGGTTTTCAATTTACGATTTGCACTTATGAACGGCATGAACCAGATTTAAAATGTATTCCAAGACTGTGCACGCTATTTTAACTCCTAACCTACAAATAAATGCTTTCAAGTCTGTTCGTTGCGCTATTCCATGGCTTTGGTTGAGTGGAAAGCTCAAACTTCTTTTCAAATAAAAACCCTTAATGTTGTAAATATAAAGGATTTTGCAATTTTCCAAATGTCATCTATTTTTCAGAAACTGATGATAACGTCAAAGGGGGTTCTCAATATGTAAATAACCCCAAAAAATAAAGATATCTTGACGATTTCCAGGACTGCACATTTTAATCTTGGCGTATTTCCCATGTTTTAGCTAATTCATCCATATATACAAGGTACAGAGATTGTAAGGTACAACACTGTGTATATATCCTCTACACCTGTACCAATCTTAATAGTCTTTACAACAGCACTAATAGACCTTACTCCTGATATGTGTACGAAGTTAAAGCGGTAAAGAACCTTAATCACGGATTTTATGAATGACATTCGATAACATATTTTGAGGTGATTACAATACTTTTCCTCCCAATAAAGTACAGAAAGGAAAACAATCGATCCCATACAATTCGCAATTTATTTTGAGTCTCGATAATGCAGTTGAGGGTTGCTGAAGTCAGTCCACTTCCGAGTACATTTTTATACACACATTTTCTTTCTTTTTTTTTTCTTTTTTTTTTTTTTGCGAGTCTGGTAAGTATTGAGTTGTGAGGAATTTGTGTGTTTCGTTTGGGCGAACCTCCATGAAAGTTTTTTTTTATCCCGCCATTTCCAGGTGATTACTAATGTTTTCGACAATCTGAACATAAAATCAGAGAATATACGAATTTTTGAAACGTTATTTGACAAGAGCGGAATCCACGTTTTATTTTTGCTTTTTGATTCGGAGCCTTTAGTCTGCGAGCCATTTCTTCTCGTTCAGATACTGTTGTGATGCGCTTTCGGACTTATTTCTACACATCGGCTACCAAGCTAATTGCCATTCCTTCTCGAGCGGCAACACCGGTGACAAGGCTTGGTATAGACTCCAACAAAACGAAGGTAATTCTTTTCAAATAAAGGCAAATCTCACTCACATGTTTAAGAAGATAAACAATTTCCTTTCAAGAATGCTAAACGCACAAGTAATACGCAATTCAAGCACTCTGGGAACAATTATGGAAAGGCACAATGCGAATTGTTGCAAAACGATTCGCAAATATAAAACGTCATTTTCTAAAAGGGCCGTATCTAACAGCTTCTTTACAAATGTAATGTGTACACCAATAAATTAATGCTACATATTATTTTCGCAAAAATGTTAACTAATAGCAAGAAATTAAATAAAATTAGTCTTAGTGTATACTAAAGTATTGAAATCATTTTCATAATAGTACATTTTACAAGATCTAAGTACATTATTTTTGTTAAAATAAGTTCAAAGAAGCATTCCGGATATCTTTCGGAGATTTTGCTCTTACGTCCACACTGCATTAATTCTTATGAATATTTCTCACATAACTGAAAATATTCCGCATGACAATCTCAGAATATCACAGAGTACATTATGTTAACATTCAAACCCTGTGACGAGTGCCATTCTAAAGAGAGAAAACAGAGAAACCTAAACATCTAAAACAAGCCATTTCTCTGCTTCCCCCATATTCCCGAGCCCGCGACAGTTTCTAGTGTTTTCTTGCGTGAGACGCTTTCTATACTTAGAGCTAGTAATTCAGCAAGAAGAATCTAGCACAGAAAGCAAAAAGCGCCCGCGACGAGCCGCGACACGAAGCGACCGCCACGCCGCGCCGCGGCGCGTTTACTTTCTCTGTGCGGGCGCGAACTGCCACTTTCGCGAGTGCAATGCGTTGGCGGGCGCGACCTCGCCGACGGTGACACGAGGGTGGGTGAGGAGGAGGGAGGGAGGGGGGGTGAGAGAGAGAGGGAGGGAGAAAGGGGAGAGGGAGGGAGAAAGAGGAGAAAGGGTGAGTAGAGGGAGAAAGAGGAGAAAGGGCGAGAGGGAGGGAGGGAGGGAGGGAGGGGACGGCGGTGGGATTGGGAATCTCAAGGGGACACTCAAATAGCTCATATTCTAGACCAGGGATTTCCAATCTCTTTCTTTCGTCGACCCCTTTTATATGAATTGTCGGCTCAACCACCCTATTACGTTTCCTCTAGAATATACAGCAATCACAATCATGACACAAAAAATTGCAATTAAATGGCTTAAATGTAACACTTTCTTACACCAATATCTCATAAATATCTCGATTTTTCAATAATCGATGACCCTTCCACTTTTGATAGTTTGGTGTCATATCTTCATTGAAATGCAATGGTTACAAAATGTGCAGCGTTTAGCGCTTATTAAGAACTGGCCATTACATTTCTTCAGTGCGTTTTGCGTGATAGAGAATTGTTGTGAATGCATAGTTACAATTCCTTAAGTTTTCTAAACATCTTAACTCCGAAGTAAGAAGGAAGGATAAGAAATAAGGCCGGATTTGTAATATGTTATCACGCGTTTTCTTGCTTACTGTCAGAAAATACTTCATTATGTTCATTAATATTTCTTGTAATCAATGGGATCTTGATTATCCCGATTAGGCGCCGGCTCATATCCCGCCCTCAATCCACCCCTGAGTCACCATTGACCCCTTTCAAAATTTCATTGACCTCTAGGAGTATCCTTGGGCGATACTGAACCTAAGGTATCCCCTTTGGGAATCCATTCTCTAGACTTTACTAGTACATTATATACTGAGGCAATCCATAATGAAGGTGGTCGGATCGCTCCCCCCCCCCACCTCCGGGTTCCGAGGATCAAATCCCGGAGGTATTCCATGTGATCGATGATTCCCTGTGATATTTGGGGTGCACAAACCGAGTTTGGGATAGGTATTTTCGGGATTCTTCTGTTTCCTCTCTCAATTATTATGGATGTCTATTTTCAGTCAGCATTTTTTTTTTAATTTCATAAAACCTCTATTAGGTTATTTCGTGAGGTTTCGGGGCACGGGGCGCTCATCAGGCAACATGGGGACAATGATTAATGAAATGGTATTATTAATTTGCGAGTAATAGTTATAAAATTCGAAATTGATTCGAGATTGATTAAATTGATTGGTAATACAAAAACATTTATCTTTAATAACATTCAAATTGACTAAAAAATAGGATAACTTTTATGTTTTTATCAATTTAATATTGTTGAGATGTTACACCAAATTTTCTTTTAATTTTACCTATAACTATCTGGTAGATGTTACACTTTCATTTGTAAACAACATGCGTAACCCCAAAACGCATGCTTATAACAAAAATAATAATAATTATTTTATATTATTATTCGTGAATGTTCTTTTCTATTTTTGCATGTGTATTCCGAAAGTACTCTCACACAAATCAGCGTCCGACTCTTCGTCCACTTCGGCACCAATGCAAATGACTCATAACATTTTTGTGTTAGAATAATTTATGCGTCACAACGATATCAATCTCGTTCGAGAAGTTTTTTGAGAAGGAGAGCTGCACTGGCATGAACCACGGAATAACCAAGCCCGGCTATGTAAAACAAGTACTACTAACCACGTGTTCTGACCTAGCCCCACTTACAGAGTTGGCGATCCTGATCCCGACGCGGTCTGAATGGCGGCGGTCGTGTAATGTCTCACGGGCATTAAGTGGCGCGTTCGCTCTTGGCGGAACTGCAAACGGCGACGATCGTAACTTCAACAGCCACTTAGCGACTTGGGCCAGAGGCTGCGCTGTATTGGGGCAACGGTGACGACATACGCGGGGAGCAGGGGTGGGGGACCAATTAAAAAAGAGCAGGAAGCCGCGTTGATCACGAACAGACTCACATACACCCTCTTAGAGTACCCAATAATTGCACACGATTCTGTAGACTATTCTAAGTTCACCTTCCCTTCATTAACGTGTAATAGTAAAGTTAAAAATTCATACTACCTGTTAATACAAAACTCCGAGTTGGTAATAGTGGTTTGACAAGTAACTCTGTTTGATATCAAAGATACGGATTTTTTCAAATAAAAGAATGTCATGTTTGGAAATAATTCTTCCATTTTCAGACCCTTTATTCCAATTTTTCACCAAATATTTTATTCATTTGCGAAAGTGTAATTCATTAAAGCTCTCAAATTACTTGCTTAGACATCTTCATTTGACTAAAATATTTTACCAGCCGTGAAATATTTCAGATTCAAAAATAATTAGAACTCTTACGGAGCAAAATCGGAGGTGAAAGGAATAATTCCGAGCCTTAATTTGTTAAGTTCTCTTGAGCAACACAGTTTGAATGTACTATCGTGTTGTCGTGAAGGATTTATTTGCACTTGTTTCGTATATTTGTTTTCCTATTGATACCTTAAATATTATCGACAATGGTGTGTAGAGTTCCCCTGTAATGGTTTTACCAACCTCGCGAATTCCTTAGAGGCCCAGAACACTCAGGCCACCTGCATTGCTGAAATTGCTTGCATTTTCATAGTCGGATCAACTCAACAATCCATTGTTTAGATTACTGTTTCGTTACGCTATGTGGTAATGAATACACGTTTTATTCAAAGTCACGAAAATCTTTTGAATTCCTTTTGCAAAACGTCCAACAAGCAACAGATGTTTTCATTCAAATCGCTTTCAGATTTGACATAATCAAACACAGCACTGGCATTTAAGAGGACTTCACCCGCAATTTACAGAGCTCCTTCCTCTATAATTCATTGGGCAAAATAGAACGCACTTGCTTGGTTGAAATAACTATGACTCTGCAAACACGCACAGTTTACTCGCGATTTTAGTAAAACAATGACAAGCTCTTTGTCGGTGATTTCTGGCGTACCATGTCTTATGGGGCCTTCAGTTCGCGATGCATCTTCAATTGCTTTTCCGTCGGACGTAAATGAGATCCTATGACAAGCGGTTCTGTACGTAGGAACTTAATAGCACAATGAAAGACTGCTGAGAAAAGAATGAGTTTCGTTGGAGGAGCCTAAAATCATAAAAATTGGGCACCGGTGTCGATGGATATTCATTGAGAGAGATTAGGATTCAACAGTAGACGGTAGTATGTTGACGAAGTTAGTCATCCCGTGTACATTGCATCACTTGTTGCCAGAATGCAGCTTATCTAATCCCGCACTGCATCCACGAACATCCAAAGAGGGAGCACGTGAGAAGTGGCGCGACTACGCCTTCCCCCTCAACTTTAACAAGGGAGGCCAGGCGCATCGGCGAGCACTCGGCCACTCCAGCTCCGCTCGCTCGCTGGCACGCGTCCCCGCGCGCAGTGCGTCACAAGCGTCCATCAGCGGGCAGGCCTCTTCATCAGCCGCCGCCTCCACGTTGGCGCGCGGAGATTTGGAAAAGCCGAAAAGAACGCCTCGCTCGTAAACTGGTACGTCGCCGCTGCTATACGACTGCCGCCACTTTCTCCCCCCGTGCCTCCTCCCGCTCCTCGTACCTTCCGCCGCCGCCGTAAAGCAGCGCCGCTTGAGCGCGCGCCAAGGCTCGAACCGCCGACCTCCCCGCGCCCCGCGCCGAACGGCCCGTCGCGACGCGTCGTCGGGGCGCCAGCGCTGGTGAATCACGCCCTGCCTGCCCGGGATTTCATTAATCCTCGCGGTTTTTAATACAAGGCTACGGCGACGGCGGCGGAGTAGTGGGGGTGGTTAATGTTCGGGAAGAGGGTGAAGGTGATTGACGGTACGAGCGGACAGGAGGTGGCGGAAGCTTTACTGATGTTGGTAAAGGAGAAGTTGGAGACGGTTGAGGTGATAGTCGTATCGGTGGAGGTAATAGTGGTGGCGTTGGTGGTCATAATGCTAGTGGTAAACGTGATAATCGACAAATTAGTGTTGGTAGTGAATGAGTGGAGTTATTTGGAAGGCGGCAGTGGACCAAACAACAATGATGTCTATACATATATACTACATGCCTGATGTAGTGGTGTTTGTGGTGATAGTAGTTAGGACAAAGTGATGGTAGTGATAATTGGCGGAGGTGATGGTGATATGAGAGTAAGATAGTATGTTGGAGTTATTGCGAGAAACTCAAGATGGAGCGGGACGATCATCGGCGACGAATGCGGCAGCGGCTGCTGTCGCAGGCGCGGATGGGGCGTGCGCGGAGTGCGTGCGGGAAGGAGGGAAGGGACGTCCGCGCGGCCGCCTTGTTGTGAGCGCCGCAGCCAGTTAAAATAGGACGCGGCGGCCGCGGCGCGGCCACCCCACACGCCGCCCGCCGCCGCCACCGCCGACTGGCGCCGTACGGCGCCTCATTCATGCGGCGGAGGCGCGCCGCCGCCACCCGCTGCCCCCCGCCGCCAACGTCCTGCTCCCGCAGCCTTGGCCGGCCGCCCCGCGAGCCGCGCCGCCTCGCGAGGTCGAAAGGCCGGGCGATGAGCGGCGCGTACCGCGGCCCTGGATCATTATGGCTTAACGGCCCCACTGCGTCTGTAACCTGTTGCTGGGTCGGCGCCGTGACCGCCGATGGGACGAGGAGCTGAAGGGTCGGAAAGCTGTAGCACCAGCAGCGGAGATTAGTTCAATTTCCCTCAATGGAAAGTGATTTTTGGAGTAAGTGAGGCGCTTGGAATATTAACTGAAATTGCTGAAATAAATTTAACTAGCGAGTTAAAAAAAATATACATATTCGTTTTCGGATACTAACAAAATTACTAAAAATAAATCCAACCCAAAACTGCCACGATGAAAATTAATATCGTTATTAAAATAAATTGTTAAAACGTGTGCGTTTTTCGATCTATTATGTCGCTGTTTCATTGAAGTACAAGAAACATTATTATGATCCTATTTAGTCTGGGATGTTCAATAAACGATGATCCAGTGGGAACTATTATTATCGATTCTTCTTGTTGCACTTGCAGTGTGCGGTTGTCGCCTCTCATTTCGTACGAGGCGTTATTAGCAGTCTTGGGGTCGTTTTTCAGTTTTCCTGGACAATGAATTTTAAATACATAGACACAACGCTCTCTTAATTCGAAAACATATTCTTCCGAAAAGACTCTCATACTAGAAAAAAAAAAAACAAAAAACAACTAAGCAGTAGCACACGGACTACATTCAACTGAGAAGAAAACAAATCCGCGGCTGAAAATTTTCGCACGCCCTCTCAGACGCGCGCGAGAGCGAGGGCGGGCAAGCGCAGAGCGACGCGGGAGGTGGTGACGGGAAAAGCGAGGAGGAATGGACGGCGGAGGAATGGCCTGAAGAGGTGTGGCCGGGTCGGCGAAATCTGTGTAAGACATGGAAGGCTGAGGCGAACATGAGGTAGAAGCGGTGTAAGGGCGGAGGCGAGAGAGGAAGAAAAGAGGGGAACGGTGGAAGGGGCAGAGGCTGAGGGCCGAAAGCGTGAGCAGAGGCTTGGCTGATGGTGGGAGGGGTGGAGGTCCGACGCGGGGGCGTATGGTGGGTGTGGAGGCGAAAGCGTGAAGGTAGAGGCGGAGGTGGAGAGAAGGGAGGGGATGGGGCCGGAGGGACAGATGCGGGGGGCGTGCGTGGAGGCACGAGGGGAGGAGGCAAGTGTGGGACGGGGGAGACGGGAAATGCTCCCGTTGCGCTCGTGGAACGGGTGGGGGCGCGAGGAGGGAGCGGAGGGGGGGGGCGAGGGCAGCGCCCTGGCACAATGGGCTTTTTATCGGCGATGTGAGTTATTGGAGCGGAGGCTGCCGGCGGCAGCGGCGAGGGCGGCGGCGGCGGTCGAGGGCAGGGCGCGCCCGGTTGTGACCCGGCCAGCTGCCCGCCACGCACGAGGCGCCCGCAGCCCTACTACCCTCCACCATATTTATGGAAGATAATTTGTTAATGGGATATAATAGGTGGTGGACAGGCCAGTGCTCTCCTGCTATGGGTTCTGACCTTCCTATCTCTTGTCACTTCATACATAATGAGGAGATGGAAAACCGAGATGATGCATTTTCCTTCTGAAATCACTTTACTGTACCGTAGCGAGAAACCAGTTCATACGAATCTAGGTACTGAATAAGAAGATTTTTTAAGTTGTTTCCAAAACAACACCTCTCCCACACATTTTAATGAGTTCTTATTAGCATGAACAATACACTGACATTGACACGTTATGGTGGTTCTCGAAACAGAAGAGGGCAAGTGGGAACAACCGATAAAGCTGCGCGAGAACAACACACTCCCGCAAAACTATCAATGATAAGTATGAGGATGACATTCGTACGCAGGATCCTCTGGACAAGAGGCGTACGCTGATTGACTGTTTTTAGTTCGATCCTAACGCACCAATCCACTTAAACCCGTGATCTGGGCTCCAGGGACTGAGGAAGACCACCCGACCAGGATGGCAAAACGTCGGCAAACACAAGCCTATCGACGACGGACGCTCACCCGGACAGCCCTGATCACGCACATGACTCGGCCGCAGGAAGCAAACGACTTACGAATCACTAGGGACCGTACCATTACGTGAGCGTTATTGCATCTTATACTTCGATGCAGCGCTGCTACTATGGTGGCCACAAGGGAAACGACGAGAGAACCCGACGCCCCAAGCTTACCACCTACGGAGTTCGTCGATTGTTCTGAACCGCCTTACAGGCTGCTGGAGTCACTCGACCAAGTTGTGTAGTAGTGCAACAATATATTTCACGCGGAGAGATGATGAAAATAGCGGTCCTTCTTCGCGTAGAAAGCAGTCCTAGAAGAAGGAAAATAGAAGGAAAAAGAAGAAAAAAGAAAAAAGGACAAGCATAGAAAAAAGAAAAGAAGAAGAGTAAAACAGAGTTTAAAGTCCTGCACGCAGATCTAGAGAGATTAGTTAAGCTCTCTCCAGATATTCCACGCAGCACGGCACAAACTACAGAAGTATAGAAGAAATAGTCGCCAGGCAAAGAAGCAAGGGTATTACAAGGCTTAACAAAGGAAAACCGACCGCCTTCCAAATCTGTATAAGTGCCGAAAACACGTTAAGGCGGTGACATGTGAAAAGTGAACCACGAAAAAGGCAGGAAGGAAAGATAGAAGTAAAAAGTTAAAAGAAAAAAAAAGAGAAAAGAAGGAGAGAAGAGAGAAAGTAAAGTGTGAAAAAGAATAAAAGAGAGAAGATAAGAAAAGTAAGCGAAAAAGGATAGGACAAAAGGAAATTAGAAAGGAAAGTTGAAAAAAGCAGGAAGAAAGAGAGAAACGAAGAAGGAAAGAGAGAAGACAAAAAAGATAAGAGAGGAAAAAGAAAAGAAGAAGCAAAAAAGAAAAGAGAGAAGAGAAAGTAAAAAGAAGAAGAAGAAAAGAAGCCCAGAAGCAACAAGAATAAAGAAGACAAAGAAGAAAGAAAAAAAAAAAAAGAAAAAGAAAGAAAGAAGAGAAAAATAGAAAAAAAAAAAGAAGAAGGAAGAAAAAGAAAGAAAATAAGATAAAGAAAGAAGGCAGGAGAAACGATAGTAGAAGATAGAAGAAAAGAAAAGAAAGAGAAGTAGAAAGAAGACGAAGAGGGGTAGGGGAAAGAAGAAAAGGAAGGAAAAGCACAAAAGAAGGAGGAAAGAAAAGAATAGAAAGAAGTAAAAAAAGTAAGAAAAGAAACAAACAAGAAAAAGAAGACAAAAAGAAATGAAAGAAGATAAGAAGAAAGAGTAAAGAAAAGGAAAGAATGAGCAAGTAGTAAGAAGAGAAGGAGTAAAAAAGAAAAGAGAGTAGAAGAAGTCAAAGAAAAAGGGAAAGCAAGAGAAAGGAAAAGTAAAGAAGAAAAGGAAAAAAAAAGAGAAAGGAAAAGAAGGAAAAGAAGAAAAAGAAAGAAGAAGAGAAAGAAGATACAAGAAGGAAGTAAAGAAGAAAAGAAAAAGAAGAAAATGAAAAGAAGAAAGAAGAAGATAAAAGAAGAATGAAAGAAAAGAAGTAAAAGAAAAGAGAAAAAAGAAGAGAAAAAAGTATAAGAAAAAGAGAAAAGAAGAAGTAAGAAAGGAGAAGAAGAGGAATAAGAGAAAAAAGAGAAAGAAAAAGAAGAAAGAAAAGAAGAGAAGAGAATGACAGAAATAGAAGAAAGAAGAAGAAGAAGAAGAAGAAGAAGAGAGAGGAAAAAGAGAAGACTAAGAGAAGATAGAAAAAGAAAAGAGAAGAGAAAGAAGAAGAAGAAAGAAGTTAAGAAGATGTAATGAAAGAAGAAGAAGAGAGAAAAAGAAAGAAGAGAAGAAGCGAAGAAAGAAGGAAGAGAGAAAGGAGATGAGGAAGAAGGATAGAGAAAGAAGAAGGGAAGGAAGATCGAAAAGGGTAAGAGAGAAAAGGAAGAAAGAAGAGAAGTGGAAAAAGGAAGAAGAAGAAGGAAGAGAAGAAGAAGAAGGGAGAAGAGAGAAGAAGAAGAAGAGAAGAAGAAAGGAAGGAAGGGGAAAGAAGGAAAGAAGGGAGAAGAATGAAGAATAGAAGAAGAAAAAATGGAGAAGAAGGACCAAGAGTAGAAGAGAAAAGAGCAAGAAGAAGAAGAAGAAAAAGAAGAGGAGGAAAAGAAGAAGTAAGAAGAAAGAAAAGAAGTAAGAGACAGAGTGAAAAAGAAGAGAAAGAGAAAGAAGAGAAAGAGAAGAGAAAAGAAGAAGGAAGAGAAGAAAGAAAAGAAGAAGAGAGAAGAAAGAAAGAGAAGAAGAAGAAGGAAGAAAGAAAGAAGAATAGAAAGCAAAGAGAAAGAAGAGAAGAGAAGAAGAAGAAGAGGAAGAAGAAGGAAGAAAAGCAAGAAGGAAGAGAAAGGAAAGTTTCCTTCTTACTTCTTCGTTCTTCTTTCTTTCTTTTCTTTCTTGCTTACTTCTTCTTCTTCTTCTGTGCTTCTATTCTTGCTTTCTTCTTCTTCTTCTTCTTCTTCTTCTTTCTTCTTCTTCTTCCTTTCTTCTTCTTTCTTTCTCTTACTTCTTCATATAGTAGTCTAACGTGTATAAGTTACGTATCTTACTTACCTTTCTTTTTTATTCATTCTTCTGTGCTTTTCTTCTCTTTCTTCTTCTTTCTCTTCTTCTTCGTTCTCTTGCTTCTTCCTTCTTCTTCTTCTATCTATCTTCTTCTTCTTACTTCTGTCTTACTTCTTCTTCTTCCTTCTTTTCTTCTTCTTCTTACTCTTTTCTTAAAAACTTCTGATCTTATCTTCTTTCTTCTGTCTTCTTCTTCTTCTTCTTCTTCTTCTATCTTCTTCTATGGGCGGTATCATGGGTGCGTTAATTAACGCTTCTTCTTCTTCTTCTTCTTACGTTCTCTATCTTAGCGTATTACTTCTTGCTATCTTCTTCTTATGCATTGCATATCTGTTCTTCTTACTTCTATCTTATGCTTCTTTCTTCCAATATCTTACTGTCTTCTTAAACGGGGTATCTTCTTCAAATTCTAATCTTCTTCTTCTGTCTCTTCTTCTTCTTCTTCTCTTCTTCTTCTTCTTCTTCTCTCTTCTTTCTTCTTCTTCTTCTTCTTCTTCTTCTTCTTCTTCTTCTTCTTCTTCTTCTTCTTCTTCTTCTTCTTTCTTCTCTTCTCTTTCTTCTTCTTCTTCTCTTCTCTCTTTTCTCTTCTTCTTCCTTCTTCGTTCTATCTTCTTCTTCTTCTTCTTCTTCTTCTTCTTCTTCTTCTTCTTCTTCTTCTTTCTTCTTCGTCTTCTTCTTTCTTCTTCTTCTTCTTCTTCATTCTTCTTCTTTTCTTTTCTTCTTCTTCTTCTTCTTCTTCTTCTTCTGTCTTCTTCTCTCTTCTTCTTCTTCTTCTTCTTCTTCTTCTTCTTCTTCTTCTTCTTCTTCTTCTTTCTTCTTCTTCTTCTTCTTCTTCTTCTTCTTCATTCTTCATTCTTCTTCTTCTTCTCTTCTTCTTCTTCTATTCTTCTTCTTCTTCTTCTTCTTCTTCTTCTTCTTCTTTCTTCTTCTTCCTTCTTCTTCCTTCTTCTTCTTCTTCTTTTCTCTTCTTCTCTTCTGTCTTCTGTCTTCTTCTTTCTTCTTCTCTTCTTCTTCTTCTTCATTCTTCTTCTTCTTCTTCTTCTTCTTCTTCTTTCTTCTTCTTCTCTATCCTTCTAGTCTGTGCTTCTCTTCTTCTTCTTCTTACTATGCGTCTTCTTTCTTCTTACTTCTTCTTCTTCGTTCTTCATGCGTTCTTCTTCTTCTTCTTCTTCCTTCTATCTTCTTCTTCTTCTTCCCTTCGATTCTTCCTATCTGCTTCCGTCTCTTCTTCTCCTCTTCTTCCGGTTAATTTCATTATTTGCTTCTTTGCACTACACACAAAATTCTTCCTGTCCTTCTTCTTCTTCTTGCGTATCTTCTGTTGTAACCACTAGCCCAGTTCCGAGTCGCCTCTGGCCCAGAAATACTAATCGACTCGTGATGTATCTCTCATGTACATTCTCTTCTATTCGTTCTGATCTTCTGTAATCTTCTGTCTGGTTCCTGTTCTGGTCTTTCTCTCTCTGTCGCCTTCCGTGATCTATCTTCTGATGCATTCCTTCCTGTCTCTGCCTATGTCTTCTATCCTACTCGACTTCATAGTTCATTCTTCTATATGCTTTCTTCTTCTATCTGTTCCATTCTTCATTCATTCAGTATCCTTCTGCTCATCTCGAATCTTCTTCTTCTTACTTGCGTCCTGCTTCTTCTGTCTTTCTTCTCTTCTTTTCTTCTTCTTCTTCTTCTCTTCCCTCTTCTCTTTCTTCGTTCTACTCTGTCTTCTCTAGATCTTCGCTTTTGCTTCTTCTTACTTCTTGGTCATTCTTCTAGTTTCTTCTCTCTTCTTCTTCTTCTTCCTTCTTCTTCTTCCTTCTTCTTCTTCTCTTCTCTTCTTCTTCTTCTTCTTCTTCTTCTTCTTCTTCTCTTCTTCTTCTTCTTCTTGTGGCTTCTTCCTTTTCCCTTCTTCTTCTTCTGTCTCCTTCTTCTTGGCGTCTTCTCTTCTTGTCTTCTTCTTCTTTCTTCTTCTTCTTCTGTGCTTCTTCTTCTTCTCATGCTTCTTCTTCTATCTTTCTCTTCTTCTTCGTTCTTCTTCTTCTTTCTTCTTCTTCTTCTTCTTCTTTCTTCTGTCTTCTTCTCTTCTTCTTCTTCTTTCTATCTTCTTCTTTCTTGTTCGTTCCTATCTTTCTTCTTCTTCTTCTTCTTCTTTCTTTTCTTCTTTATTCTTCTCTTACTCTCTTCTATTGGCTTCTTCTTGGTCTTCTTCTTCTTCTTCTCTTCTTCTGTCTTCTTCTCTTTCTTCTTCTCTTCTTCTTCTTCTTTTCTGCTTCCTTCTTCTTTTCTTCTTCTTCTTCTTCTTCGTTCTTCTCTTCGTGTCCTTCTTTCTTACTTCTTCTTCTCTTCTTCTTCTTCTGTCTATCTTCTTTCTTCTTCTTTCTTCTTCGTCTTCTTCTTCTTCTCTCTTTCTTCTTCTTCTTCTTCTTCTCTCTTCTCTCGTTCTTCTTCTGTCCTCTTCTTCTTCTTCTTCTTCGTTCTTCTTCTTCTTCTGGGCTTCTTTTCTTGCTTCTTCTTCTTCTTCTTCTGTCTTCTTTCTTCTTTCTTCTTCTTCTTCTTCTTTCTTCTTCTTCGTTCTTGCTTCTTCTTTTCTTCTTTTCTTCTTCTCTTTTCTTCTTCTTCTCTCTTCTTCTTCCTTACTTCTTCTTCTTCTTCTTCTTCTTCTTCTTCTTCTTCTTTCTTCTTCTTCTTCTTCTTCTTCTTCTTCATTCTTCTTCTTCTTCTTCTTCTTCTTCTCTTCTTCTTCTTCTTCTTACTTCTTCTGTTCTTCTTCTTCTTCTTCTTCTTCTTCTTCCTTCTCTTCTTCTTCTTCTTCTTCTTCTTCTGTGCGTTCTTCTTTCTGCTTCTTCCTCTTTCTTCTCTTCTTCTTCTTCTTCTATCTATGCGTTCTTCTTCTTCTTCTTCTTCTTCTTCCTCTCTTCTTCCTTCTTCTTTTTCTTCTGCTTCTTCTTTCTTCTTCTGTCTTCTTCTTCTTCTTCTTCTTTCTTCTTCTCCGTCTTCTTCTTCTTCTTCTTCTTGCTTTCTATCTTCTTCTTCTTCTTTCTTCTTCTTTTCTTCTTCTTCCTTCTGTCTTCTTCTTCTTCTTCTTCTTCTTCTCTTCTTCTTCTTCTTCTTCTTCTTCTTCTTCTTCTTCTTCTTCTTCTTCTTCTTCTTCTTGCTTCTTCGTCTTCTTCTTCTTCTTCTTCTTTCTTCTTCTTCTTCTTCTTCTTCTTTCTTCTTCCTGCTCTTCTTCCGTCTTCTTTCTTCTTCTCGTTCTTCCTTCTTACTTTCTTCTTCTTCTTTCTTCTTCTTCTTCTTTCTTCTTTCTTTTCCTCAAGATTGCTTTCGGAAATCCCGGCACCTGCAAACTTGCGTCCAGTATACACCCCCACAAAAATTGTTTCTCTTACTTCTCATTCCTTGCAGCTTTCTGTTTTCGATCAT
>BOPP01000008.1:14958691-14994302 GCA_017312745.1 Gryllus bimaculatus
TACTCACAGAATGCTGTGAAAAAGTATCAGAGCAAAGGCCTATTTGCGGATGGTTATAGGAAATTTACCCAAATTATCAACATTAATAAATTGATCAAACCTTAATTCATTCTGTACTGTGGTATGTGTTTAAAAATAATAAACATTCATTACTGCCTCCAAGGTAATTTATTACAACCGAATGAGAAGTGAAAAAACTGATTTTAAGTTCGTTTATCCGTTATCTTTTTTCTTCTTCTTCGTCTTCCGTGGAGAGCGGCGATGGAGGTCGGGAGAAGGCGCGCGTGTCAACGCCGCGGCGTGCGCCCGAGTGTTTGAACGGGAAACGGGTTGTGTCCGGTGTGTTGACGCTCGTCGTAACTCTCGACAGTATTTTAGAAGGTAGTGGGCGGAAATAGGTGCTAAGACCATCTTCTTCGACACTTCCTGAAATGCTCTGTTCCCAGAATTGAATGACCCTCCCTCTCATATACCGTGTGACTGTGACAGGACTGTACTATTTTCAAACGTACTAATATGCAGTTATCGGTTACTTTCGCATTTTGAAATGGGAGGAAAACTTGTCTTAAAAAATTAAAGAAATCGCATTAATATTTTTCCCGAAAAAATATACTTAAACAATTCCTAATCTAAATAGATCTTTGCTTCCTGGCTTCTAGTAAATATAGTTCATATGATTTGCAATAAATTGCAATGGAAACAAGTAGCAAAACGGCGTTTCCTTAACATTCCATTATCACATACAAACTCTCAATCTTCGACGATACGCAAAAATAATTGACGTAAAGTACTTGGTAGAAAGTGAGACTTGGCGGTACGAATTAAATGTTTTTAATGAAAGAAATTCATTCAAAAATTAGACCAAAGACATGTTCGTAGGACAGAGAACATTTTTTTTGTTCGAATAAATGTAAACTTAATAATTTAAAATCCTGGCATCATTCTCAATACGCAAGACAAACATATCGATTTAAGCCGCCCCTGTGTTTTGTTCACGTAATTGCAGCCAGTTTTATTAGTTAAATTAGTTTGCGGTCGTCTTTAGCAAATTATAATTCCCTTTCGTAAATACTAGCGTATTTGTAATAAATCACCCTGATTTCATTCAATACAAATACATTTCTCAATAAATCAACTTACAAACAATAATCCCACTGATCAGTGACCTCACTGATGCATGAACACAAGCAACAAGCAAAACACTTAGTTTTAAGTAAACGTCTTACGTACGTTAACGACTTAAATTTATTTTCGCTTCCACCAGACACTAGTGGACACCTAGTAACCGAACACACCCTATGAATTACGAGGCGCCCGTCTGAAGCAGCCAGCGTACACGCCATTACTTGCAGTTAACGCTGATTAGCGCCGCGCTCCAGAGGAGGCACTGCCGGCCGGAGAGATAATGTCGGCGTCGTGCGGTCGACGCGCCCGTGGGCGAAGCGAGTGGCCCCGTGAACAGGCGAGGAGAAGCAAGTAGGGATGCGCCATCGATGTCGATGTTTTACCAAATATCGATGTGTTTATAAAATCAGTGTATTTAACATCGGGTTTTTGAAGCCGATGCTTTTTTAATATCCATGTTCTGAGTGCGATGTTTTTTCGTGTTCGATATTTGTGTTAAATGAAGAATGTCCATCATTACAAAACCGTATTATAATATTCAGATACGATCAATAACAATATTCGATGTTCCATTGAGCAATTACGTCTTAAAGGATACGATAATAGGATGAGGACATGTTACAAACGAAACATACGGATATAAGTAGCAGACAGATATCACGAGATATAAGTAGCAACATATTAAAAACGCTTAGATATTATGAAGCAATATTCAGCACGCCATTCATACTCATTTCGCAATTGTAAATCCATAAAATCGCGGTTGAAACTATGCAGTATGTAACAAAGCTCTGTTTGTGTGGTGTGTGGTGTCTAAGAGTCGGGCCTATGACTTGCAAGCTGTCAAGGGAACAGAAAGTAATTTCAGAGAATAGCTTCTACAATAACATCAACAGTAACTTTACTGGCGGAGTAGTAATTGCTCAACTTAAAATATCCATTACTACTAGACTAAACTGAGCTGGAATAATATCCTTATTTAGCATTTATGTATAATCGAAAACCTAACTATTCATTATACAAATTCATCCAAACTCTTAAAAACCTGGATTTTCTAGGCCATGCTTCCTGCATTTATCCGAGAGGCAAGATGTGTTACCGTAATTTATAGTTCCAGCCTACGGGAAGAATTTTACTCCAAAACCGCGCGGGCTTGGGATTCTCGTAGTTTGCGGGCAGGCGCGCGAGATGTCACACGCGCCGGGCCACTGGGCGAGCGTGCGGGCGACCACGTGCTCTTCCGCACGCGAACCACGCGCCGACGCGGACGTGCCTGGATTCAGAGGCACACGCGGGCGCGCACTCGCGAAGGCCGCGCGGGCGCCGCGACCTCCCTCCCGCCCCCGCCCGCCCGCACCCCTCCGCGACCCGGCCGTTCCTCACTCCTTTCTCCTTGCCCGCTCCCCTCTTTGCCCGCCCCCCGTCTGTTCTTTCTGACCAGCCCCGGCCGCTCCTCTTATAGCTGTCCCGCCCCGCTCCGTTCCACCCCGCCTTCCCAGCTCCTCCTCCTGCCGGACCCCACCCCGCCTGCCCCACTCCTCTCCGCCGCCGCCGCCGTCGCGCGCCGACCGGTCCCTGGCGATACGCAGCTGCGGCGGTAAACCTGCGTCGCACACGCGACAGTCGTTCATCCGAGCCGACGCTTACTGAAAACACCGCTATCGAATGGGTGCTTAACAACAACTAAGTACCGAATCGCGGTAATCGAAAAGAGGCTGGACGCGTCCGAAGATATCGGACGTGCCGAAAGTGTCGGTTTAAATACGCCGGACAGTAGATTTGTCGATAAGATCTAGAACCACACAAATAAATCTCTCTTGATCCAGCAATCTAAATCCACGCTGCACTGTCTGCTGGACGAAGTATGGAAGTAAGAAAAGACTGCGGGAAAGTTGCTTTGCATACGCAATTTGAATAGAGAATAGTACTACACAGTTTTAATAATCAGTTTTAATAATCTAATTTAGCAAAACTGGTCACACAGTCCTGCATGCATTTAAAGTGCGGAAATAACAAAATGTAGTAGTTGCCTGAGTGCAGTAATTATTATGTACATTTTTAGCATAGTCCATTATATAAGACCCAATCAATTTTGCAATACGAAGAAACATGAACATTCTACATACAGATCTTCAAAGATTCGAGTTAATGGACATGCGCAATAGAGGAAGTTCAGGCTACCAACGGTGAGGCACGAATATTACCTTTTCACGTATGTTCAGCTGGTATGAGGTCAAATTTTTCGTGCATATAATTTTTGTTCATGGGCAAACATGAGTCTGCTATCTACATCATTTTTACACTCTTTCCAAAATCAGTCCAGCTACTCCGATCACGTGAACAGTGTAGTATCTTACTTTTGGAGTACTACAATAGTTAAAAAGTGGGCAACGCCCTCAATAGATATTGGTCGTCGATACGTACAGGAAAATAACAAGTTATAAGAGCTCATGAAAGTTATACATTAATTTGGAACACACACACGTACCAGCCGTTACCACGTAACCTGGCATAACAAGTACACGGCAATGAGTGATTTGCAGGACAGTTCAAAATTATAAGCCATTATACTACGTTCTTCCTTCTTCCAGACACCTTATCTGCCATATACATTAAACACTCAAGACATCGTATTATATTTACAAACTCACGTGTTCGATTTTGCTGCCCCTTGCACTCTTAATATAAATGGAACTCTTCTGAAAAACGTCGACAAAAACCTAAATATCTCAATCCAATTCTAACAGGGTATCTTGTCAACGTGGATCTGACATATCACGAATCGTGGAATTTAGGACGTATATCATTTAAATGCTTTCCATACGTTTTTGGCTATTCTACCACAGTCGAATTCGACCAACCACATAGTTATATCTGAATATCGCAACACAATGGCGGTAACATCCATTACCAAAAAGGTTGGAAACGATGTTAAATAATGTATGAATGAATATTACCTCTTCCGCAACAATAGTCTGCATTTTTTTTTTTAAAAAAAAAGTGATTTAACTATTCTGCACGTACGTTTGAAAATGAAAAGATAACATTTCAGAGGAAGAGAGGAAGGAAAAGGAGATATTAATGAATGGAAAACAAAACTGAGGAAGACAAAAAGAAGAAATAAAAAATGTGAAACCAAATCTCTCAATAGTCACACGCCATTACTATCTTTCCATCAAGCGCTTTCAAAACTTGTCTAGAAAGCAAACAACCAGGATACCATGTCAACGGCAGTTTATTCAGTCTCATACCAGAAACGCCCGCCACCTCCGGAATACGAAGCAGCAACAACAGAGCAGCCGCAACCTACCGAAATCGTGCACCGCCCACCCAACTCCGCCGCCCTCCCCTCGCCCCCGCTGCAACGCCTGCCCCCGCCCCCGCCGCCGCCCGAGGCCGCGCTAAAGAAAGCTGAAGGACGGGGCTGTCACCAGGTGGATTCGAGTCCGGACGGGCAGGGCGTGGAATTTCGATAACCAGTTCGCTTTTGTACTTAATTAGTGTTCATTTCTCAGGGGGAAGGAATGCGGCGAGACGAGATGAGACGAGCGGGCCTGGCTGCAGACGCGGACGGGTCGAGTGGAGCAGGGAAGAGAAGGAAGGATGGCAACGAGCGGAGAAATCAAACGCAGAGAATGATTAGGTAGATTCGATTGTTGCAATACGGTTCTCTACTATGACAATCGTCCGTTGCAAATGTCCGTTGAGGAATTCACCATGATTTCGAACCATAGGCTGTTATGAGTATGCAAAGTAAAGCGAGCCCTGAAAATTACCTGCATTTCATCGACCTTTCTCAATTAGTATGGAAAGCACTAGGTCAAAATAAAGAAGGCATTAAAACAAATGGATTGCTGAATGGTGAACTGCACATTCTATTCAATGAAGATGCTTCGAAAGAAATGTGAATACAAACACCAGCATTCAATTCCTACAATGACTTAACTCAAATAATTCTTTGATGCAGAAGTAACAACTTGATTTCCCTTTTAAGGCAAAAAAAGTTAACTGTACACTTTCCTCTGCCTGAAAACGTCTTTATTCCCAGTATCTTCCACTCGTATACATGCTGTACCGACATGGAATACGTACAAGCTCGCTGCAAATATCTCCGTGTACAGCAGAGCAGACCGTGCGTGTTCGGATCACCGAAGTCGAGCGAGCACAGTGAGAGAGACAAAAGAAGAAGAAGAAGAAGAAAAAAGGCTACCAATAAATTCACTTAACATTCTGTGTTGGCTTTAAATACGAGTCCACTCGTTACGGCGAATGCCTCGCAAAAAAATACACACGCGTCTCGGCCACTTTCATCCCTAAGTGCGCCGCTGCACGCGGCGGATGTCCATAACTTGCCCGTAAGCAGCGCTGTGCGCCGGTGATAAGCGCGGCATCTGGTTACACCGAGATCAGCCTGTTTTGGCAACGAGGGTCAACAACAAAACGCTGGCGCGCAATTCCGATCCGCGTGGTTTACCTTCACCAGGGGCCGGATTTTGTACTCCTCGGCAGGCGACACGCTATCGGCGTGCAACACGTGCAATACAAGGAGGAGGGGGTATGGGCTCGGGCCACAAAATCTGAATTGAACATCAACATCTCTCCACAACATCAAATTAGAACTCCGTTCAAACAAAGTGGATTTCAGATGTGTATGTATGACATATGCGTAAGTGCATGTGAGTGTGTATGACATATGCGTAAGTGCATGTGAGTGTGTATGACATATGCGTAAGTGCATGTGAGTGTGTATGACATGCGTATGTGCATGTGAGTGGGTATGACATATGCGTATGTGCATGTGAGTGTGTATGACATGTGGTTCACTCGACTGTGGAAGAAAGAGCTTGGTTGTCGACCCATGCAGTTTAGTTCCAATTCAGGCATTAGCATCAAAACGAGTCAAGATAGAAGCTTTATATACATTCATAGATCATCACTTTTAGTAAAATATAAAACATCCATACGTAATTTCAAGATAGCAATAACCGGGACCTAGAGTATGAGAAGATGACACGAACTGCTTTTAAGATACAAAAATACATAAAACACAAGTCACTCTGAATTAATATTCAACGAAACGCTTTCTCTTTGGTGAAATACCTACACAGGGTCACGAATTCCTACATACAAATTATTCTCTTATCTTTGACTTTTGTGGACACTATTTTGACATAAAACTGACAATATTTCTTCATCAAATTGAAACTTCGCAATTTACTTCTTGGAACAAGAAAGCAGCCCAACGGTTTCATACAATGTAAGATCAAACTGTGGCTACAACAAGGTCCATCTGTGGCTATTCCATGTTAGGGGTTTCTGAACCGCTACTAGATCTACTTCACCCATAGAACAATATCAGCAACGGCATACTACCTTTTTCGTGCGTCACGGATCTTTCGAAGATACGTCTTAACATTAACCACTTTCGCCACTAACGGCAAAGATTTCGGAAAACGAAAGCGCATTCTACATACGCTTGTAGAAACGAAGAATCGTCGAATGACGATCGTTTGAACAGCAACCCCCGGCACAGACGAAATATCCGCAGAAGACCCATATTTTTCAGTCCAACCCAGAACAACCAACGCACGCGAAAAGGACGCACCCCACGAAAATCCACTCGAGAGAGCGCGAGTTGGGGCCGAGCGCGTGATCGCGCCGACGCAACGAGGTTCGATGCAAAACGCAGCCGTATTTATAGCGATGCATCAGATCGCCCGTAGCGTCCAGCGGCCACAGAGCGGACAGGCGCTCCGCGAGGCCCCCAGAGGGTCACCGCCAGCACCTCCAGCCGGCCGAGCCCCGGACCGGGCAGCGGATCGCCCGCCGCCACACTGGGGCAACGCTTCTTGTGTGGTTTTCAACGAACTGTATGAGAATTTATTATACTTAATATTAATTCTTTCAGATAGAAGAGTGGTCGCGATAAAATGTATAAAAATGTTATGAGAAAGGACACAAGAAAAATGTTGAGGTTTGAAGGGTAGAACGATATATGTAAAATAAAACGTCATGGAAATGTATTTGAAAATAATAAATGTACCTACAGATGTAATGAATGGTTCTTAATACTCATATCTAAGTGGATATTTGTAACATCATAAAGTCTGTCGTTTTTGTTTCGCATTCGAAAAACCTGATGTTTATGAATATGAAATAATGATAGTAAACATGTAACAATGCTTATCAAAACTTAAATAACTGGGATTGGGGGGGCCTCTGTCTACCACCTCCCACCCGGTCACGAATGTTTCTTGACAAGTGACGTGATTGCAGCACCTTTACATAAAGGTGCAGGAAATCAAGTCAGTGCCTTATCGGGAGATTTTCCTCAGAGATAAGAATTAAACACACGAAGAAACCATATCTAGAATTTTGAGTGAGTTATCATTTCCCTATTTCATCCTCATGGGAAATATTTGGTCATAAAAATCATCCTCAACCAGATCAAATGAAAATCAAAATATTCAGAGAGTCTAGAGTACTGCAATTTTATTTTTGGTGCAACTTAAAATAAACAGTACAGAAATGGGTGAAGGATGTGACAAGGAAATGGCGAATAAAAATAACAGGATTAGGACGGAAAAGGAAGAAGGTGCAGCATGATAAGGGAAAATGAAAGAAAGAGCATAATGAGGGAAGCAGGAGGGAGAAGAATAGAATAGTACATCGGGAAGAGGACGAAAATGTGGGGGAAGCATTACGGCGAAAAGAAAACCGATGTGAAAGGAAACCAAGTGTAGTTTCTTCGCACAAATACAACAAAACATTAACGAACCGATTCTTTTAGCCTCTTATGTCTGAACCAATCTTCCACGCTCCTATCCCTTCGTTCCGCTCCGGCGCGGCGAGCGAAAACGACCAAGGGGAGGAGGGAGAGGGAGGAGGGGGGAGCGAGGAAGCGTACTCGGCGGGCCTTTTTGTCCTCGCACCGCCCCCGCAGTCGTCCCGGGCGATCAATCACCGCCGTCCACAAAGGAGCGCGTCCCGCGGCGCCGGCAGCGATCGGCCGCGATGTTTACACGCGGGAACTCTGTTTTGCGCCGATTTATCACGGCCGTCTCGCAGCGCGGCGGTGCGCCGGTAAGATGGCGGCAATGGAACGGTGATGGCGGGGGCGGGTGGGGTGGGGTGGGGGGGGGGCGCGGGCGAGCCGCAGGTCGGCGTCCTAAACGGGTGCGCGCCGCGCGTAATCCAGCACATCGGGCCCGAAGCAGCCGAACGACGCGAACACAACTGGAATCGACTTTTACGTATTTTTTTTTACCTTTTTTTATTCTTTCTGTTTTTTTTTCCAGTTTCAAAGATGTCGATTTCGACTATCCGCCCACTATGTCCCTCATGGGGCCTTAACACACTTGCGGCCTCCCCGATCTGTGGTCAGGTCACCGAACCCACAGGTCTTCCGCGACAACACAGCGACGTGAAAGACAAGGGACAACCAATCATGCCCCCGGCGGGACTGGAACTAGCGACCCTTCAGACCGAGGCGCTTAGTCGTGTTACGCTCTAGCCACCAAGGACAACCAGGTCGGCATATTTTTTTTCTAAACTGTTGAAATAGTACAAAGAAAGAGATGAGCACTTCTGTTGGTAATCTATTAGCTCTCAGATTCAACCTTGAGAGCTGTCCATCTCCGCCGAAATGAGTGAATTTTCGATTGGTAGAAAATCTACGTTCGGCCTTGTTTTGTTTGCGCCGTGTATAGGAGCCTTGGCTAAAACATTGGAGAAATAAAATCCTCTCTCCACAATTTTCTCTCTTATCAGCTCCTGTAATAACCCCCGTCAATGATCTACGCAAATAAATGATTAGGTCTCGACTCAGAATGATGGCGTCGTTAGTATATCTGGGGCATGCAAACGACAAGCTGGAACACGAAAACTACGCTTAAACGTCAGCTCTTTACCTCAAAATTTCGATTGAGAAGAAGCGAATAAAAACACCAAAAATTGTCATACATTCCGATTTACCAAGTGCTGAGTTAAAGAAAACGGTGTGTTTATGGCACGTGAAGAGTAGTGAAATTGAAAATTTTCGAAATATAGATGTTTTAGTTTTTACGTTCCACACTACTATTAGTTTATGTTATCGAACTATCGATTTATAAACGCCGTTCTATTTTCATTTGCATCTATAACACGGTTTAAATTACTTCTCGGTTGTACACTCGCCAATAAATCACAGTAACGAGCTGTGCGTGCTTTAGGCGACAGGTGGGCCCACTGTTCTGCGCGACCGCGGGCCCCACCGCCGCTCGCGGGCTTCCCACTCGCGCCCTGCCCGCCGCCCCCCGACAGTGTGCAAACGCGGGCCATACCTGGCCGATCGCGGGGGGCAGTGGCGCGGGGCGGCGGGCGGCGGCGGGCGTCGGCGGCGGGCGTGCCGCGGGGCTGGGGCGCTGGCAAAAGCCCCGCGGGTGACTCACGCGCTGTGCGTACTTGACGCGGGGGACGGAGGGGAAGGGCACGCTCCCGCCCCCTCCCCCGCCGCTGCAGCTGGCGAAGGTGGGCGCGACCGAAAATAACGACCTGCCATGGCACGCACATGCGATGCGGCGTTCGGCATGCGTTCACATCTGTTCGCTTGCTGATTTGTTTTTGCGTGGTAAGCAGTGGCCGGCGAAGAGCTGCGGGGACACTAACGACAAACCCACGCTAACGGCCCGTCTAACGGCCTCCTAGCCGTCAAAGCAAGCGACGATTGGGAACAGTTTTACTCCACTATGCACGAACATGTTGCTATCGGTGTTTGCAGATAAACCTACAGCAACCTTTGGCTCTATCACGCGATGTGCACGCTTCAATCCTATTGTGATTTGAGTCCTAGAACAAGCGAATTTACATTGTGGAATGTGCCAGAACAATAGTTATTTCAGTTTGCACGATTCTCAAAGCACATGAACAAATCTTTACACCAGCTGTTTCCTTTTGGATAGAAAATGATTCAAATTATTTGAAACACTAGGTAATATGAATGTTTCCCTTTGTTCATTTTAGAAATGCTGCATCTAATTTCATGGGAACATTACTCTTCAAATATGGTACATAACCAACACATAAAGCCAACTTCACAATATGTACTGCGATCAATATTCAACAGCTACCAACGTTTTGCAAATGGCGCCGGCATGCAACATAGCATACTGCAATATCTAACCAGGAAAATACTTTCCGATTGTATTTCGTATATCGGTTAAGGTCGCACGCCGTTTCTGTGCAAGCAAATAGCGCGGGGAATACAATTCGCCAACAAGCACGTGCTTCCAGGACATCATCATCAGACAATGCACGAAATTGAGGAAGTCCATGAAGGCAGAGCTTTGATACGGGACGTAGTATTTCGCAAGTGAATGCGAAACCACAGGTGCCATCCATTTGTTTAATTCGCCCTAACGGTATTCGCGCACACGCAGCACAAAATGAAACAATGGCGGGCGTAACTAACGACGTGCATACATTAGGCGCGCTGCATGAATAACAAAGTAGAAACGACCGGTTTCCTTTGAAAACAGGGGCGACGCATGCGCGTTTTCCTTAGGAGCACGTAGAATAGATGAAGAACGACACGCGTAATTAACGCAATGTCGAGAGGAGAAAGTACTACTGCCCTGTTCGCGGTATAGCCTGGAAAGAATGGAGGAAAGGGAATGGTGAGCTGTTCGTGATTAACCAACAAATTTTCCAACCATAACTCCGTATCAATTTATGATGCGCGTATGAATTATTACCGCAATCTGCTTTCTATATGGAGATCTCGGAGATTTTCGCAGAATGTTTGATTTTATGACTAACTTTCCATCCAACGGACGTTGGGGTCCGGATAATATAAAAAATTACGTAGTTACATTAGAATGATACATTACACGATTTAAAAAAAGTAATATGCTTGTAACAAAAATAATAATTTTCTGATACACACTCAAAGCAAACTCTCATAATTCATTAAACTACTGTCTACAATGACTAGGTTTCGAGGTAAGTACGTTTTGGAGTGTGAAATTATAGCAAAGGGAAATTTATTTATAGCCATCAAAACGAAGATGTGAGAAGCGGAGTTAGTTAGGAGAAAGTTAGAATAAGTTATAAGAATTCATTTTTCTCATTGATGATGCATTGGATAAAGCACGGAACTTATTCCAACTTCGATATTTCTATAATATGTGTATCACAAATAATCCAAATGTAATATACATGATGCAAATCTGTTGACATAAATCAATATCATTATTTGCACCTCATATTTGAATAACGTTACTATCTTATTGGAGGAGCGTATTTTTATTGACATTTAGTTAGATTCACTCTCTATTTCATATTTTGCAGCGATATTCTGACAATGATACACGAACAGATCGACTGAAGTTTCAAACAGCTTTAGAACAATCCAAAACGCATTATCTGCTCTCAACGATATGACGGGGGAAATTTTCAGAAGTGAGAATGACCTTACAAGATAATGATATTACATGATGAGAACTTTTTGTTTTGTCAATAGAACGTTGAGTTGAAACCCTACAATTCAAAAACAAAAATTCCACTTTTACCTCCAATAAGCTGGAATCTTTCTGCTAGTTACTGCAGGCAGGTGCTGTGGCATTCTCATGCTATTCGATGCTACGAAAGAGATAAATACTGTAAACCTGTTTTATGTTCGCTAAAGGGTAGTTTACACATAACAAATCTCTTAAGCAGGGAGTAGTTTTCAACGCATTTTCTTAGAGAGATATATAGTGTAGCAGAAAAACAACGCATCATAACAGCAAGCTTGGTATCTAAGAATTCCTACGTAATTAAGAGATCAGATATTGTTAAACAGTTCCAAATTGGGGAATTGGAGGACGATTTGCAGATCATGCGGGATGGGGCAATAAAGGGTTAGAGGACAGTCAATAGCCCGGCCCTAAGGAAAAAAGTGGTGAAGAAGATGGGCAAAGAAGGATCCCTGCCGGACTGTGGTCCATTCTTTAAAGGACTGCCCTGATGTTGGCGAGGGATACATTCGAGAAGAGCCTGAAAACGACCGCTCTCAGAGCAAGACTCTCCAATTCCCGTCCAGGCAGTGGTCGATTTCCACCCAGCACAGATGTTAGGAATTAAAAAAATCAAAAAAATAAACGAAACTTGCGAACTCAACCAGCTCCGGCGGATTTGGCAAGTGGGCTGCCAGCAGCGCCCCTGGCACCGGGTACTGGGACCACTGCACCCCGTCCCCACCCCCGCCTTCGTCGTGCTCCGCGAGTCGGCGGCGGAGGCGAAAGGCCGGGGTGAAGTCGACGAATGAAAGGCATCGTTTAGACGAATAGCGCTAATTAAGTAAACAAGAGGGCAAGAAGGCGAGTGGCGCGCCGCAACTCACGTGCAGCCGCATTCCCATTAATTGCGGCGGCGTGGAGCGGAGCGGCGCGGAGCAGAGAGGCCGAAAGTGAAATGCCAGCAGCCAGCCAGCCAGCCGGCGGTCTCTCGCCGCTGCACACAGAGGCCGCGGCGCGGAAGCCGAGGGACGAACGGAGGTCAGCGGTGGAGAATTGCATCCGCCTGCCCACGTCCCCCCACCTTCCATGCACTGAGCAATGCGAGGCAATGCATTATGGCATTCCTGTTTCCGTTCTCTACACCTTTCGGAATTTATAAGTCATCCCACACTCCCTCGGTTGACTCTACGTTCCAGGCAGCTACCTAATTATTTTGGCCAGGCTCCTCACGCCGACGCGAGCCGTAAGTCCGATTGCGACGTATTTATTTCCTGGCCAGCGTAGCTCTTGAACCCGTCAATAACTACACCAGGTAGAGGTAGGTAGATTCTCCTAGATTGCGGTAGAACCAAATGACCAATTGCACCGTTTGCACATCACTCACACATTAGTTACAGAGATTTTGAAAATAATTAAGGGGAAGGAATCGGGCTGATAAGTAATACATAATTCGAGATTGCTGACGACACCAAAAAACTGAAAACATCCATCCTTACGCGGATTCGAACATACAGCATTGGGACAACGCGTATTCGGTCGCAATGTTTCTAGTTCCTAACCTGCAAAAGGAATGAAATAAATAAAACGTAATGCATTCCAACAATAACAAGAGGAAACACCCAAAACTAAATATTTGCCTTATGAACATAAGATACACGACTAAAAATATCATTGTTTTATTGAAACTTAGTGTGCAATTTATTTTTTTAGTCGAAGCCGATTACCTTCTTCACAGGAACCATTCGCTTGCAACTTTCTAGGATCTGGGATCGGCAGAACAGGAGGTCCCCCGCGAAACAAAACAAAGGGAAGCAATTAACGAAGAAAAATACAGAAGGGAATTCGCCTTGCCTTATGTTCAGATTAACATAAACCATTGCCTGAGTAATTTCATTAAGAACTTAACCATTTTAACTTTGATCGAAGTCAAATATCCTTTCCACACTTATAGGGTGCATCTCGAGCATTAAACTCGCTTTCTCCTCCGATCTGAGGTAAGCAGGACGCGCCATCCTCCGCAACTCACATCTCAGGGCGACATTCGAACCCTCAACCCTTCAGATCGACGCGTTTAGCAGGTACACATCCTAAACTGGCATAATTTGCCTGTCGCGGGCTCACTCATAATTAGGTTTAGGGAAATAGTACGAATATTATCAGTAGGGTACAGATGTAAACATTAAACGAATGTCATGTGAACTGAAAATCACGAAAAACGTAGAGTGCAGTCTACAGTATATATTACACAAAAATGAGAAAAACTGCACTGAACAGGAAGTTATTTTTCCTTACTTTCTTCCATTTTCTTTTTGATATTTCAATGTATATCCTAATTCTATTTTCGTTGATAATGGGATGGCATTAGATGTTAATTATGTTATATCACAGTGCTTGACATTGGTACATTGCAATCAATAGATGTGCTAGAAATACCTTGAATTCCTAAGTGTTTGTACATGCATATGGGCAGATATGGTTGTTTGTAGAAATTTAAGATAAGCAAACTGACTTCAGCAATGGAATTTATGAGGGGTGATTTGAAAAAAAAGTATATTTTTCAATGTTTTAAAAAGTTGAAATATTATAAACAATTAATTTTATTTAATTTTCTGACATTTCGATCACCGACTAGGATCATTTAAAAAAACTATATCTGGGTACAAATATGTAATACATAAATAAATAAAAACAATTCAGAGTTCAGAAACGGTATGTACGTCATTTGAAATAGTGTTTAAAATGTCAACGCCACTGGAAATATTGTCCAGTCGGGTCCATGTTTAGTCCACTAGCTACGTTCTTGACAGGCAACAAGTAATATCAATGTTAATCAATCATGTTAGTACTACATGGTACTCAATCTCCAGTCATGACTTACTCACTGCCGCGAAATTTCGCATCCAATAAGTTTTACGATTGCTTTTCATGAAACGAACCGTCTTCAAATATATTATTTAACATTGGATACTAGTATTACGTGAAATAATTTTATAAGAATACTTAACGAAAGCGAATGCTTAGCATAACATCCCACGTTCTAACACAATACGAAATATTTCTCCACCACACGAAAACTGGAAGATAGAAAATCTCGCATGACGCGCCTCAACAAATGTTCCTCTTCCAAACAGCAAAACAGAGTGATGAGGACGCGCACGGCATCTTAGAAAGCGGCCGTCCCTCCTCTCTGTGCGTAAGAGCAACAAATTAATTCGCGAAGATCCCCCGCGAACGACGGCGCGGATGGCAGGGATCGCCGATCGGCGCAGCGCGGGGAAGCTTTCTCCGCCTGAAAGCGAAGAGGCGTCGCAGCGCCTCAACGCCCAACTGCACGCCCTCACGCGAAGAGACGAGACGAGACGAGTGGAAACGAAACGAGACGAGACGAGTGGAAACGAAACGAGACGAGACGAGTGGAAACGAAACGAGACGAGAGGAAACGAGACGAAACGAAAGGAAACGAGACGAAACGAAAGGAAACGAGACGAAACGAAAGGAAACGAGACGAAACGAGAGGAAACAAAAGGAAACAATACTCGAACGCCTATATCAGGAGAGCGGAGTACCATTTTTTCCTTTCTTTTAACAAAACGAAACATTATTTTTTAAATACATATTTGCTATTATTTGCAGCATATTATTCCCCATGTTCATTAAATTTTTCTGTAACTGAGTAAATTTCATTGTCACGTTCACGGAAACAACAAATTCCACAGCAACACGCATAAAAACGTACGAGTAACAAATAAACCATTCTGATGCGTGCATCATTTTATCATCATCCGTCAATAACATACCAGACATACCTTAGGTTTTTTCCCCAATGTTTATCGAGTAATGTCGACAATCAAATTTCATACAGGAATTTTGGTCCATGACTTTGTACAACGAGAAAGAGTCGATAGTTTCTCTGTATTTACTAAATGAGCAAGATGTTGGGGGGAAATGAAAACCTGCAAGATTTTTCTCTAATATAATTTAGACATTAATGTAAATATACAATGTATTCGAAAACTTACATTATTATTAAAATTGGAATTGTATTGACGATTTTCGTGAGAATACCTCTTTAGTAACACATCTGCTTTTGAAGTATTGCTTAGGAGGCGCTTGAATCAAAACACAACGACTTTCACGGGTCCTTGGTGCCCTGCGCTCCCCGACACCCTGCGAGTCCCCTAGCACGCAGGTTCTTGGGACAGATTTCAATGGGCCATCTCAGGTGAGCTAGACGATATTTGTTAGTGGGCACCAGTCTAAAGGAGGTGGATCCATCCTTTTAGAGTGATATATCAGCTGGGTATGAACCATCATCGCACAGCACAAGGAGAAAAGGGCAGGGCACTATTCTGTTTGATTGGAGCGGAAGATCCAAGAATGAAAGGACAGAAAACGCTTAGTATATGGAGAAGCTAACCATTCCACAAAACACAGGAAAAAACCCATGCCTGAGCGTTACTCGAACCCACGACCTCTCGTACAACGCTCGTCACAGCACCACTGCGACTACAGTCCGCTTAAGGTCGGTCGGTTCACCTACGGCTACTTTCCTACGCTTATTCTTCCACTAAATTACCCCCCAAAATGTCCGTTTCAAATTCAAAGGACTATTCCATCAGCCAGATCGATCGAGATATATCGATTGCGATGAAATCATGCCGATGGTTTAACCGCAAGCAATGATCACAGAAGGACGGACAGACGGGCGGACATCTGAATGACAGATGGACGGACAGATAGAGACAGGATAGAACAGGCAGGCAGGCAGGCAGGCAGGCAGGCAGGCAGGCAGGCAGACAGACAGATATATAGACAGGATAGATACAGACGTAAGAGTTTTGCCGTCCACCAATCGTTCTGTATCAAGGACCCACAAAAAGTTGATTTTGGCTACACATCGTAATAGAGGAAGTTACTCACTCTTGTATAAGCGAGAAGTATTCATTTTTCCGTATTACGTACATAGTTTTTCACCGCAGCATTACATCACTTTCTCTACACCACGCACGCAGTATGCGAGAAAGTCCAAAGAACGGCGTGCGTCTACGCGAGCGCAGGCCAGTGCGCGCCGCGCCTCGCGCAGCCGCGTGGGGCGTTTCGCGCTCCGCTAAGCGTGACGGGGCGCGATGGTCTCGACGCGCGGCGAGCGACGTGTGCGAATGCAAATCTGCGCCGACGCTCGCCGCGCGGTGTGCGACTTCTTGCGCGAAGCAGTGACGTGCGTGTCCGCATCGCGCAGCGCCGCGCCGCGCGTGCCTGCCTGCGTGCGAAAAACACGCGTGTCTGCGGGGCCGCGCCACGCCCCCTAATTCACACCTCGACCTGCTCGCTGGAGGGGGACCGGCGTCGTTTCTGGGCCCAGCTGCCGAGTTGCTACGCTAGCAGTTGTACGGCGAAGCGCCATCGTCACCTCGCTCAAGTAAATTTAGTATGGGTATAGTATTTTTACGAAGGGGTATCTCAATTGCATTGTTCTGGAGGACAAACGCGTTTTACCGTCAGAGTAATTATCTCACGTATCTGCATTATATTAGTTTTCTCCCCTACAAATACACTTTTTCTACGCATCCTGAGCATGGCATTTTGGGAAAATAACATGTAATGCTTTGACAGCGTATTTTCGCTTTGCTGCGCTTTTTCTGGAAGACATATAGTTGGCAAAATAAATAAAATGTACAAATAACGTACACATACTTGTAATGACTGTATATGTACTAAAGTATGTAACTTATTATTTATTATTTTACTCAAATTTATTCACAGGATGTACGATGCATAATAACTCGTATAACAACGCTTAAATGAAATAGCAAGAATCTTGAAAGACCATCCCAAATACATGTTAGAATTATTAGAAGAGTTCGTTAATTATTTACGTAAAATACAGCAAATCAAATACGAAGATCTTCAGACAATTTCGACAAATAATTAATTACAATCCATTTTCCGAAGTCTTGGCTCATAAGCATTAAAAAAATCTTGAAGATTTCATTTCGATCGTTAAGGTAAGACACCATTTTCCGAACATCATTACTCTTTAAATTAGAACAAATTGAAGTGTCGATGTTGTTCCCATTAAAATACTTTCGAAGTATTGGAGCTATCGGAATAAGCGAAGGCGAAAATTAATTCTTGTAATACAAGTTCTTACTGATAGTATAGCAACAGCAGTACGCGGGATACCAAACAGGTTCTCTAACATTTCAACCGAATAAAAACGAAACTAAAATAGAATGAAGAAATGAGAATGTTTTTGTCGTAAATGAGTAGGTATCAAGATTAATATTCTCGAACTGAAGAAATCTGATCGAGGCAGGAAATTCATATGGTTCAGCAAATTACATGTGATAAAAGGTTTCATTTATACTTAATAATACAAACGACGTCGTTAACTTGTTGAAACATTTTCGCAACTTCAGAAACTGCACTATACATACGAGAAACTTTCAGATATATAGAAATGCAACCATTTCAAATTGAAACAAGGAGTCGCGTTTGCCTTCATCTGCTTCGATCTGCTTGAAATATAGTATTTTATTATTTTTAAATTCTCTGTGAAGACATTTATTCCTTCTTTATGAACTCGAATACAACACAGGAAAGAGATTCTCTTTTCACAATTTTTTGCAAGACCTAAATGTATAACCAGGCATTCGGTAGAGTTTGGAGAATAACACAGACACGTTTGGAATGAAAATTAAGCAGTTAACACTGACTACACCAGACTTCTTCGAAACTTTTACATCCAACGGATTCGTGGGAATAAGTTCTGCTGTAGCATTACTATGGAAATGAACACACCCATTTTGGACTGTCACGCAACTGGTTACCTGAGTCGAAACGACTCAACGTGGTCCAAAAAAAGAGTACAAACTATTCGATACGTTACACAATTACAAGATATATCTAGCAAATATGAACTAACTGAATGCACATCGTGCTGAGTAGCACAAGCACGAAACTATAATGGGACCAAAATATGAAGAAAACATGGATCTCTCTGAAAAACGGCCAAAATTGTACTTTCGGTAGGATAATTAGTCGTACCAAGCTGAACGTGGGACCCCCTGATCACGCGATGGGCTACGAAGAGATCGAACGATTGAACTTAGTTAAAATACGGGCACCTTCAAATAGGTTGTACATTAATGCATACAATAACCAGAACACTAAAGCAACGAAAAACATTTGTTTCCAATTAAATGTCCGTTCTTTCAAATTGGCAAAATGTAATTTTAATTATTTAACTCGCGTTTTGTTCCTGGTTTGGTCTTTCATCAGAGCTATACATAAAAACAAACAAAACATCCAGGATCAAAACAATATTATTTTCTTTTAGCCCAAACAAGAAAACACAACGGGATCGAAGGAAAGCACGGCTCCCACCGGAACGCGTCCAAAATGGTACTTTCGATGGGATAATTGCAAGGCCGAACGTGGGGCGAGCGGTTCCCAGAAGCGCGGGATGGTTCGGGAGACGCAATGCACGAGCCACGCCGCCGCTGCAGCAGCAGCAGCAGCCGGGCGGAGAAAGCGGCCTCGCGCTGGCCTGGGAGACCGAAAGTAGTCACGAACCACGAAAACATCTGCGCGACCAACCGCTTACGTCGGAAACGCTCGGTGTTTACTTGCCAATTTAGCGCGGCGGAGCGACGGTTTGCCGTGCCGCGAACGATCTACTTGCATTTCAGTCAAATACTTCGGCCAGGAGATTAGTTCTGGTCTCTAAACGAGTATTCGATCGGCTGAGCGGACGCGATGCAGATATCAAGTTACCCGTAAGCTCGCGTTGCCAGAAAATCCTGCAGGAGAGAAAGCGAGTTGCGCGTGATCCTAGACGCTTTATTAACTTCCTCAATGAAGATTTTCTGTAATTCCCTTTTTCATGAGGAAGCTCCGTAGCATTGGAAAGTAATAGGAGTCCTCATCAGTAATATGCTGAATGAAACGAGCAAACTGAAAGAGAGCAGTTTCTATATTTGAGGAAGTCAGTAATACTCTAAGTACTGTATGAGACGTAATATGATAAACGTGAAACGATATAAAAACGAATATTAAATTCGTAAATAAAGTGTGACACACACAATTGTGGTACTCGTATTTAACTGAACGGTGATAATTAATAACGAGAGATGGATGCAGATGATTGTGATCGACGCTGGCATTACAGGCAAAGGAGCGCTAAATAAAGACTCTTTAAAATCCGAAGACGGTAGTTATGGAAGTTTCTCGAGCAATGAGTAGCCCAACCATGAGCAAAGACTGTTGCGCCCCAGCGCACCCCGACGACGAGCGCCAATTGGTGCACAAGGCAGATCATGAGGGGGCGAGGTATGGCCAAGAAAAGGATCCGCACGGGGTGCAGAGGTCGTCACGCACGGGGATGGGCAGGTGGCGGGCGCCGCAACGGCACCCGCTACGCACGGGCCGCTCTCCGCCCCCGCCCCGCCCCGCCCGCGTCGTCGACCGCCGGTGCGCACGCGCGCCGCGGCGACGGCCGTGCCCTCAGCAGCGCGGCGCCCCGCGCCGTCGCCGCCGCCGCGCACGGCGAGCCACGCACAAATGTTCTCCGCCGCGTTATTATCGTGCCAACTGCGTTCACAAAGGTCCCAGCCTTTATACTCCTTCCCTCCGGCGGGGGGGAGGAGGAGGGGAGGGAGAGAGGGCACGTGGTGGCGAAAGCAACCTTGCTGGGTAACGAAGATCCTGGTGCGGCAAATTACGGTCATTCGGCACCCGGGGCCAAAAGAAGACTCCGTGAAAGAGAAGTCGTTGTTATGATCAGTGGGTTTTCGCGATATCCTTCCTTCCATTCTTGGCATTGACTGATACATTACCTTTACAAGACACTAACTGTGCAAGATCACCATCAATAAGAACAACTTCTTAATAATATTCAGGTAAAAAATAGGCCTCTTGGTAACAAAAACCACTGTGTTGAACTTTCATACACACTTATTTTCATAAGTAAAAGAAGGGTAACAAGTCGCAGAATTGTATCCTAGACACAATGAGAGATGCATTTCCTCGAATATTCCTTGAAACCCTCCCAGCGACATTCAATATTTTTCAACATACTTTTTCTTACGTTGTAATAAATATTTAGTATGTTCTGGTACCCTTTAAAGAGAAAACTCAGATGACCTTGTACATTTTAAAAACGTCAACAAATTCAAATATCTAAATCTGCGATACTTATTTTTTTGATTCTTGTAGGTATTATAAGGAAATAATGTACTTTCTTCGAGCTTTCTTTCAAGTTTTGCAAACGAATGGCAATTCAGACTCCAACATTCAGGAAAGAAATGTTTCTACCACGAAAACATAATGATGATTTTATGAGAAAGCGTTTACAGAGAAACACACAGACTCAACTCCTTGTTCTCGTGTAATTACATGCCCTATATTGGATCTTTCCCTCTTACAAAACAGCTGCCTGGGCCCTCCGATATGTAGGCAACACGTGTCTTGACTTCCATTCGAGCAAACACAATGGAGCGTGTTAATCCCAGAGATAAGTCAGTGTTTTCTCAATGAATTTTCAGGAATCCACTGACACACATTTTTATCTGTCGAGAACACGTGCCGCGGTGGAAGAATTTATTTGCCTGAAAAAGAGAAAGAATAGATATGGACGAGGAAATGATTTTTATCCTGTGAAGTCTTTGACCACAAAGATAGACATTGGCTTTGTGGAACGTCGACGTAACTTCAGCGTTTTTTGTTGTTGTTGTTTTTTTGTTTTTGTTTTGTTTTTAAGCCCCACACGATTGTACGTAGAAGATTTAAAAACTCCATAATCATTGCACACAAAATCACAAGGATCATCTCTGCAATTTTAAACCAAAATAGTTCAAGCAGATAAATATAATTCAAGTTGTTAATAATTATTTTCAAGCAGTTAGTCTTTATCTATGTAATTAGAGAGTATTTTTCACAACAAAATAGTACAAAAGGTGTTATTTTACTCCCATACAACAGGAATTACAGGAAAATAATGAGAGTTCCCACGACCCGCCCTTCTATTTTCATGTTTCCATTTGCCATGAGCATGTCGACCTAAATGCGTTGTCAACAGGAACTCCGCATTTATGAATCAGCTGGTCACGCAAACGTAACAATTTCTAAGCGGTCACCAGTGACGTCATGTACTTTTCGCTTGTCAATGTTCACTTTCACGTTGGTTATAACGGACATTTTACCGTAACTCAAATCACAGATATTAAACATGCTCCCTGTCAATATTTACGAGAATTCTAACAAATCATTCGATGAATGGATTTTAAAAACCAGGAATTTAACGTTGGTTTTCGATTAACCAAAGTGAAATAAAATATTAGATTGTATGAGAAAATGTACACATTTTATGACTAATTAAATAAATAATAATGCATCTTATACTAGCCTACATGAGTACGTACGGGAACAAGCACGTACACCAAAAGAAATTACTACACAACAAACAATTTTCCATTACGACATATAGAAACCAACACGAATTGACGCTACACAAGTCGAAGAAAAGTAAAATTATCTATGAAACAAGACAATGCTGTTGCTTCAAAACACATTCTTATGTATCTAAAACAAGAAATATCATAATTCATGAAAACGGATTCTGATATGTATTCTTGAATGTTTGAAGGGGTAGGTCTAAGAGCTACGGAACGTCTTCCGATAGTGGAAAGGTACTCAAGAAAAGGTGAGCCATTAGAATGCATTTTCTTGCAATGCCATCGATTAAGCTCCATTGATACATATGTAATACTGTTTCTTCCCGTTTCTCACACTGCTAAGCAACCACGGCCGGAATTGTAGGATCGACACGTAGAAAGAGAAAATAAATATATTCGAGGCAAGCCTTTTGGATACTTAATATAGCTCGTGGAGACCTGTCACACCCTCCACAAAACTCAAAGAACACTTACGAACCTCTGTTGAACAGAGGTGTATCAGCAAGTAGGTGCCGATTCGTATGATTCCGCACTGTCAGAACGTAACATAAAAAATATGAGACTAGCATAACGTAAGTAATCCACAATTATAAATGGTCGGTAAGACTTATGTCAGAATTCCGACTAGCAAAATGTTTGAATGAAAAAAGGTGGAAAATCTATTCAATCGCTTCATGTATTCTTTTGCCCAATTTGAGGTTGGTGGCGAAATAAAAGAACAACCAACCGCGCGAGAAACATCCTCCCCCATTCTGCCCCTACATTCATCCTTAGGGACTGGGCGTCGGAATGATTACCCACCCACTTCGGACTTTTTCCCTTTGATATGCAAGACACCACGCCTTCTCTTAGATACAACACAACTGGAAAACCTATGGAAAATCCTCCTGTGTTCTTACCGTTCTCAACTGTACACCCTCCGACAAATTCGTCTGAACGCCCACATCTGTATGTTTTCCGGAGTCCTGCATCGCCCATACAAAGCTCTGCATCGTCCACAACCATAAGACCTTGTTCTTACCATTAACAACTGTAGAGGAACCACGGAGAGATCTCTCTTACCCGTTCAGTCGAAAACTGTTAACACTTCGGAGAATCCTTTTGTGCCCGTTCCTGCCAGATCTCTCAAAACCTCGGAAGAATCCTATCGTCCGCGTACCACCTGTTCCTCCGGAGATCGATTAATTTCTAGTGATTCCGGGCGCGTCAACGGCTGTCATTAGTTTTGTAAGTGAAGAGCATGTTTTTTTGCTCGGAAGGATCTAGCTGTGATCTAGCCCCGCTGGATGGCGACATCCGGCGCGGACCTACCACTAGCGATTACCGGTGATTTCCCCGACCAGGTACCTCCTACAAGTACCACCCCAGCCGGAATCAGCTGTAATTTCCCAACCGGTCGCCCGGGATGTATGGTAGTGGGGTGCATGAAAGTGTGTGAAGGGTAGGGAAAGGAATAGGAGGGTAAGATAGCGCGAGATCCGTGGCCCGTTTGTTAGGTTACTGCTCCGCCTGGTATTGATCAGAGAAACCACTGAAAGCTACCGATCACAGCAGCCGGCCGCTAGATTTCTGCTCCAGTCAGCGACAGAACTCGACCTAGCTATCTGCTAGTGCCGAAAATCCTGCCAACGTTGGAATTCGAACATCACAACCTCCCGGCCTAACCCCCCGGAGAATCTTCTTCTTTCCTTTCCGTGCAACGCCCCCGTGTAGGGCTCCGTCTGCCCGCCGGAGAACGAGCGGCGCGGCGCGGCCACTGATTTGCCGATAGGCGTTGCGCGGCGCGGCACGGCCACTTGTGCTCGTTGTGGTGGCGGCGGCGGCGGCGTAGACGATCGCAGCCTGTGCTGCCGCGCCGCCGCGCTGCCGCCACCGCCTCCTCCTGGGTCAACGGCGGGGTTGAAGGACCACGCCGGCGCGGCCACCGCCGGCGGAGCTGCTAGAGCCGAGGGCCGCGGGTTCGTGTCCTTGCCGCCCGCTGCGCGCGCGTTTCCGCCGCGCCGATCGCCCCCTGCCTAGGCGCGAGCAAGCAGGCGGCGGCGGCGGCGGCGGCGCCGCACCGGGACCGCAACGCGGCGCGAGAGCGAGAGGAAACAGGATTCGCGAGCGCCGAGGCGGCGGTGGCTGGCAGCGAGGAGCGCTCGACGGGGCGAAGGTGGTACCTCGCGGCAAATACGAGACCGGGAGATCAAGGGAGTCGAATACAATAAGAGAAGCTGTCAAAATATCTTTATCATGTTAAGCTGTGTCACGACTCACCGAAGGTTGTTCGCGTCATTACAAAACTTTTCATTTAATTCACTATGCTTTTTTTATGAGACTATATTGCTCCGGCGATTTGTGTACCAGGAATGTACGTTCGTATGATCGCTCGTTAGTAGAGGGTAGGCCTCACTGCCATTCAAAACATTGGTTAAATAAAAGGAAAGAAAATTAATCTCTTAAACCTGAAAGTCCAATGTTTCAATTTTGAACTATAGATAACTCGGTAATATTTCACAGATACAATTTCACCATACCACCCACAGTAAAATTCCTGGGTCATCAAATGGTTTAAATTGCACAGTACCACTGACAATTGTCCGATTGAAAATACAAGCTAAAAATTCACTCGAGAAATAATCTGCACATAACAAACAGTAATATGCAGACAAATCGAATCCACGGCCTAAAAAAGCAATCAATCCAATATCACTCTATATCAGAATAATGTGCGAGTGTAGATTTATGGCCCGTACATTGACCCTGCAGCAGCTCCCCTGCTGCGCACAGTGGCCGTTTTGGAAAATCTGAGCCGCTGACGAGCGGGCGAGGGCGACCCGAGGTTGGGGAGCGCGAGGCTGGGAGCAGCTGGGCGCGGGCCCTTGGGACGGGGCGGGGCGGTCCCCTAACACAGCTCCGTCTCCGGTTACCCAGATTGCGAGGCAGCTGCTTGTCCCGCCCCTCTCCGCCATGCCATGCCACACCACGCCCAGCGCCACGCGTGTGCCCATACACACCCGCACGCGCTGCGTGCGCCTCGCACTGATTCTGGGGCGCATCTCAGGATCTGTTTATAGGGCATGCGTTTATGGATGGTTGTGCTAAACACTTTGACTTAACTCTCAATACCTTCACAACACGCTCTACGCCACACGAATATTGAGGGAGTACTGTAATTACACAGCTTACTCCAAACAGTAGTCAGTAACTTGTATCATTACCACACCCCAATTAAAAAAATAATTGATTCAGTTGTTAATGGAAAACTTTGTAATTCAATTTAATTTCATATATGTGATGTACAAAATAAAATGAATACGAGCCGGTAAAAAAATGGAATTACGAAATGTTCTTGCAAAGTAATGGCGTGATTTCTAAATAATTTATTTTGGGAGATGTTTACTAGTTAAAATTCGACAGTTCATTTTAGTCATTTGATACCAGAAGCTCTGGAGAACGGAAGGTACATGGTTTCGTGAAGTTGATTGACTGTCGTAGCAGATCACATTATTTGCTAAGTTGTCTTAAATATAATAGTATGTAATCATTCAGACGATCAATCTTCGACTATAAAGCGAAATATTGTTCATATTATGCCAATCAATTTACATTCAGAAATGATTTCATGTCTAAACATTTTGTATTTTAAAACAATGATTATTGTTTCCTTTGCGGAGTTCAGCTTGTTACATATGCTACCAATGCTGTAGTGCTTCTAGGATTAAGTATTGTAATTCCTAACTTACACACATAACATTGTCCACCTCTCTGACAGTTAGTACAATTTTTTTCACAATTTCAGTACAATATATTTTTGTTAAATCCAATGTTTACAATCCTTGCACCCATGAAAAATAAAAATTATTTGCAATAAAAATTTGATGTAACGTGTTTCAAACACGTTATATTATGAAAATAATATTATTTGATAAATACATTTCGCTGCTTTATTGCCAGGGAATCATGGACATACTGCTATCTCCTACCCATGCATTTAAATTAATTTCCACCTGTTACAAACTCCCTCTTCAAATATTAATCATCTAGAAGTGTTTGTTATTTTACTACATTCACTAAAAGAGAAAAATACTCCTTTTTTTAATGAACAGGTGGTTTTGCTGTTATTTATTTCCTTACTACTCGGATGTACTTAATTGTATTTATATGACCTCCGAAAACTAGGACACAATTCACTAACAAAACATTTTACTAGATATTTCAAATCCAGAAATAAATAATACTTTCCAATAAGCAAATCAAAAGTGCAAGTATTATATCCCTTAACGAGTTGAATGATTTTAAATTTCAGTTTATAAGCCAACTTCCTTTAAATATATTATATTTTGTAAAACCGGAAAGTAATCTTATATTCATCGACAATGTTTTCAAAATAAATTCCAATATGAATCAATTAAACAATACAAGTACCATATAAATCCCAGTCATTTTGGATTCTGTTTCTTTGCAGGGTATTCAATTTGAGTAAATCTTTCAGAAGACAAACGACGAACCGCAAACATGTTTTATGTGCTTTAAACATAGTCCCGAAGTAGTGCCTGGCACCAAAAATTGGAACCAATGGTACAACATACACCCATCCAGAGCTGTAAAAGCCTATAAATCGTAAACTGTAATCTAGGTGACAAACGACCCACACTACGTTTAATATGCAGGAGGATAACGTAGTGGCGAGTAGTGTTAAAATCACCAACGATTTTCATTCACTGCTTCCCATGACTGTGCATCATCGACACGTTATTTAGAAACCTGAGGGAAAACAAGCAAAAGAGGGCGAAGTATCGCTATCAGAACAAATGATTGCAAAAATAATTATCCCCCCATATTGTGTTAAAAAATACTACATCATGTAAAAAATAATTCAACAGGTCACAAAAGCGAACCTACACACGCTCATAATGTAAAGCGCGTATAAAGGCGTAAATAAAAGTATATATGATGAAAAAAAATTGCAGCTGTTGTCTCGCGAGAATTACACTCAACCCGCGTTACCAACATGACATAGAACCTCATTAACGAGTAATTATCGTCAGTATTCTCGATTTATCCGCCCTCTATCAATTTTCCAAACATTATTATGGCCACGAAAACGAATTTGGCATCCCGCAATGCTAATTTGAGATATGCTTTTAATTGCATGCAGAAAGAAATTATCAAGCGCAGCAAATTGTGGGGGCACTTAAATTATTGTAGTTCCGCCTGTAATTGCGGCCGACAGCCCGTAGTAAGGCGAGGCGAGACAGCAGCGTGTGGCGGCCAGACGTCCCGCTAATTGGCAGTTGTTCCTCCTGCGGATTAATGTCAGTAATTGATGGCTAATTTGGAGTTCCGCAGGGCGCAAATTTAGTGAGGACGGAGATCTACCGGTTTTCAAAGCATCTCGCGACCTGTTGAGAGCACTGGAGTACGGGGCGTGAAACCGCGTGCGAGGCACGAGGACTTATAACATGGTGTTACCTCCGGTATGTGGAGCTTCGGGAAGTATACGAAGCATTACCTGTACACGGAGGTTTAGTTGAGAGAGAAAAAGAGAGAAAGAGAGGGAGAGAAAGAGAGGGAGAGAAAGAGAGGGAGAGAAAGAGAGGGGGAGAGAATGTGTGGGAGCAGAGAAAGCTGGAGCGAAGGAGTACTACGAAATGGAAAACGAGAACGAGGAACAAGAAAGAGGAGGAAAGGAGAGAGAGAAACGCTGAGTTGAAGAGAGTTAAAGAGTAAATGCACGGAGAGAAATACGGTTGATAAGTATCTGCGAGGCGCCATAGACCACGCATAGGCGTATGGCGCCATAGCTCCATAGCTAAATACTGAATAAAAATTTCATCAACATGCTAGATGCAAAAATTTTTATTTTTGAAGAAAGGAATACCACACTGCTACAATTCAATCATCATTTTCTCTTATCTGCAAGGGGCGAAAGGTAAGTTTAAAACTGCTACTAAGAAAGCTTCAAATTTTTTCCCTTTCTGGAGCGATTTCCAGTTTCAAGGGGTGTCGTTTTGACTATCCGCGCCAGTTACCCACTATGTCCCTCCTTATGAGGAGGCATATTAACCTTTACATTAGACACACTTGCGGGCTCCTCGGTCTGTGGTCAGCAGACTCACAAGGCCTTCCGCGACAACACACACACACATGAAAGACAAGGGACGAACAACCATGCCCAGGGCGGGATTCGAGCGCGCGGCCCATCAGTCAGGGGCGCTGAGTCGGCTTTAGCCGCCTCTGCCATCCAGGTCGGCGATCCTAACATTTTATTACACATTGGAATTACTAAGTTTCGCCGCAGCGTTGCCACATCCAGATCCTTTCCCCGTGTTTAGTACCTACATTACTGCATAAAGGAATGTAGATTATAATCTAGTAATTCAAAGCTCATTTTTTTAAAAGTACGTATCTTTTGAAATAGTGTTTCTACTAACTGTCAAGAGTACTTTAAATAAAATAAAAAGCAAGGCGTCGAGTTCACTCCGGTCATTTTCTTGTATGTCGTATTAGGATGAATGGAATCTGAAGAAATACGTCTTGTAAATTACATTGGAGTAGGTTTCAATGCACTAGTTTCCTTTATAGCAGCTGGCCTCGATACATTCTTTTAATTCCTACACAGCTCTCACCTTTATGCTTTTCGTCGGAAGTTCGTCGTGCAGAGGATGTCTCGATGGATGTATTGATATGCCGCGCCTAACTCGGGTAGTTTAGAGGCTATTGAATCCAATATTCCTTGTCAATTGTCCAAACCTCTTCCCCAATACTCAACATCATTAAAATCCTGCTAAGCAATCCTCTTTACACACCACACTACCTTAATTTCAAAACATTCCAGATAAATTTTGCTCTCAAAATCCACGTTTCACCCTCGTGTACCGTTCTCCCCATAACTAACCAACGTCGCAAATCTCTTCCTAGTTTCTACGCAGAAATCCACGTCCAGTTCTGCTGGAGGTGCGGAGTGGTAACGCGTCGCGAACAGCGAGGGAGGTCGCAGTTTCTCGCACTCCCCGATAAGGCTCTCCCTTTCCTCCCCCCGCGTGCCCACCTCGCTTTCCCCTCTTCCCTGCAGCTGCAGCCACGCGCGCTGCGTCGCGCCGGGGCGAAGGGGCGCCCGTGCGCACGTGCGCGCGCCGCGGTCACGTTCCTCCAGCACGTGCCGCCAGTGCACGTCGCCTCGCGTCGCGCGCGCAGGGCGGGCGGGGCGCGGGCGGGGCGGGTGGCTGCAGCGCTGCACTGACCGTCGCCAAGGGGAGGCGCCGTGCCCACGCCAAGGACGTTCGAGTCTCTCGCGAGGCGTGAGCGCACGGGAGATGCCGAGGAGGATGTGGTCTGGGATCCGCGGACAGTACGTCGTTAAAGTGATGCTTTTCTTCCACAACTTATTTTTTTATAATTTGTAATTACACTTTTCTAAAACTGACTGAAACTTTACTTAACACACAAACGAAAACATTGTGTAAATAACTAATAGTCAGTCTAAATTTTTGGTTGTGTTTGATCAAAAAATATTTTTTTTGTTACCCTAGATAATTATATAGATCGTAAAAATGATTCCAAATAATGCAAATAATTATTATAAAATTACATTTATAATAACAATTATAATAATACAAAATAATAATAATAACAATAACAACAATAATAATAGTCATTATTAACGCAAACCTCATGGTTTGATAAAAATAGATGTGTGAATGCTAAGAAATGTACTTACAGAACTTAATAAAATGAGATAATAATAATTATGATTTAATAATGAGACTCCGGCCATAAATTCTAATCCTACGTCTGACCGTCATCTTTCCGGTTCTGTCTGTTGCAGTTTTTAATTTTTCGAGTTCAATTACCCCTGTAGATATTTGAAACTATCACAACTTATTTAAGTTATAGACATTTATATTACAAATATGGTATTATAAAATAATGAGAATAAACAGTACCTTTCAGCTACATGATCTTTCGTTGCACAGATCCGCGAACTCTTACTACATGCATACAGACAGGACGTGATATTCTCCTGAACAGTCGCCGCGAGTTGGCAAGGAATTCCTATTCCCAAGTACTGGTACATTCACTTTCTTACAATACCTCGTTCTTCTCTCTTCACATTCTCTTTGAGAGCGACCCATTCATTTCCACGAGAGACGGAAACCCTTTCCGGGACGAGGCCTGAGACGTCGCAAGCCAGCGCTCGAAAGTGGAACGCTCCTCGTGGGAGATCTCAACGAACCAGCGAAAGGCAGAGGCGTTCAGACGGCGCGCTGCACCAACGGCTCTTCCTTCTCCGATTCTGTTACAACACGTGTGCACATATGTGGTGAGGCCACAGCGTTTCACCGCGAAGAAGCGTTATTGCGGGTCCGGCAGCAAACAACATCCCCAAATACATCTGGAGGCGTTATGAAATGTTTGAAAATAAATAAAAATTGTCTGGTGTCTCATAGTTGCGACGTCCCTTTGTTTCGTGTGTGAGACTAAGCTATCATTTTTGGAATGGGAAAAATACTTATCTTGAAATATTTTTCTGGAATTGAAAGACATTTAAACAATAAAATCGCTTCATTCGCGGTTCTGACGACTCGGACTAGAGTTACAAACAGAAAGTCTTCTAAAAAGAAGACCTAAGTAATTTTTATTTCATTATTAGACTTGAGTGCATGTCTGGGACTTAGTGAAATATAACATATTATGTATAGCACTTTGAGGTGCGTTGAAGACGGTGATTTTCGAGAGCAAAATTTATCGGAATACATTGTATCTCCCGGAAAGAAAAGCTATTTCATTATTTGCTCTTTGCTCGCTTCATTATCTTTCGAAAAATTGCAAACGGTCTAATATTGAGTAAATTACCCACCCATTGTTTTTTAGTCACAAGCAAGAATAATTATTACAAAATACTCCAAAACTGAAAATACTTTTCGACTGGACATTTTAGGCGGTTTTGTTCGTACATGCAGAGCATTGCAGAAGATTTTGAGTGTAAGCTCCTCTACACTTTCCAACTCGTATTATATCTCACATTGCATGGTCGTACTTGAAGTTATAGAGGAAGATCGCGCCAGTAAACTAACAGCCTCGAGGGTACGTACGCAAAGCAGGCGTACAATAAGGAAACGTCGCCGTGGCTGTCTGGCTGAATGCGCCCTCCCACGCGAAGTGCACCTGCCAGCCCTCGCTGCGCCACAAAAGGCGCCTAGAAAGCGCCGCGAAGCGATTTCCAGCGACAGCCGCAACGAGCACTGGGGTCCCGATGGTGCGCCCTTCGTTAGGGCGCCCCTCCCTCCACTTGGACACGCACGCGCCCATGGAGAGCTGCGGCGGGCCAAATGGGACTAAGGAAGCAGGTGCGCTCAAAGGGGACTTTGATATAGATGTATATTTTTTATATTGCGTTTATGTTGTCATCAACTGAAGAAGAAGAAAAGCGATGGCGACACACCTTCTACACTATTGCACCCAGCATGACAAGTAACAACCTATATGAAATCACCAGAATAACTTCACAGTCAATCGTCGGAACATTTAATAATGCTGGGCCTATAGACTTTAGACGAATATGTTACGTGTAAGAAGGGTGATAATAGTATTATGTCTAACATTTAAGTAATTAGGGTTTTAATTTATTAAAAGTATAAACACTGAATTTTAAATATCGTATCTTTTCTCGCAGTGTTAATATAGAGAATTTTCAGCTCTCCAACGTGATGTACTGCAATGGAAGTAGCATCAGGGCTCATTCAACGTTTAATAAATAAACAGCAAACAATTAATGCATCAGCATATTAATAAAATGATTATTAATTAAAAGTGAGAAATTGTGCCTTTTCTGAACTGTACCTGCATTTTGAGTCAGGCATGTGGAATGACAGAGTTTCATTTTGGATTCTACATGTCTGGAGAATACTAGAGCTAGATTTCCTTTTCCATAAACGATCATTAATCCTCATGAGCAAGAGTACAATCATTTAACCTCATCGCCGAGCGTGGCAGCAACTGAAAGGTATGTAGCAAGTCCAACACGTTTATTACATTTCCATAGCTAAATATCATGCTATACATTCACGAGACTATTAGTACAATATAGCAAAGTTCAAATTACTAGAGCTCGGGGACTATAGGAAGGAAGCATCCGATTAGTTATACGAACCAAACACTAGTTTTTATACAACGTAGATAGGTATTGAATGTTGTCTTATAGAGAATATAAAATGTCCATTATCGAGATGCGAGTCGATCTAGCAAAATTGCATAAAACGCGTGCAGAATACAAAATTACACAATATACATATCCATCTAAGCTAATTATTCGGCATACAGTCATGGTAGCTGCTTTTATGCCATTAATTCCTGAAATAATTGGTCAATGCAATGTTTATGTAAATAGTACAACAGAAAAAAATCGCTCAGACATCGGGAAATGGGGAAGGAAAGAAAAGAAGACAGAAAGAGAGGAGTGGGGGAGAGAGGGGGAAGGAGAGGGAGAGAAAGAAGATGATAGAGACTGAAAGAGTGGTGGAGACAAACACGAAGTTAAAATCAAGGACCCAGTCAAGAATGAAATTTACAAAAAAAATATACGGCGAAGCAAAATTCTTTCAGAGAAAACCCATTATTAATGTCCATTTCCATGAAAAATAAAGACTTTAACAAATACTCGAAGCGCACGCACTAAAAACAAACAAAAAGGGATTCCAGAAGCCAAGAAGGAAAACAAGGGAAGCGCATACACAAAAGGCAGCGCCATTTATCACACGAGCGCCACCGCAAAGGGCCTCTCTCGACCAGAGGTGCGAAGCGCCGCCACCTCCTCCCGCGCTCTCGCTTTCGCCCACCCCGCCACCTCCTGCCGCGCGCGTCCCTGGGGCCCTTGCTGCTTCCGCACCTTCGCCCTCCGCAGGCCTTTTTAGGGGGCCCCGAGAGCTCTCGCCGCCCCGCCCGTGCTGCTCGGCCGACCATCAATAATTCATCGGCAAGCCGCTCGCAGACGGAGGGCGGATTCGAAGGAGGGAGGATACTGGGGATTCAGGGAAGGCGCTGGGGACAGCAACCAGGCAGGGGTGGTAATGATGGCTGCTGATGGAGGTAGCGGTGGAAATGTAATGGTGGTAGCTGTGGTCCAATTGAGTGATGTTGAGGGTGGAGGCATAAGAGGTGGCTACGGAAGCGCCGGAGGCTGCGATGGGCAAAGCAGGAGTGGCGGCAGCAAGAGAGTGACACATGCAGAGACTGTAACACAATCACTGGCGTAAGTCTGCCCACAGGGACGGCGGGTTACGTTCATGTGAACAGTGGTACAGACGAAGGCAAATATAATATTAGTGGCGAAATCAGCAGGACCGATCAAGATTGATGGGGCTTAATAGTGTAAATGGTTGTGGAGGCGGTGATGGTAGACGAGGTAGGGGCAATGGTGGCTGTGACGGCGAAGAACGCAGTGGAGGTGACATGGGAAGTGGTAGTAAATGAAGAGGCAGTAGTGTTGCAGCCCAGATACTTATTACCGCGAGGTTGAATCCTGGAGTGTGCCACTTAGTGTGACCCTTGCTTTCTTCCTCGCCGACCCTTCCAACGATGCCGTGCCATAAGGGTGCCTCGTCGATACGCGGCGATTTATGACGAAAGTGAACGCGGGAGCGTGGCAGGTCGGAGGAGGGAGGGCAAAAGAGAACTCCGCGAAGCAGAACGACGGGAGAAATAAAGGGGCCAAAGAGAAGCGGGTCGGAGCCGTGTCAAAGGGTGCCGCAGCCACACAGTCCTTACTCCCACTTTTTGAGTGTACTTTCCATTCAACTTCTTCTGAAGTTCTTCTTTTGGACAAACTAAAATTACTTCAAACGTTAAAACATTTTTTTGTTAACTTCCACACCAGGTTACCTCCTAGAGTAGTCCTTAGGAAGAAATCCCTTACAATTTTCAAGTCATTATGTAGATGATAAAAAATAATAATTTTGCATTTGCATGACATCGAATTATAAGAAGATAGCAATCATTACGTTTTGAAATATACATATTCACACACCAAGTTTTTGAACAATAATGCACCATTTATATTACCAATAAAATGAACAACTCTTTTGATAACACATGTGCACAAGGTAAATAATAAAATTAGATATAAAAACAACAAATAGACGTTTAGGAACTGAAATATAAAATTTAATTAGATTCATGCTTTATAGTGACACTGGATATTTCAATACTTTATGATAAGCCGGAATTTATTTTTCTGGGGAGCTTTCTCCAGCTCGCATTTTATTGATGGACGATTGGTGCACTTTCTTTTAAAGCAATTTATGCTTGGAGCCCGCGCGCGTTCACCCCACATCAGACGGCCAGCGACTGCACTGAGTGCAGCATTACGCGTCCCCCGCCCGTTCTCGAAATGTGGAGAACGCGGTCTGCGCGGGAAGGGCGTCCGAACTCCCTGCGCCCCCGCCCTCCGCCCTCGCAGACACCGCCGCCCTTCGACGGCGCGGTCGCTCCGATGCCGGCAGCAACAGCAGCGCTCGCGAAGCGGGTGCGGCAACGGGTGATGTGACCGCGGGGGAGGCGACGTCACCGATGGTGAAGGAGGAGGTGGAAGCGTTGGTGGTGATGGTGAGGGGTAGCCAATCAGCTCATGAAAGAATCGGGTTAGATGGATTTGCAACAGTTTCCAGGCGGGCCGCGATGGGACATCTGCAACCCTTTTACAATGTGGGAATAGGAAATAATATTTCAAAGTCTACGTATGATGCGAAGTTGAATATATATGCTGGAAATGAGTTCTTCAAAGTCTTTTACAAACTATTTTAATTATTTTTATCCGTTATAACTGCTAAAAAATACATATATACTACTATCGTTAATTCGTTAATCCGAATCGTTACTTTTGACCCTCTGTGCCACCCACTGTGAAAATGTACAGAAGGATGAAATCAATAGTGTACGAATTATTGTACTGTTTTTACCTCTAATAATTATCAGTATTAGCTTCCAATATATTTGTCCCATTACGAAAACAAACTTGACCACTCTGTAACTTTCGGATAGCGATGGTAACTTGGAGTAACCGATGGCGGTGGAAATGGATGGGTGAAGAAACAGAGGTCGAGAAAGGCAAAATTAAAGAGAAGGCAGTGGTGAAGAAATATGAAGATACGGAGACAGAGGCCGCAGCTGTAGAAGGAAAATAGGCGGTGGTGGAGGAGCAAGAGAAGGTGGTGGTTAAAGATGAGGAAAAGATTAGACGGAAGCGTGTGTGCAGGAGGAAAAAAGAGGAAGGTAAGTAGGATGTGAAAGTGGAGATGAGAGGCAGAGTCGGCGTCTGCGGCGACATGGCAGGCGACAGCGTGTTGTGGCGGCGGGCAGTGGCGTTGGCTGAGGCGACAGCGGTGATAGTGATGGCGGCAACTGTGGCAAGTGTGGCAGCGGCGGCGAAGCGGTGGCAGGGTTGGAAACGACGGTGGCAAAAGATGCAATGATAGCGGCGGTGGCAACGGTGAGTAGTAGGCGGGGGCAACTGCAGTGGCGGCGGTGCAACTGTGCTGGCGGCGATGGCAACTGTGGCGGCGGTGCAACTGTGCT
>BOPP01000008.1:14994410-15024140 GCA_017312745.1 Gryllus bimaculatus
AATGAATAAGGAAGAACGCCACAGGTAAGGCCGCGGCTAGAGCGCGCGTCCTTACAATAGACAAAAGGGGCGAAAAAGAAACCGAAAACTTTCAGTCGGAAGTTCCGAAGAAGTTGTAAGAGGTCATAACTTCTCCGCCAACTTGACGAGAGTTCGCCGCCAACTCGAAAGTGTTACTAGGTTAGAGCGCACGCGCGCCGCGAGAGCAACTTCAAGGAGGCGAGAACAGCCCCGCGCCACGCGCCAGTCGAGGGGGAAAGGCTCTCCATTCACGTCACTTACCACAGAGAGGCTACTGCCATAGCTCCTGCTCGCCCGTGCTGACCGTCAGCACTCACCTGGAACAAAGGAAAAAGGCGACTTTCAGCTCACGCAACTGCGCTGCTCGGCGCAAAATTAACAGTTGCACAACCAAACGGGCTTTGTGTTTGGTGAACAAAGCTGCATTTATTGTATCAACGTCGTTTCTGACAGATGAAAATGAACACAATATTCACGAAGTACGTCAGAACAGAAAAGTACCATTGCACAGGAGGAGTGATATCTGATAGTTTCTAATACTAAATTACTATTACTTATTCAGGTGGATACAATAGCAATTTCCTTCTTCGGGGCTGTACTTGCCCATTAACAGAAGTTCCATTTTAAATCACCTTCAACAATATTTCCTTCCACGCAATGACATTCAAGTGATGCATTTCCTATCTTTCAAAATCCCAAAAAACGACAATAATGTAACGTTATGGTGAATATTGTGGTATAAATCGATCTGGTGATAAATGTTCTGCAAACTATTTTAATAAATTTCGTTGTAGGGTCGGGAGTTAAATAATAAATATAAATAAGTAAAACAGCACAAACATCTTAGAGGTTACTAAATCAACTTTAAAAGCGTTGACGTAAAAGACATTGATGAAGATAGATATTATACAGAAAGAAAAAAAAAATGATGATTACGCTTACATGAGTGGTAAGAGACACTGAGGGCACAGTAAAACTCACACTCTTTCACGTGTCTATTACAAACAATACAATACCATTTGTAGTATTCTCAAACTGAAACGAAAAGAGCCTATCGCAAGCAATATAAGAAGCACCCTAGATATGGCGCTCGCGTCCTAGTGCTATTGCGCAAACCGCAAGCCCCAAATCCCCTCCGCGTGCGGAAACGACGTCCGCGAGGTCGTTTGGGGGTCGCACAAGGGGGCGGGGCGAGGCCTGAGGAAGGGGACACGACAGGGGCCGGGAAAGCCTCATTTCCCTGGCGTCAGACAACGAAGGGAGGGGCGGGCATTGAGGGGGGGGGGTCGCAAGCTGCGACGCTCGATTTCCGGTGGGCCACCTGCGGCCTGAGCCGCCCGGTCGCCGCCGCCGCCGCTGCTGCTGCCAGGCGTGATACACGCGCGTAATTAGCCGCTCCAAGGACGGCCCACACTGGGCCCAAATGAGCCAAGGAACGCGCGGGTCGAAAAAGGCAATAAAGAGAACATTTCACCCCCAATGACGTCACAAACCCCGGTTGGTTGTCGTCATCAAATTCGAATGAGGGTGATAATCTTTTTCCCCATACGTATAATCAGTTTTTACTGCTTTTTGACTAAATAAATATAAATCTAAGAGTGGAAAATAAAACAGATGTCATTGAGGCTGTTCCTGTCGGCAAATATGAAATCTAACAGGAGGTGGTGATGCTGAAAGACCTTGTTGTGCCAATGAAAGTATTTCCAGCAATACAATGCCTGGCGGGACCAACAGACACCTAGCCTAGTGTCTAAACGATGATTGAACAAACTGAGGTGTGGAAGCTTTCATGAGACCGAACTGGAAATAACGTAAATATTTGCAGCTTAAAGTGCCGTCATTTTACAATTCATTAAAATACTAAAGAGTATAATGATAAATTACTTAAGACTATTACCCTGATGTAAGACAAGAAATATTGAAATTTCTAATTGATGTCATGTGCAACAAAAGAATGATTTAAAGTTAGGCACGAAAAACTGCACACCAACATAAAAATACAGAAAAGCGAACTCATGAGCGACTGGGTATCAATGAAAACACTTCTGTAAGACGAGTACATCCAAATATCTCTGTACCTCCAAACCTCAATAGTACTAGTTGAAAAAATCAACAGCGAACAGAACATGTTCCATTTGTTAAATCATACCTAACGCATTTAAAAACGTCTCTTTGCTATGCTTGCGTGGTAAAGCCTGGCAACAGCTTGTGCGCCATGTGCTTGGGGCATGGTTTGGGCCCACTGCGTGGCCCCTGCCCCGTGCAGGTGTGCCGGGCAGCGTGGCGCACGCGGCCCAATTCGCACGTGACGCGCGCCGGAGTAGCGTGCAAGATGGCCACCGCCTCCCCGCCGGAGGCGCGCCGCCCGCGCACTCACTCGCTCGCCTCTTTGGCGACTAGGGTTCACAGCCCGGCCGCTCTGGAGGGGACTGCACATCGCGTTCGTTGACTTTTGAGAAAGTAATAGCAATTGTAAGCTTTGGAAGTAGTGTGAAATTCAATTCAAAGCCTGTGTCTATAAATTCATGAAATTACGAAATAAGGCCTTATAAAAACATAGTAATATACAAAATTGTTTTAATACTTTATATTAATGTTATGATTATTAATAATAATGAAACCAGTATACTAATTTTTTAATGAACAAAATGTAATTTGACAAGGCAGAAAATGTACTAACAAAAATAATTAACCCCAAACTATTTCGTCCCATAACAGTTCGTTAAGTCCCTATTACTAACAAATCGCCAGAGCTACTTCACTGACCTTACTATTATTTATTTGAAGCGAAAATTAAGCAAAATGCAACAAAAGCGTATTTTTTCGTGATTTGTTTTTTCATTGGCAGATATGAGAAGAAGATAATGGGGACCAGTACGTCTCAAACTAATGTTCGGGAAAGCTCGAAAATCAGAAAACACACAACCCAGTTCTTGACTCAAAACTTATCCATCACCTCCAGAAAACGGAACAGTCACCGACCGGACAGCAGAAAGATCGTGTCAAGGAGTCGTTGCTACGACGGAAACAAAATTGCGCGGTCCATTTCTATTGTCAGGGGCCAAAACATTGAATAGGATGCAGCATCTTCCAAACAGTGAAAATCAGAGTAGCATATTGTACTAAAAGGATCAGAATAATAAATTAACGTCGAAATGTAATGTAAATATAAAATATAACAATAAATACAATATCACAAGAGGGAGGTAAGAAATTAGGCAGTATATTAGTTAATGAACATTTATTAAGATATAATACAAAAATGACAGAGATTCATAAAGGAAAAGTACGACTAGCAATAATAATCCAACATTTAGTTCACTAATCATTACTAAACGTAGATCTCTTAGTATGAAGAAAGCGGACGTGGTTACTACGAAATTATCTAGCCTCAGGTCTAACTGTAAACCAAGTTTTCACGTCACCCCATGACAAAACTCCTCTACTTCAATTTACTGTATTTGCACACCAATCTCAGTGAGACATTTCAAATCTTTTCTGAACAGTATCCTTTGTTATATACTCAAAATGTAATGTTCCAGAGTTGACTAGTATTTTCCTGACCTTACATCAAGTGTTCATACGTTTGTCGATTTTAAAAATGAGAAGTACATTTCGCCAGCGTTATTTTCAAGGTTGATAACATTGAAATATTGTTTACAATCATTCGCTTTTCAAACCTAAAAATTAATAGTCCTGTCTATTTAGGCTGAAATTTTCTCTCAACAATCACGATAATCACAGTGCTAACTCAGCAGCAGTGTCTCGAGAATGAGGCGGTGGCGAGCATAAAACGCAGATCAGGTTTCTTTACGCTAGTGTGCGTACGTACGTGTGCTTCAATACTTTCGCCCTTGCTTGTGAATTCAGCCCTCGTTTCCCACCAAATTATAAAATTACGTGTTGCTTCCTGTTCTGGAAGTAATCGAGTGCAACGAATTGCACTTTCGAGACTATCATAAGTAAATGCATTCAGTAAGAACATCGATCAAGTCTGGTTTTCATAAAACATCCTGCAAATCCGGCCATTTAGCCTGCCTGCAGATTACCACGATCGGAGGCAAGAAAGCAAGTTCTTCTTTGTCTCTTTTTTGAATCGAAGTGCAGAGAGTGTACTCCGCGATGGGAACGCATTCTGAGACATGCAATTTTCTGTACCACCGAAATACAGACCAACTCTTATTGCAGCTGTAACAATTACAGTCAATAACTTGAAAACACGCGAAGGGGAAGTGACGACAAGTGTTGTCAGCCGGAGGAAAAGATGTTAGAAAAACCTACCAACACGTCAGAGGAGCGCTTTACAAGCGGCGAGCGCGGTTTTTAGACCTCGGGTTTCGGTTGGAGAAATCCTCGGCGGGCGGCGATTGCTACAGCAGCCGAGCGTTGACCCTGAGACCCGGCCCTCGCGAAATGCAAGTCCATGTTTTTTGGCAGGGTTGTACACGCGGCCGCAAAGCGTTGGCATGGGCCTAGCGCGTATACGATCCCGCATCGCCGGGAGTCAGGTCAGCGTTGACCCCAAGCTGTCCCAAAAGTAGTAAACGTAAGAATAGCCTTCTCTTCCTCAGTTGTCATGCATTTAATGTAGAGAAACTTGGACATTAAAAATTAATTCTAATGATAAAGCAATTCATACCTTCAATTGAATGAGTATTTTGTGTTATTGTACACCCAAAATGTGCCGCTTTAAATCAGAATACAGGGGTACTAAAAACGCTGGACTACACAAAACAATGAAATGCTGTCTACGGCCATTATCGAGTTAATGTTCCTTCAGCTTATCTATTCGTAGTATACTGCACGAGACCATGATATTTCATGTTTTCTGAATAGAATTCACATTGGAAGGAACATTATAAATGATCGGTTAGGAGACAACATTAAGATCTGTTGATTTTCTCATCATATATAAAGACGTTCCAAGAAAACATTCCTATGTCACTACGTAATTGTGGAAGCATACACTGTTATGTAACTTAGTAAACACCTTTATAAATAATAAAGGTCATGACGTTCAGAATGGAAAAGTCATAAGCAACGAAACTTAAGCCACATGGTTCTGGATTTCTTGGCTACCTCTGGGATGAAGACGTTTAGTCGACTCCAGCAATTTGTCTCCTCGAACTCCATCCGCAATACCACATTGCATTACAAGCCGTTTTTTCTTCTTCTCTCACATTGCACGCAATAAAGCATTCCCTCCAGCTATCATCTCGATTTCGATCGACAAGAGAATCCGCCGCGTGCCCTCCGTCCACTGAGCCGGCTGCCGAACGCCGCAACGTAGGTGCTACCCATCGGCTGCGCACTGGAGCGCGACCGGGTCCGGCGTTGCGGAGATGGGCCATAAACGCGCGCATTGTAGTTCAGGGTCGCCGCGCGCGACTTCCCTCGCGCCGCGCCGCGCCGGGTCGGATCCCGCGCGGGCGGCTATGGCGCGGCGATAAAAGCGAAAGTGGTAACGCGAGCGGCGCTGGCGGCGGCGGCGGCGGCGGCTACCGCAGTAGCGCCGGCGTTCCAGCTGCGCGCCTGGGAGAGCGCCATGTGGCGTTGCAGGTGGTACATTATCTTTCTCTGTTACTGTACTGTTACATCGACGAGCAGAGGACGTCATAGGATTGTAGCCGTCCGTTAAGAACAAAAGGACGTCATAGGATTGTAGAAAAATATGGTATTTTAGTTCAATTTTAAGCAAAGGCTATATTATTTTTATAAGAAGGTGCTGTTACAAAAAGTATTGAACATAATACGGACGATAACACAAAGAACGAAGTTTGTAAATACAGGCGATAACAACGGATCACGGATCGAACGCGATCATTAATTCTTCACCCTGTATTCACTTGTATCTTGAAAGCCCGACAACGAAAAACCAATGAATCAAATGAAAAATGAACCTTACCTGTTCAATAAATGTGCTCGGGATACACAAGCAGAATGTAAACAGAAAAAGATGAATTTAGAAGCAATAAGCAACAATAACAAATATTGGTATTTGTATGGAAAATGTGAAGCGTATTTACAAAAAGTTGGTAAAATTTAACATGGGCGCAAAACGAACGATGGAAAAATTACCGAAGGACGGAATCGTCGTCATGCAAGGAGAGGAAATGGGATTGCAGAAGAAAAACAGAAACCATCAGAAATAGGTCACAGTACTGGGAGCAAGTAGAAGAGTGAAATAGCAACATAGAATGGCAGAGAATACTTTGTTTTCAAGTCAAGCACTGAAAGCCAACTGGCCTACAAGTAAGTCGCGAAAAAACTATCAAGTTTGTCTTTTGCTAGATCGAACATTGCTGCGAAAGCACTTAGTTTTTACTGTCCAAAGGAAAATTAAGCAGTTCATAATTTGGCACCGAAGAATAAACACGAAAAAAGATGACTTTGTCACTGTAATATGCAGGTACGTAACAATTTATAGTTGTTGTGCAGATTATCTCCGAGAAGTAAATGGCATGCTTCTAAGCCTCGGCTCCGGTCCAGATTACGTGTATTGGAGACACTTTAAGAGCGAAACCGAGCCTTAGAGGCAATAAAACAGACAGGCACATCCTTACCAACGCCCATTTTTGAAACAAATTACATCATGAATCTCTATTCCCATGCCTCCCCTTCGGAGCCGTTTGTACGTGACGGAAACGAAGATCACATGCGTGAGATGCAAGGCGCAATTACGAAATAGCTGGCGCGAGTTAAATTCTCATATGAGAAGGCTCAGACACCCAAGCAGACGCGGCAATTGAGACAGTGCTTGAGTACAAGCCCAGCAAACGCAAAGAAAAACTGTATGCAGCTAGACGATAAGATAAAGAAAGAACACGAAGCGATTAATAGCCAAAAAGAGAAGACGGAGAAAGCGGAAATAAAAGACTCCGTACGCCACAAATAACACGCGAAAAGAAATCGAGGTAACTAAAACGGCAACATGCCCCATTGAATATTGTCGATACATAGCGAAAGCCTATTAAAAACTCGCAATGGATTTCACAGCCTGTGTTAACTAACATGTTTTGTACCTAATAAATACAAACTAATTCTCAAGAGAAGTAAGAAAGCAACGCCAAGAAAATGTACTTCTCAGAAAGAAAAAAAAATAGGGGACACGAAAAGATTCTTCTTCTAACTCACAATTACTCTTCCAAATAACGTGTGAGCAAATCTTCACACCTCCTAATATCATTCCATTCCTGTATCATTGCTCTCCTGTATCTCTCCGCTGCTGATTAATGAACCATCTCTACAGAGAACGGAAAAATGTCCGCATCAACCTTCAATGGGTCTCACCTTGCCAACTATTCGGCTCACTGGCCGCTAATGTCAACTTCACTACGACACCAAAAGTTAGCTTGTTTTTAGGTCACCTATCAGTAAAAAGTTTTCTCAAAACTAAAAACAGTTAGGTGTCCGTTGGGAAACCGCGATGGCTGAGGGGGGAGAAAACTCCAGCGGGAAGTGGGGGACGAAGAACGAGGCATAGTTGCCTGGACCTGCGCTGCAATTAGGATAATCTCCGAGCGAGCGTTGTCTCGAGGTGCGCACCGCAGAACTGCAGAGGGCCCCCTCTGCACCTGTTGCGGCTGAGCGGAAGAATCCTGCTTCAGCTACCGGTTGCGCCAGAGCGACGCGGTTTCGCTCCGGGCGCTCAGCGTGGAAACCTTGTCCTTCTTCTATCTCCCGCCTACTGAGCACGTTCGTGTGAGTACTGTACTTCGGACTAAGACACTTCCCCCCCCCTCCCAACGAAATTAACCACAAACCCTTTTGTTTAAAAAAGTAAGAATAATGTTTGCGATTCAAGAATGCACGTACATGACTACACGGCAAGTTTTCATAAGAATTTCCGACATCATAAATCACAATTTTCTTGTTTCATTTCCAACCACCCTTATCAGCTTTTCTTTCAAGCAAACCAACTCATTCTAAAAATTGAGCTTAGGCAAAATAATCTTTTAAAACTGTTACATGTACACATTTAATATATGTACATTTTTTAGTACTTTCAGACATTACAGAAACTGCATTTAAAATTTCTCTGCAAGGATATTTATACTAGTGACTTCATCGGTCACTATTTACGCACAAATGACAGTAGACATATGGCATATTGCCCAATTCAATTACCATTGTTTATGTACAACAATTTTAAAAATCATATTTTCAAATTCAATTATCGCTAAATATGTAAAAAAAAAAAATACAAAAAAATATAAGTGCAAAATTTCGCGACAATATTTGTGGCGTTCCTGTAACATCCTAATTTAACGCACAATGAATCACACATTATAAATTGTGGAAGCTGGGTGCGTGGTAATACGCTCTAAACCACGCGTACAAGGTGTGCGCAACATGGCAAATGGTGAGAACATTTAACGCACCTTCAGGAAAGCTACCGCCCATATTTTCAACAAACATCACATCAACACAACCTACAGCTCCTGTCTCCTTCCTCTTCTCTCACACAGCCTCCGCATTTCACCCGCATTGCTTCCGAGCGATTGAAGTTCACGCGGCCCAACAGCGCATTCCTGCGTCCGCGTCTCTCTCGCTCCCCCTTCCCCTCCCGTCACGACCCTCCCCCACCATCGCCCGCAGTGCGCAGGCGCAGTGCTAACCTGAAACCCAGCCGCCGCCGCCGCGTGGAATCTGGCGATGAGAAAATCGCGCGGCGCCAAGGTCAACCTCATTTTCAGTTGAGGAAGTCGCCGTCTTTTGTGTACACTCGTTATTCATGTAGTGCGCCGCGATAAATCTCGGGTAATAACGGGCGTCGGAGGAACGTAAAAAACACCTCTGCACTTGCAGACCATTCTTACAAATCGTTTACATAAGACGGAACCTCAATTAGCGTACCAAGAGTCCCGGGAGAGACGAATAGAGTTGCCATCTATCAAAAGTATGTGATCCCGAAAATTTTGAACTTGAGGCGAAAATAGTATAATTGAAGTAAAGTTTACGTATAAGATGAAAATGTTTCTTTATCTATTATATTAATATATTGTTGTCCTTTGTTAGCAATGTAATGTCTGATGAGATACATACTAAACTAACAAGACTTCACGCTAAAAAAATCAATGTTATAACTATATTAAATGCATATTGTGCAACCTCTGTTAATCATATAAATATTAAATAACCAAGTCTTAAAAAATATTATTACACATCATAGATAACTCCAAATCTAATGGAGCCACTTAATTCCCCATTTATACTGAAGTCACAGAGACGTTTCATGAAACCTGGACTACCAATGAATCCGGGAAAAGTGAAATACGTTGAGACTCGTGTAGGAGGAGTATTTTTGGGTAAAGGGCACAGAAAACGACGCTCATATGTTAATAGGGAATTACTTAGGGAAAAACGAGAACGCAAATCAACAATAAAAACAAAGAAAAACGCCACTACCACCATCAACAACAACAACAACAACAACAAAAACAACGAGTTGTGAAATATTTCGAATGACATACGCTTGAGAGTTCAACGCCGCAGAATCACAGATATTACTTGTAGTCTAGTTATTGTATTGTAATGTAGTGTATTGTAACGATTGTATTGTAAATACAACTCTGCGAGACATGATTTCCGGCGTACAACATAATTTCGACTTTTTCTTGTAGGAGGGCAAAACCCGGAGAGGGTGGGATCGCTACAGACGGAGCCGGCAGGCAGGCGGATTAAACTCCTTTCACGGGCGACCGCGCGCGCGAGGCGATCGGCTGGTCTGCGCGTCATTCCGCTCCGACAACACCAACAACCGGCCGCGCCGCGCCGGGGAACCGCTAATTAGGGGAGGAGTGGCCTTACGTAACACCGCTCGGCGGCGCCTTGGCGAATTCCTGCCAATAGAAGGCCACGCAGCGCAGTCTTGTCCGAAGGGTTGCCTACCTGCTGCATCGCGCGGCGCTGCGCTGCGCTGCGCTGCGCTGCGCGGGGGCTCACGCGAGACGGTCGGCCAATCAGCGCCCGAGAAGGGCGCCTTCCCGAGCGGCGCTCGGGGACGCAACACGCGTTATGGACTGCACGGAAACATGAAGTCCATGACGCATTCAGCGGTAGGTCTGTTGCTTGCGTTTCCTATGCTGGCCAAGCATGCTTTCTTGGATCTTGGAAGTTTCGGTTCGAAGTTTTTGAGGTTTGACAAGGAATCATACCACGATCTATACCTTCAGACGTAAGTTTACACGCACAGTCCATTTCTTTCTGTCCAAAGATAAAACTTTGATGAATAATTCACCGCATGACACCTGTATACTTGTGAACTAAAGTCTGTCAATGTTACCCAGACGGCGCCGCATCAGCTGGAGAAGAGATGACGTCGGTGCTTTCAGACCACGGGGCAGCACAAAGCGGGCGGGGGTAATTCTATCTCCTGCCCGAGGTGAGAAAAGTTTACAAAGAAGAGCAGACGAAACAATGGCCGGCGGAGTGGCCCAGATACCGAGACGACTCAAGTTGTGACGAAAGAAGAAGGCCAGGGAAGCTGAGGCGCGGGTGGAGGGGGCGAAGCTGCTGGAAGGTAAGTACAAAGACGCGGCGCGATTCGATACAGACGCCGGGCCGCAAATGGGGGCGGGGCGGTATGGGCAGGATGGGGGCGGGCGGGTCGGACCAGACGGGAAGGGGCGGAGCGAAATGGGCGAGAACGGAGGCTATGCCGGAGCAGGGCGGAGCGAGAGTGGTCGTGGCTCTGCGCGGAGCGGTCTCCAAGCAGGACGAGAGCGGAGCGATCCAGGAGCAGAGTCAGGGACCAAGAGGGGGAGTGCGGGAGCGAGGCACATGGCCGCTCGCCAACGAGTGCCCGGCGAACCAGGAAACAAATCAGGCGCGCGGCGCGGCGCCGCGTTCCGACGCGGGGCTGGCGCGCGCAGGTATATTGCGCATCGTATTTCCACTGGCGCGTGAACTTGACGACTGGCGCGCGAGTGCGCGACGCGGCCGCCGCTCCCAGGAATCGCTCTCCTCACCAGCGGAGGCGCTCAGCCGCCACGACACAGACAACCGCGAGGGATGTTACGATACCTACGAAGTATCGTTAACAAAATTTCAACAGTATCTTCTAAGCAGAGGATATTATAACTCTTTCAAATTCACAAAAACGTTATGGATACAGTTAACAAAACACTTATGCTATCATAAAGTTTACGTTGTCTGTAAATAATCGATATTTGATAATTAACTAATACTACTGCTAATTCAAACATCATGAGCATGATAACATACGACAACAGCAGAGAGCACTCAGCAAATAATTACTTAAACTGCGTACAATCAAAATGGGTATACTGTAGCTTGAAACGGGAGGAAGGAGTCGGTGAAGACTTTTATACAAACTGATGAGAAATCAAGGGGTAGCTAAGGTATAAATTAACTGTGTCTCAAATTGCAGTATTGCGTCTCACTCTCGCCGAGTGGGACCGAGCGAATGCCGTGCGAATCCGGCGAAACCGAGACGAAACGGGGAGCGGAACCCGAGGCGAAACCGACAAAACCGCAACGAAAACGGCGAACATGGCGAAAACCGAGCGAAACCGAGAAACCGAACGAAACCGCGCGAAACCGAACGAACCCGAGCGAAACCGAACGAAAACGAAAACCGAACAAACCGAACGAAACCGAACGAAACCGAACGAAACGACAGAAACCGAACGAAACCGAACGAAACCGAACGAAACCGAGCGAAACCGTGGAGCTTGGTCAAGCCGGGCCGATCAGAGCCGAGAGGAGCCGAAAGGGTCTCGCGGCGAAAGAGGAGCCGAAAGGGAGGCGCCTCGGGGGCCGTCGGCCATCCGCCATCCGGGGCCCCGCCGCAATTCTGCTCGGCCGCAGCGGCGCGGGCTGGCGCGAACGTGCCGTGCCGCGCAAATGGCCGACGCCAGATTGCCAATATCAAATTATTGCATCGCGCGCCGCCGGCTACCCAGACCCGCCCCTCCCCACCCTGCGCACCTGCGGAGGAAAAACACGACCCGGAGATGTGAGCGCCGGGCGCGGGCGGTGTACCGAGAGGCAGGCGGTTGGCCGGCTAGGCGGTCGTCCCCCTCGACCGGCTGACGCGATCCACTGCCTGATACGCAGCGCGGCCGCCGTCGCAGCTCCGAGGCGTGCGTGGGAGGGAAAGGGGCGGCGAGATCGAGAAAAGAGATGGAGCGCGGAGAAATATCATTAAACATTTTGATCGTCATCATTAAACATTTTGCTCTCCACCGAGTTTCAGCAGCTTCTTGATCGTTTCTTTCTTCTGCTGCTTACTATTCCTCGGTCTTTTAAAACGGACTAACAGTGGTATTTGTCTGCTCCCTCTTCCCTTCCCGTTCCATTCTATAGAAAGCTTATCGCAATAAGCTTTCTTTCTCTCTCTCTCACCCTCCTTCCGGTCTCACACAAACACAGATATACACACTTACATGCTATGCCCCATTCCTTTCTTCTGAAGGTTTCTTTTTTTTATCTCCCATAAGTATTTTTTCATTATTCACTCGCCCTAAAAATTCAATATAAACCGTTTAATTACTTCATATAATTAATTCTTCACACTGTGAAGAAATAAACAGAATGCAATTACTAGAAAATTCAAGAGAACTATTTGCTGGAATCGGATATTGAATAATTACTAAGCACCCATCCGTCTTCGACACCTCCCTAAAGTAAACCCGTTATATATAATTGAGAAAGGAGAATAGTTCCACTTCAAGATGTTTTCCTGAATTATTCAAACCGCTAGAACACATAAAATAAAATCATTATTAGGATAGAAATATATTTATCGATATGTTCAAAAAGCATGGAGAGAAGAATAATCGAAATAATAGCATGTATTTAACATTTCTTTTGAGACTTAAGAATAAATGTCTACTCTTTTATTTTTCACAAACCTCTTCAAAAACGGATATTTTTAAAGTAACGCTAAACAAACAGAAATTATGAAGCAAATTATTTCTAAAAATCCTGGCTGCAATCGTTGCGAAGCGTCAGCTTCCCATACCCAAATAGTGTCGGATCAAGTGACCATGAGATTTTGGAAATCAGATCTTCAATACCTGAATTTTACTTTAAAAGAATAATCTAATTTGGTCCGAATCCTCCTCGCAATAACAGTGAACAGTTCAAGCACATAAAGATATATTTTAAACGCCCCCTCTTTTGTGTAGTAAATCAATTATCTTTAATACTCATCACTCTTCATCTTTTCAACAGAAACACGGTTTTACACCTGGCATCTAACCATTACATATTTCAATACCTACTAGGCGCACCACGGAAATAAAATTTAATGAACATCATATACCCGAAAAACTCGAAAGCGTCTATTCATTTCCAAACACTAATTGCAGAGAGGCGGCGCGAGCGCACGAGCGTCCCTCGGGACAGCGACCGCGCTAGTGGTGCGTGTTACAAGCAGGCACCTTGTCCTTTCAGGCACGTACGGAGACCGGTTGCTCGCATCTCCCCTTCGCCTTCACGCCGCCGCCGCCGACTTATCTGCCTCCCTTCACCCGCAAGCTCCGCGCGCCCGCGCCTTCGCCCCGCTGCGGATGGCCGGCGTCGCGGCGGCTCTCGCTTGGCACCCATACACCGTCAAGCGTTGCTCGCGAGCCAGGTTTGCGCGGGTCGTAAATCTGTAGCCGCCATGTTGTTCCCACAAAACAACCCGGCGACGGCAGATTTGCTAGCGGCACAAGGTCCGCTCGGGCGTATCACAGTTTACTACCTTCACTCTCCGCTCTTGATCGATTCATTATTGATTCCGAGCGCATCAACAACAACAACAACAGAGGAAACTGGTCCCGTGAGTGTAGTGTATGTTTATTGCGGCAGGTGCAGTGATCTCCCCCCACTGGATGGCGAGACCCGGCTCCAGTCTTTGACAGCTTGCGAGGATATTCGCCAACCAGTACCATTAGCATGGCACTACCCCAGCCGGGACAAGCTCTAAGCTCCCGACATGTGTGGTAGTGTAGTGCAGCTGAATTCAACCAAGCTATGTAGTGTGCAAGTGACGAAAATCCTGCCTCCGTCGGGATTCGAATCCTAGGACCTCCGTTCAGAGGCATTGCAGTAACATCAGTTGATGCCCTAAACCACCTTTGCCGGTCTACGCCCCCGAAAGATACAATGGAAATATTAAGAAGCTAAAATTAACACAGGACGGATTTTTGCAGCCAAATTCTAGTTGCTGCAGAGATGGTTAGAAATAATAATACATTAATATAATTTCTAATTAGCCGATCCCAGCGGTATGAGGTTGAAGCACGGCTACGTGTGCAGGTTCTGAACTGTCTGCGAGCGGTGTGTTTTCGAAGAGAATAAAATCTCAGCGTGTTATGTTAAGCTTGTGGATTGTTTAAAAAATCCTGGCTGAATGATAAGTAATCCTCCGACAATTCGTGCCGGAATCCGATCGCCTATTTGCTCAGAGAACCAGACAAATGGATGCAGCTCAATGGATAATGCAGCCCACAGCGGAGGTGGATGTTCTTTCGTGACCGGAGCCCGGCCCATTTAAAATATGTAGCAAAACTAAGTAGTCAAATTTCAGTGCATTCAAGACATATTAACGAATGAAAGAAAATCAATGTGTTTTTACCATTTTATAAAACTTTAATTTCATCTGTTAATAGAATGTGTCAGAATCATCCAAAAAGACAATATGTCAGTGCAGAGCCACATATATGTTAAGGTAGTCGGCACTCCGAAGGAAATGTTGATAAGATGAAACGGGTATTATAAAAGAAAAATTCATAACGATAAGAGAAGAGAAACAGGGAGATGTAATGACGAAAGCCAAGACATTGAGGTACAGAAAATAAAAGCAGCTTCTCTCATTCCAATTTAATTTCCGTATCACTGGATGACGAAATTGGGAAAATATAGAATCCATGCAGTAGCACAGGAAGTAAAATATCAATATCACGTGAAATCAAATCTGCTGGAAGCGAGAGTGAAATTGCACTGACATCTGGGAATATCTTATTTCATCCTGATATATCCAGAAAAAAAATCATTACAATGTATTCTGTTTTATTTTACGGTACGACGGAATGTGTAACCCACATTTTACTGTCACCTTCAGAAACACAACAGGCACCCTTTTTCGTTTATTTTACTTTATATGTGATTTGATTCGAAACAAATAAACCCAAAAATTGTATTGGGAGAGTTAGAGGGAGCAACGCACGGAAATCAACGTCTTTTGTTGTCGCACTAGAAACGCCGAAGTGAAATGAGATTCAAAATGCATCGTTCAAACCCACAGTTAATACAAATGAAACTGCTACTTAAATATACGGTATATCTGCTACTTAAATTATAGATATCTTTACGATAGTATGTTGTTAAACCATACGCTAAAATAATTTCTGAACAAATGAGTCTCGCTCTTTGGATGATGAAAATGTATTGTCGGAAAAAGATAAAACAAAATCAGAGTTAACGAGCAGAGGAAGTATAATTCTCATTTTTTTCATATACGTGAAGAAATGAGGTTTGTTATTAATTTGTAAGCAATTATTAAAGATGATAAATAATAGAAAAGGGACATCTATAGTTCTAACAATACACGAAATAATTTAAAAACTCAGTGAATGATTTATAAATTTCCATACGATGTTTTCTCAACGACTATTTAAAGGGTACCTCCCCGTCGATACTGCTACTTCCCCACGATTCGCTCCGATGTGTGAATGTATGAGGAGACAATTATTCATGCCATAAGCGACAAATAGGACATATGTGCCAAAATATGTCATTTTTGAACGCCTATTTCTAGTAACAAAAAAGGCCGTTTATATTGCTGGAATTTAAAAAAAAGTTAATTTGTGCTTTTGCATGCAACAATGAAAAACTTTTTTTGAAGACTAAAATACAGTAATTTAAATAGTGTGACCACACAAAATTGATATAACTTACTTGCGTGGGACTGTTTTCCTTCTCAAAAATTTGTTCTCAATTTTCAACTTAACAGTCGTGCAAAATTGCACGTGCTAGAATAGACTGCTTGTATACACCTCATCGCGTGCTAATAGCTGTTGATTATGCAAATAGAGCCACTAGATACAGGGACTTGCAGTAAGATGTAGTCCCTATCTGTGAAGTGGTGAACTAGGACGCTATATTTGAGACTGCACTAGTTTAGTCTCAACAATTCACAAAGTCACAGTCACAAAGTCAATTATAAAACTTGTGTTCAGCATTTGTATCTCAAAGTCGTACAGAAAGTTTAGTCTTCTACATAATGGCTATTATTCTCTGGTAGAAATTACAACGCTTCTACCTCGCTTGTGTCGTAAACATCAACCCGAGAATCATAGCCATCATTAAACGCTCATTGAAAATACAATTAATTTGTTGTTATATTGCTTCTGATTTTCCTTCTTTGTGACCCAAAGAACGTTTGTACTTTTTGTATTTTTTCTTCATACCTCAAAATTATTCTAATCGAAATATAGTATAATTCTAAATAGATTAATGTCTGTGTTTAATAATGATTTTTTTTGGAGAATTAGAAAAAAACTGTCTGTAAAAAATTGGTTCAAAAAATTTGGAACATGGGATGTTCGAAATTACACGAATGCTCAGAAATTATATTGTAAATACAATAAAATAATTGAAACATTTACAATAATAATTTAAAAAATGTGTCAAGCTGTAGCGGAAGTCTTTCCGCACGTTTTGTAATGTATCATGAACAACTTTCCATAAAAATAATGCGGACTATTAACCCTTCAATCACACAAAAATGGGTCCCACTTTCAAAACAATACATCACAATCATTACAGAACATCATTCAACAACAAGAACAAACGCTGGACCTCCATGCGCTGCCCTTTAATAGGAAGCTCTAGGAGGCCCGGCACGGCACGGCACGCGAAGCCGACTGCCCTCTCTCACAAACCTCACCAAACACAGCCCGCATCTCGAGGATAAAATAACAATCACGCAAACGAGTGTAGCGGCGGGCGCGGCGGCAAAACACTGTTTTGGCAACACGCGCCACGCCGCCGGTGGTGCACTGCACATAGCAGAGACGCGGTGAGAGGAGAGGTCTCCCAAACGGGCCGCGCCTCGGACACGCGCCGCGTAACACTGGGCCGCCTCCACGAAACGTCTCGCAATTCGAGCCGACGAAGACAAACTCGTAAAATTTCGTTTGTAATTCTTTCAGTTCTTACGTAAAGCAAGAATTTACACTATATAATTACGATAAAATATATTTTAAATTAATTTCCATTCATTTTTCAATAGTTTTCAAACATACATTAAACTTTAAGCTCCAAGTACGTAGTGTCTGGACACTTGTGCAACAATCGTCGCTGACCTGCAGCGCCCGAGTGCCCACTGTGGCGCGCTCCGACGCCGCCGCTGCGCCGGGACCCACCCGTTCACCTTCTCGCCAGGTCAATACTCCTGTTTACCGACATTCGTATGCGCGGCGAGGCGCCGCCGCGGGGACATTTTTGTGGGCCGCAGCGCGCACCGCCGACCACGCGGGGCGCACGCACGCACGCACGACGCCGATCAGGCTCAGGGGCTCGCTCTCCACGTCGCAGCCGTGCCCTCATTCGTCGCGAACCTCCCTCCGGGCCCTGCCCATTTCCTCCCGGTTGTCCGATAACCCGAGTTTTCGGGAAACTACCCACCAAAAACGTCCTAACACATGGGAATGATCTTGGCTGTCCGGGTGAGGCAGTGTCAAAGGCAGTATTGCCGACGTTTCGACCATCTTATCGTGGTCTTCGTCAGGGCTCTCCAACTTGGGACAGACCAGCCCTGAGGAAGACAACGTTAAGATGGTCGAAACGTCGGCAACACAGCCTTCGATGCAGCGTCACCCGGATAGCCACAATCATTCACAAGAAGATCAGGCCGCGGGAGCCTACGACTTCACGTACCTAACACATGTTTAGAGAGTTTCATTGATAATTCTGTGTTCGGGGACGTCAAATGATGTGGACATTAGCCACGTGAGTGTAGTGCAAGATACATATCTGGAAATGGCGGTGTTCCTCACCTGCCATTACGTGCGATCCAGCGTCGATCTACATCTCAGCTTCCGGAGTTTTCCCCTCCAAGTATCTCCGCCAGCGGGGCATCGTCCGAGACGGAACCAACTCTATACTCCCGGGTGGTCCGTGGGTATATGCGTTAGAATATGAGCTTAGAGAGAGTGATCAGTGGCTGAATTAATGATTGTGAAAAATACATACCCTTCCTAAAAACATGAGAAGGCAGTCAGATATTAGTTCGGCACAACGACCCCTAATTAATGTTATAAAAAATCTAAACCTCTCTTTCATTCACCCTACTGTTTCACTTAAAGTATGATCGGGTGGTTTTCCGAGGCTAACACGGGTGGATTCCATAACCGTTGAGAAACGGGAAGAGAGAAATGATACACTCTAGTGTCTCCCCTCAATGTGGCAATCAACTCCTAGAATACCTGAGAGCTCTGAAATTCCAAACAAGCTAATATTGACGTTTATAGCGTGAATAGATTAAAAGCAGGCGTGCACTCGCATTAAAACACTGCGGGCGAACTACGCGCATGAAACTACGTAGTGCGGTGGAGAGGTGAATGAGGATTTCATTGCAGCCTCACCTCGGGGGGCACAAAGCGATGCACATCGCTGAACAAAGAGCGCGTTCATCGATCAATCAAGAGCAACGCCGCCACTCCACGCGCTCGGTTGCGCGGCCACTGCATTGCAAAGCTCCGCTGCGTGTTGGGCCTCGTCAAAGGCGGTAATTGGCCGGCCGAAGTCAAAACTCCCATTATGGAATTTCACACAAACGTTCGTCCCAAATACATGGTTTGCGCTCAAATTACTGCCAACGTTCTCAGAGTTATCTCGTCACTGCTTTGGAATGAGACAAACAGAATTACACATGCAGGTAATAACATACATCATTGGCAAACAAAGCTCACGTCGGCTTTGTCGAACATTAAATGCTATGTTGTAAGAACGAAAGTTTTCCAAAAACGGTTCAAAGATTAAGATTTGCTTTCACTCCAAAAGGGAATTGGTTTGTAATTATCGCATTTTGATTTTGTAACTACACACAAAAAAGTTTCTTCGGACGGAACACCTGCACTAAAACTCACTCTCACAATAAGTGGTATTGCATTCAATAACGAATTTACTCATACGGAACTTGTTAAGTTGGAATTGTTAACTCTAAGCTATTTCTTCTGAAAATCTTCCTCGAATTCACATTCTCAATTTTAATGTATACGTGAAAACTTGTTCACGACAACTTTCACTATTCCTGCGTGTTTAATTTACAGTCATTTATGCAACTCGGTCCAAATAATAGTGGGTACCATAAAAATCAGAACTAGTGCCAGGAAATGTATTACAAAAAGGTTGAAAGCAAGCAGGGAATACGGAACTCCCCACGCAAAGCTCTCGGGGCCTTACCAGGAACTCGTAAACACTGCAGACTTACGAGCGGCCCAGAAACGCCCGCCGCGATGTTTGAGGGCGATAGGAGCACAGCGCGCAGCTTTAAATGCAAGAGACCTTTCGCAACCTTTCGCAGCAACAGTCGGCCACACACGAGACGCGAATGAAGCGAGCCCAGGGTGAGCCCGGGCCCAACCCGACCTCGCTTCACCCGCCGCCCACAGCTGCACACGAACACTCGCGACGCTGGAAGAGTCAAGACGGGAGGCGTGGGATTAAATATGCCACAGACGAGTCATTGAAACCGAATCCATAGCAAAACTCGTACAACATAAACAACAAACGACTTCTGTAACCGGAACAGGGAATTTACGAAATCATGAGCTATGACTATGACAGTTTTTATTAGTAACAAATGTGGACGTCGTTGATAGTGAGGAACACCGTTTAGTATGCTAAAAAATCCTTCTACCCGTTTCTTGTTTTTTCGATTTTTGTTATTTAATTTTAATATATCATAGAACATGCTGCCATAGTATTTTTTGACAATAATGCAGTAATAAAGATACCGATATCAATTGTAAATGTACGTTTAAATATATATTTCGAGAACCTAATTCGTTTTCATCTTCAGTTTTCTTTTAAAGCATATAAAAATAATTCATACAATTACAAATAAATTTAAACAAAGAACAAAATCAAAGCTTACATTTTTGCTGCATATACTATTTTCATTTTGTTGCATTCATAATTGAGTTTCTTAACATTATATTATGTTTTGGGACATGATACGAAAGGAAGAAATAAGGACCAGGGAGAGAAAAGGAAAGCACAAAAAAGGAAATCAAGTGAAAATTATTCTATGTAATTGATTCTATGTAAAAGATTGTCATTTAACTACACGCTGATTACTATCAATCAACGAATTTATAGACTGATTTAATTGTATATTTAATGTTTCTGATATTCGCGGATATATCTTCTTTTTCCATGGTCCAATATTGTTCTGTTTTTTACATCATAATTAATTCCATGTTCTGTCAATACATTTTGCCCAAATGGATGATAGAAGAAATTTTTACACACTGCTTTTTTGTTCACTAATACATAGTTTTAATTTTCTTTTACATTGTTCAACACAAGGACAAATGTTAATATACACATTTAATTCTATAAACTACATTTACTGTTATGTTTTATTTCGATTTATTTCATTCTAAGTATTCCAAAAGATGATATTTATTGAACTTTTTGTTACAAAATTGAATATTTAGTTCTTTCGGGGTTTTCCACTCCTAGGCTTGAGTAAAAAAAGCGAAATCTATGAAAAATTAAATTGAAGAAAAAACGTCGTAACAATCACTTTAAAAGTAAATGTATTATGGTTTAAATTCAGCAATTTGAACTCAGTAAGTAGAAATATTAAAATGGTTGCTCTCGTACAGTACCAGATTTGCAATGCTGTGATGCACAGTCAGAACTGGCTGTTTGAGTAGTTGGGCTCTAGCTAGATGTAATTTATATCATTGTTTAAATCTATTTACAAGTGCGGATATTTTGCGTGAGTCAGTTAGTAACATTAATAATGTAATAATAACATATTATTACTATTATTATTGTTTCACTATTTATCACGTAGATTTAATTATTATATCTTAAATAATTCTCTCTTCAACTACGTTATATTTTCGAAAATAAAATTTCTTAAAATGACAAATAATATAAAATAGGAACATTTTCTATGATTCCATTAATTATATTTAAAAGATTATATTATACTCTTACACTTCACTTCTGAAAATATTCTCCACTTGGAATGTCCCAGACTAGCAGAAAATCTAGGTAGAGAGGCAATGCAGTTGTTTGCAACCTTCCAAAAAGTTTTCATCTTTTAGCATAACAGAGTCGAAATTACAATTAAAAAATTACATAACCTTCCTCTCTTATAACCAAACACGAATCACACAGTACATAAATGATTAACAGATTTTCGTTAAAGAAAACTCTTGTAGCGAATTCTTCGAAAAATGTTGGTTTCGCACCAACCCAACACGCACAATGGGATCTTAGAGCCAAGATTTGCGTTCAGCAAAAACGTATTGGTTCTGAAGTATCGTTCATCGAAACACGGTACCACTCTCCAGTTTGTTACTCCTAACACTCTCAACCATCTATCACTCGCGCCAGGTCCAGCGACGCCATTGTCTGCGATTTCGCAAACTCATTGCCGCCGAAGGCTCACCACAGACAGCTACACTCCATTCCGCCGAAAAAGAGACCTTGCGGCCGACCCTACAGGTCTACAACGTCAATTTCCACGGAGATTGTTTCCAAACTACAAAATACGTTCTCCCTTTATGCAATCGCCTATGACTACGTTACGAAAGGAATCGCTGGTAGGTAGTAGAAATTCGAATATTACAAACAACCGCTGTTTATCATTACGATCATTAGCTATAGAAGGTAAAAAAAAGATCAAACCCATGTTTAAAGTTATATTCCACTTAATCTTTTAAAACAAACATTCGACAGGATCATCTCATCAGAAATGATCTCTAACAACAAACTGTAATAACCCGGTACCTAAAATACTGTCTGCCACGCACATCCCACCGTCCTCCATGTTTGGTAGTGATATATATATTTCCACATTGACTTTAGCGGAAAAAGATAATACAAGAATGCTGACTGACCAAATACTATTTGAAGCAAATACAAGAAGAAAGAATATTTTTCCACTTTGACTTTCGCTCACTTTATACTCACGTGTATGCTTTTCATACGATTTTTTTAAGATAAAAGGTTAGGGAAGACAACATGGCTGCATAGTATATGATTAAGAAAAGGTGTTCTCTATTACCAACATAAGAAACGTGACTCACCACCTCAGCAAGTTTAGAGAGTAAACTATGCGAAATAAAAAAAATGTAAACCATGTACGTTTTCGTTTATAATATAATGATGTCCATACAAGTCATGTTATTAATATGTAACGGGCCCTCTCTAAAAGGTACTGTGAGTTCTTGTTTAGGAAGGTAGCGCCCCATAAATGAGTAGCGAAAATTAGATACACTTCTGAGTATAACAAACCTTTTTTGGCCATTATAAACTACACCATGCCTTAAAGCAGCTGTACTCCAAAGTGCTGGTCGGTGCAGTTCGTGTCCTATTTCCATCACGCCTTGTATCGCTGTTCTTTTTTCATCTACCCCGAGAGCTATTGTATGCAGAATTCCTCGTAACGACTATCATAAGAATTTATTATGAGGCGTGCAATTGAAGTTTAATAAATTGCAACGCTTCGTACAAAAAGTGCCAGACATGCGGACGACGTATTTTTTTTAATTTTTCTACACCAACGATTTACCCGCTTTTAGTCATAAATGAATTATTTGATCTTGCTGCCAGGGAATATTAACTTCATGAAATATAAACGGAAGGAATATCACTGCACCTGCACCCAGGGCGATTTTCAACATTTCATGTGCGAACTACATAAAAGTTTTCATTACCGAAATACCGCAGTGTAATTTCAGAGATTTTGAGGTCACAGCATCATAAAACTAAGATCACGCGAGCAGGGAAGAGGAGGGGCCCCACATTACGATCGATTCACCTGCCATCACTGCGTACCGTTGAAAGACATTAAATCTCTCCTTAGCAAGAACGCGCTTGCGAAATCTGGTTTTAAAATTATTCCACATCGCGAATTGCCACTTAATACACTGAAACATTGCCATTAATAAAAGTATAGGATATATTTTTCATACTTTGCATTCCAGATTTAATACGATTTGGGGGTAAAACTACAAGGAATCTTCTGATGTATTTTATTTTATGAAGAGACTGAATTCATTATGAAATAATAAGAGTGAGATATTCATTATTTCATCAATTTAATAGTATCAGAAGATCAGATTTGCAAATAATACTAGATACTGATTTGCATATGAATTTCGAAAATATTCTAAATTATGGAATAACGATAACTTATGGGGATTCATTTTATATTATATTATGACCGTCTGCTAAATATATTGGATTAAAATATCTACTATTTATAGCCAGTCAATTTCAAATAAATTGTTTTACTGATTGACACAAATCAATAAAATAAAACAATTTATTTGAAATTGACTGTCTATAATCAATAGATATTTTAATCCAAAACGACAATAATTTTACTACTTCCAAATCAATTTAATCACAAAACAACTTCTCAAAACTAACACGTTTATCATCGCCAAATATCCATTTCGACAGGTGCGTGCCACTTCGTGCTTTCAACAGCCGCGATCCATCGCACACAGAGGGATGTGTCAATGCAGCCAACGGCACAGCAATATAATAACATTCCCGCAGCGGCAGGGCGGCGGAGGGGTCGGGCCGGCAATGTGCGGCTGCGATAATGGGAGCCCGCGGGGTAGTGGGGGAAACGAGCTTGGGGCGTGACGAGGAATAGCGGGTGGAGGGGTGGCGCGCGGGGTGGCGAGCAGAGGATCGAAGCATGCGGGGGTCAATTGGGAGGCAGGTGGAAGTGGATAGGAGTGGGGACGCGGAAGGGGTCATAGGGGCGCGGTGTGGCAGGGAGGTGAGGGAGAAGGAGTGCGAAGGCGTGGGGGCAGGGCGGGGGGCCGGCAAAAGCGGGGGCGGTCGCGCGCGTCGGGGGGGGCCGTCAAGTGAAAGGCTTGGAAATCTTTGCTGCGTTATTGCATAGTCGGCGACAGGGCGGGCTCAAGCTACGTGTCACCGAGGTTCAGAGAAATGAAAGGGCTGGCAAGCATGAAAATCACGAGCGCGGTGAATCACGTGTACGCGGACAGGCGGTGAATGCGGGCGTTTTTTGGGTGGGTGTGATGGGGCGGAGGTAAAGGGATGTGAGGAGGTGGAAGCGACGTGTTGTTGTTGTTAAGGCTGGTATGGATAAGAGTTAGTTTAGTTGTTGTGTGTTGAGGCAAGAGGCCAGGCGAAGCTGGAATTGCTGAGGTCGAGATGGAAGGATGTAGATGGTGGGAAGTTTGGTGTTTTAGGAGGGCAGGGACGGCAGAGGTGGACATGGATGCCGGAGTGGAGGCTTGAAGACTCGGAAGTGGAGGTTGGGAGGCTGGTCCGGTGGTTCGGCTTGTGTGCGGACCAGTGGGGGGGGGAGTTGCGTTTGTTATGGTGGGCACAGGAGCGGCGGCGGTTGAGCGGCAGAGGAAAGGGATACATCGGAACACAAGTGACAGAGATGGAAGAGCCAGCTTGAAGCGTGGGCGCTTGTTCGTGTTGGACACCGAGAGTGATAGAATACAGAGAGTATGGCTAATGTGTTTCGTCAATGACGGTGGAGGGAAAACCAGCAAAGTCTGGCCATGAAATGAGAGTTTGACGGTGTTGCAAAAATAGACAGTGACAGAATTATTGTCTTGGAATGTGGTATTTAAAAATACGGCTTAATATACTAATATTCTCACCTGATGCGTGATGTGAATAGAATAACATAAATTATTTAAAAATTGGTAGGCCAATTCTGATATTAGTAAAAATAGATGAGGCATATGGGAGGTTAGCGGAATCACTGTTGGGCTGAATGCGGCTGGAAGAATCGATGGATTCCTTGCGGCATTTGGGTTGGAGATTGGAAACTTTCGTCGACTGGGCGGCACCAGGCGACAAGAAGAGTAGCGCAGTGGCCAGGCGCAGCCAGCGACGGGGCAGCGGCCGTTCGCATGCGTATGTCGTGCCATAGTGGCAGGAGGAGGCAGAATGCTTATCAAGAATTTTGCAGCACGTGCCGACAGGCGGGTTGGGTGGGAGAAGGAAGGGAGGACAAGCAGGACAGGGGCAGGCGCGGCGCCTGAATGGTCGCGGAGGGCGCGTGGCGGCGGCCGGGGGAGGCGTATTTGGGGGCGAGGCGAGCCTGCCGCCGCGCTACCGAGTCGCAAACGACCTTCGCTCCGGGCGTCGGCTGGGCGGGAGCTGTTGGGCGGTGGCGGGGCGGGGCGGGCGGGCCTGGGGAGTGCGGTCGTCGACGTCTCGGCCGCGTGCGGCGGCCGGGGCCTGGGGGGCAGGGGAGAGGCAGGGCGGCAGCGCGCGGGCGAGGGGTCGCGGCGCGGATGGGGGGCAGGCCGGCCGCCGCCGGCACAGCTCAGTTGCGCCTGGGGGCGGCGAGGAGGGATAGGCGGCGGCAAAGGGACGAGATCAGGCGGAGGCGCCAGGTCCGCGACACGTGTGCACGTTGCTGGGGCGTGCCTTGACCGCAGGCCTGACCTCATTAGTTGCGCGGCTCTTGTTTCGCCCGTTCGCAATGTGTGGGCTAGCAATAACGATTATTTAGCGCAAACATGTTAGCGATGAGTTATTTCAGAAACTGGGCGATCGGTAACAAAGGGGAGCGTAATGGGTTAATTATAATTAATTTGCTTGTGTACTGAAGAAATATTACATAACATAAACAAATGGAGACTAGGAGTTAGGCTTTTTTCGGGAGCTATAGGGACACACAATTTTTCGGGCTTATCATTAACTTGTAATACCTACGCTGAATTCGCGCATTGAAATATTGACCACATATAAGCATCTCATCAAGCCTATTTCAATTATGAAAGTATCCAGAGGTCCCCGGACCACACATCAAATAACTAATGGAGGGGCGAAGCCACACGTATAGACTACATTACGGACTTTATTGAATAAGCGAGAGGCATAAAAAATGAGAGGGCACATCAGTACGTGGGCAATGGAAATTAATACACAAGCTACATAATGAATATAAATAGTATACTATTGTGCGGCTCTCTTCACATCTTTGAAGGGGCGCGCCTGGCGAGGGGTCGGGGTTGCCGGCTAGCTTGCGCCGCAGGGCAACGCGGGCATATCGCGTTCGCGTAGGGGAGAGGGGAGGGGCGCCAGGCGAGAGCAAGAAGCGGAGCGGTCGTGGGTGGGTGGGAGTGGGTGGGTGAGTGGTAGCGTGAGGTTATTGTCGAAAAGGCGGGCGGGCGGCGTGGCCTCCAGCGATCGTTTTGCCGCCGGAAGGGGCGGAAAATGGGGGCGGCCGGCACGAAAGCGGGGACGCCCAGGCGTCCGACACACGACTCCATCCCCCTCCGGCTCCAGCGCCAACCTGGTAATCGCCCTCTTTGCCGCGGCCGCTCACGTGCTCGCTCCGCTTCTGCTTCGTTTCGGCCTCGTCGAGTTTCGCGTTTTTGGTCAGTCTCTGTTTCAGCACTCGTTCTCGTTGCGCCTCGTCTGCGTTTCGCACCACGTCTCGTTTCGGGCACCTCGTCTGCGTTTGCAGGCCTGCGTTCTCGTTTCGACCTGCGTCTCGGCGCGGCGCGGAAGGAATCTCTCTGCTATCAGACTCGAACAAGTCGTGGGCGAGGTCGGATACCTCTAATAACGCGTATGTTCGATAGAAAATAATCGGAAGCAAAATACGATTAGAATAATACGAAAACCGTGCCTTGTAATCATAAGAAAGTTACCTATAGAGCCACTTATACGGAAAACATATCTACGAATCAAAATGGTAAAGGTCGAAGGGTGGTAAATGGAACATTTTAATAAACATACTTCGTAGCGACTGACCGAAGTCATTCTAAACGTTCGCATGACTTAAGATAATTCGTATTTTTTCTTGTACTTAGTAATGAGTGTTTTATAGATGAAGATATTATCAGCTCATGATCAGAAATATTTATCTTCCAGGTTTCCAAATTCATTTACTCCACAAAACGTTAATATCGAGTTAATTAGTAATTCTAGTAGAACAATATATCAGTTTTGGTCAATATTTATAAACTCGATAGTAATATTTTATTCTTAATAATTTTATTGCTTTCAGTCATTACTATATTTAAATCACGTCGCCACTCTATCAAAGTACCAGAATTTTTGCAAAAATATTTCACGAACCCTTCATTTACAAATGACAGGTGAAACTTCACATTAAAGAAATGTCTGCCAGCCATTGCAGTTTCCAATCTCTCTATGGTTTCAACGTATGCTAAGCTAGATTATCAGACTTCAAAATTCGCATACAAGGAGAATTACGAATGGTTTCCTAGGACAGTCTCCATATCTTGCTCGTATCTTCGGAGGAAAGCATACCCTCCATTTTACTTTCCAGCGATTTGATTAATCCCCAGTCGGTCGTTTAATTAAGGTCTCGTGCAAGTCTCGTTCTTTCTTCTGCACTGCCCGCAGGCTCAAGGAGCACTCGCAACTTACGTGCAGCACTTTCTCTCGTTACGACGCCTGTCAAGCAGTCGACTGGAAACCAGAAGTCCTCGGAAAGCTAGCGAAATTATGCCACTCAACATAATTCATGACAGCAGGGAGTTTATTAAGACAGTATTTCACTGCAACAAGACAATGGTCCACGTATTAATATAAAAGAATAAAAACTGACCTCCATGGAAACAAAAAGGCATCAACATGAAGAAACGATACTACAGATTTTACAAAATATGTGCAATGTTTGTATGTATTTGACATTTTAGGTTTGGATAATTGGGGCTTTGCCAGCTAGCGGCTTTTCCAGGCCTGGGCCCGTTTCCTTATTAATTATCCACGCCTGGGGGTAAAGGAGATATGTGGCGAGCATGTCGCATTCCTGTCATCTAGCTTACTTGGCGTGCCAGAGTCACATAGCTTCAACTTTTGCCTGACCGGGAATCGAACCCAGGATCGCCTCACTGAAAGCTTATGCTGTCCATGAGCCACCCGATTGGCATATATAAAGATAAAATGCATACATGGAGAGTTCGTGCTGATATGTACGTAATGACTCTCTGTCCCAATGCAATACTCACGACGGATTCAAGAATATCACTCAAGATGGAAACGACACATGAGCAACTGCTAAGATAGTAATCAGCACACTCCATCGCCACATCGCATTGCTCTAAACCAACGATAATAGCATCCCGACGACTGCGGCGGCGACTTTTTAAATCCGCTCGCCGGCGAAAGATACAACCCTTAAGCGAGGCGAGCGCTACAATTCACACGAGTCGAGACCAGTGTAAAGGCCAATAGACGTCTCACTCTCGTTAGCCCGTGGCCTTTGGCTTCATGCGACCTACTCTGCGGGCAGTCTGCATGCGCTCTGCGCTCTCCAGCGCGTGGCCACGAGCGCTGCAGTAATGGCCCCCGAGGACAAGTGGCAGCGGTGGTGGGCACGCGCGGGGACGGCGTCAGCGTTGCTGGGGAAGTGCTGTTTGACGGCGGACACTGCTGTAGAAAAAGGGGCGTTGGAGTTAACAAGCGGCGGAGGTGGCAGTGAGAACAGTGACGGACTTGACGGTGATGGGCAATATAAAGGCAATGGCCCTTGCTATGGTGGTAGGTGCTATGAGTGAGGTGGTGGGGTGATTGTACGGGAGACGTCGGCGGATATGGTGGTGGTCATGATAACCAGTGGTGAGTGATGGAAGAAATATGGTGTTCGCTGATGGCATCAGTAGTAGACATATGCAGATGTTACTAATGTTGGTGGTAGGGGTGGATGTAAAGGTGGTGTTCGTGCTTTGATGATTGAGGCGGGACTAATAGAAGCTATGATTGTGGTGGTGATTGCGGTAATTGTGGTGGCGGTGATGATTCAGGTGGCGGTGGTTGTATGGTTTTGACGATGGAGGAGGCAGGGGTGCTGGGATGGTGGTGGAGTGGTTGTGAAGGAGAGGTGGTAGCGGTAGTGGAGAAGGAGGAGGAGGATTGGTGGTAAAAGTGAAGGTGGTGGTGGTGGAGCGGTGGGGGAGGAGTGGTGGTGGTTGTGGTAGTGTTGGTGGTGGAGTGGCGGGGGAGGAAGAGTGGTGGTTGTGGTTGCGGTTATGGTGGTGGTGGTGACGACGACGACGACGACGGTGGAGTGATGATGGTGGGTGTAGTGAAGTTAGTGGTGAAGTTAGTGGTGCAGGGAGTTTGGTGGGAGTGGGATCGGTGGTGGCCCACAGCAGTGACAGTGTTGAAGGTACGGAAAGCGGCGGTGATGGGGCCGCTTGGGGTGGTGGTAAAGGAAGTGGCTTTGGCAATTTGTTCTCAGTGGGCAAGGGCGAATTGAGGCGGTAGGTGGAGCGCAGATCTCAACAATATTACTAGATCTCCGCGTAACAGGAACTGCTCGTTTCGGACATCTCGAAGAGAAACTTGTCACGATTCGTACTGCACGTACTAGTAACAGGGGGATAGCGAACATTATTAAAAGTAGTATTATTTAATGACTCATTCTAGATCATTTCAAGATTCATAATTTTTCTGATTATTTACAATCACAAACGAACATTGCAATGATCATAAGAATAGAAATAGGAAGCACAT
>BOPP01000008.1:15025370-15052124 GCA_017312745.1 Gryllus bimaculatus
GAATCGGAGTGGGCGGAACAGAATGTACCCGAGTCATGGGAGAGAACGTTAATAAATAATCTTCGATGGCTACGAAAGCGCTGGGATCTATTTATTTCAAAATATATTATTCAAAATAATCTAAATTTTATATTAAAATGTTCAGTGATCTAGTCTGTGTGCACTACCTCCGACGCAGCACCATTGTAAGTTTGTAAACAGCATGTTGGGATCTGCATTATCGCGCATTCTGCCGAGGGAAAAGTAGAATAATTATTTCTTATCATTCAATTATTGATTGGCAGTAAAACTATATAACGTATTATTAATTATCTTTGAAAGAATACGAAATGCTGATTAAGTTTGTTTAAGAAAATAGCTGAGTGTGAGGCCCCTCGTTTCCTGGTGGTTCAGGGCCCGCGAGGTCATTGAAGACCTGACAAGAGAATAAAAAGAGGAAGCGCGGAGAAGCGGTCGCGGGGTGGAGCGGGTGGTGGGGAAGGGGGGAGGGGAGGAGCTTGGCCGAGCGGGCGACGTCCACCGCCGCGGGGCAGGACGTCGGACGTCGTAAGTAAAGGATTTTTTACGACCGGACTTGTGGGGTGGGCGGTGTGGTTTTGGGGGAGTGGGGTGCTATTGTATGTTGTGGTGGGCGGCCCCTTCAAGACGGACCAGATGACTTTATCTACTACTGGGTTCCCGGCGCGGCGGGCAGGGTGTAAGACAGGAAGGGAACTCGCCCCGGCAGGCGGGCAGCGGCCGCGCAAGCACCGCCGACGAAGGCGACTGACGACCACGGCAACCGACGCTCCAGCTCCGAATGTTGCTCGTACTTTCATTAGTGCACGAGATGGAACTGGCAGAAATTGACAATCAGACTTTTGAAACGAGAGATTTCCCCGACAGTCTCAATGGGTGATTTCACGAAATATTGCTACAGTCTAGAGATGAATTGTTACGCTACTGTGCCTGGATGCTCAGCTATTCTGGAAGTCATAACCCGACCCGTACCATTCGAATATGATTTTTTTTGTTAGTGAACACTTGGATGCAGTTTTTTTAGAACAGTATAATTCCTTTACTACTCACCCCACTACTCCGTACTTCCTCCGTACGTAAATAGAAATATGTTTCAACTGATGACAATGTCACCAAATATTGTATTCATAGGTAAATTCAATATTTTCATGCAGTAATCTGACGAGTGTGTTTTTCATATCTTGAGAAAGTAACGAATGGTAAATAGATTCGCGTGAATGAACGCTACGAGATGACTAATAAGATCATTTAACGATTTAATTGTAACGTTTTCCATATTTCACTACACAGATATTCAGGTGAATTTTTCAAACAAAGTGTATTGGTGACCATCATGCCAGCTACAGGACGTTCATAAAAACGAAACAAATCGCTTATATATTCAGCTTATTCGTAAATTACATTCATTTCCAATGTAGTAATATACTCGTAATAGAGATAAAATCGATAAGCTTTTTACATCCCACATTACGTGTGTTCCTTAATTAACAACAAAAGTGCTATGGAAGATGCTTGAAGAAACATGTAAGAAATGAGGTGCTATCTTGCAATAATCTTAATCTTCATGTTTTCACTAACCTCCAATAATATTTTCATGATCTAAAGAACTACAAAAATAATCAAATTACAATTTTGAAATTATGTGGTTACAAAGACCGAAGTGAGCAAAATAACGAAAAGATTTATGAAAAAAACAATGGTTAAAAGTGAATAAGAGTGATGTTAAAAAAAAGCGTGAAAAACGCGTGAGAAAGTGAGAAAAGATCAAATTAGAAGTACTTGTTAAACAACCTTTACCGTACCACTTTCAGCAACCCTCTGTAAGTATAACAAATGAAAATCAAATTTTGCATTCTCAATAGCTGTTAATGATTACATTACGGTGGCGAAACCATTCCGACTGGGAACAGCTCGTGCTGCCAGGGTGGTAAGTGGGCTTAAAAAGTTGCCAAAACTTTCGTTATACACAAATTCGGACATATTAAAACGAACACAATTATGGTTCTTTTTATTAGTCTAATATATACCCTTTTATTTTGTAAATTTAAGAAGAAATCAAAATGACAATTTGACCTTTATGAAACACGCTTGTCTTTACTACTGTAAATCAGATATTTACCAGTACAACATTTTATTTAAAGTTTATATTTCACCTTAATGTATTTTTGAATTATTCCTTTCTTCCGTCTACTTTATTCCTCAATTCACTCGTATATTCATGTAAAGCAATACTAAGAAAATTACAACTCAGAATTCTTTCCCGGGTTGAAATATGAGGCTGCCTACTACAAGATCACAACCGTCAACAGCCGAAAGGCTGCAGGTCCGCTCGAAAGGTTTGGCAACCCTCGAGTGAGAGAGAGAGAGAGAGAGAGTGAGAGAGTGAGAGGCAGAGAGAGGGTGTCGGCGTGCGAGAGGAAAAGAGGTGAGCGGGTGAACACAGTCCGTGCCTACTTACTTCCGGTCCGGAGGAGCAGGCGGGGCGAGGAGCGGCGGGGCGGGCGGGGCTCTGGGGGCGGCGGCCGGCTGCTCCGCGCGCGTCGCGACCTGCAACCACCGCATACGCTCACCCTCCACGCTCACGCTCACGCTCACGCTTGCCCAGCGGCCGCTACTGCTACTGCTCCTGTTGGGGCTGACGCTGGCGAGACCCACTCCGCCGATCCAGGCGCGGATCCAAGAAGGCGACGGGAAGGGGCCACGGAAGGCGTGACTCTCCACTACACAGGCAACGCTCGCCTACCACGGCTCCCGAAGTGATTTCTTGGTGATAATTGCCACACTCGTTACTGAGCGTGGGAGTGATATGAGACTTCCGGCTTTAAACCGTTTCTTTAAAGAGAAGCATAGTTGTTGGTTGTCGTCTTCCGTTATGTGATAAGGATACCTGTTATTATGACGCGTAAATGAGAGAGGAATGATTCTGAATGGAATCGTGGTTCAGATGGGGGATGGGTTCACACGGGGTGGCATGAAAAGCCAATCCCACCTGGTGAAAAAACCCTTGCCTTACACGTGAAACGAACTCACATATTTTGACGTTGTCCCAGGCCTCTACGACACGGAAGATTGAGTTTCATGATCTGAAGACTGGCCTCGACATACGATTTATGTAATGGGGCCAGCATTATACAACAGTCTGCCTCATCAACTGAAAAGTCCCGACAGCAAAATGAATTGATTCGAAATGAAGGTTAACATATTCACAGTTAAGAAGGTAACTCCACTAAACAGACCCCATGAATGCGTCCTCTATGTATAAAATAATAACAGAAATTTTCCAAAGTGGACAGTCTTTAATAGCCAAAGTTTTACATTTTATTTTCTTCGCGTTCATTCTGTACGAATATCGTATTTCAAAAGATGAATTGGTTAGCGATCTGCTAACATGTGTGATTAATCAGCAAAGACAGATACTTGCCCTCCATTAAGATTCGATCTCGACCTTTAATAGTAAAAGATATCGCATTTGATTTCGAACACAGCATCCGTTACAAGGTGAAACTCCAACAGAAAGGTCGTCGAAAAAGTGCTTCCTCCACCAAAAGAGCCACACGTACGCACCCTTACTTGAAGGCAGATCCTCTCTTGTAAAGAAATGACAAGCGCGTTTCTACCAACACGTTATTCGGTGACGGGACTGCGCAAAGGGGAAAACAAAGGGAGTGCGAACTTGTTTACAGAGCAACTCAAATATGAAGTAGCATGAAAATGACTTCCCAGTGCTCTGTCGCTCACAAGGACACCAAGGCGGACACGGGAGCGCGTGCACACACATACAAACAATGAGCAACGCGCTATGGGTGTGTACCTTCCGCACTTCAGCGGGTAGAAGAGAGACGAGACAAATGGCAGCATCTCTAATAGGCGGAGGAGAAAACCACACAGGGAAATTCCTCTTAGCACAAAATACAAACATTATGGTTCACTCAATTTATGCTTATTAGATCAAGAAATAATTAACTATAAATTAAGCAGCAAATTTCGGTAAAACAACAATTTACTTGGTTTGAAGTATGTGGGGATAAAACATTAAAATTCACAACACGTGATTCCAGAATCCAAAGATCATTTTCAAATTTAACATTATTTTAATATAAACAGTCGCAGTAAACACTCCCATTGTTTAGAGTATTAGACTGTCCTCAATTAGTTATTCACATTTCCATCAATAATATTTAGATTCCAGATGCCTTTATTTAGGAGTTTACTACAAATTAAAAAATGGTATTACGGAAAACGTGCATCACTTCACATTTGTCCTAGAAAAAGTCCTTTCTGGAGTAAGTCTGCACAATTATGACTTCACAGAGATTACAATTCACTTGAATAAAATAAGAGTCGAAGATGAATCTAATCCCCCTCTGAATTCACGATTTCATACGAAAGCCGACGCTACCAAACATGAGTCTCCCCTGGTAAAACCTACATCTTATTTCGTATTAACGTGTTCGGACCTCGCGTGGAGAGGTCCTCGTTGACCTCAAAAGAGACAAAGTCCGACCAAGAATGATTTAGATGGGGCAATGACCCTAGAATGAAGATTTAACTAAAGTAGGGCAAGGTAATTTAAATACAGGTGCACTCCAGTGTCCTGATGATGTAGATTACGTAGTATGTCCATGACTAATACATTACAGCCTTGTTGTGACCATATCGGAAAACATTTGTATTCGACCAGCAATTAAAAAATATTTGTATCCCATTAAATTATATACATTACCAATTAGAACTCGTACATTGAAAATACATCAAGATGAAGCAGTAAGTTATATTCATTAAAAATAATTAGGAAGATTTGAAGTAATAAAAACGTGTATATATATATATATATATAAATATATATATATATATATAGCGAGAGAGAGAGAGAGAGAGAGAGAGAGAGAGAGAGAGAGAGAGAGAGTATTCACTTCCAAAAATTAACTAACATTTGAAACCCGACCTTTGATGATTGGTTTCAAAGACCCACAATTCATCCAATTCATTCCAAACAATTCATCAAACAAAAGAAATACAATGAGCCACGTAAATCAGGGCTGAAAACCGTCTCAAACAAATAAGTGACCGCAATTTGCAACACACGTAGAACGTGAAAACACAAACAGCCAATTTCCACGAAGAGCACAAAGAATTGGAACAGTTTGACAGACGAAAGGAACGACCGGGCGTCAAGGAGAGCACGAAGTGTTCTCGGGGGTCACGAAAAGCCCGCTGCCCGAACGACGCGGTCAGCGTTCGTGGGCGGGCGGGGTCGACAGGAAGCGGCGGGGCGCGACCGCGACGCGCGGGCGTGGGGCGTGGGCTGGGCGTGGGCGTGCGGCGCGGCGTGGGCGCGGGCGTGGGGCGCGGGCGGGGCGTGGCGCGCGCTGGCGCAGTGGGGCCGCGCGTGATAGAGATGCGGGAGGCCCAGAAGTCCGGCGAGGAGGGCCCAAGCGGAAGGGTGGAAGGCGACGGGGTATTTTAAGCTACGCGACACCCATGTTTATCTGGCAGGAGATTTGTGCCTCATGAAAACTGCGTGGGGTGTTTGAAAATGAGTTCCGTCAGATAACGTGAATCGGAATGGATTAAAATAACCATGCCATGTCGGTAAATATTAGGTTACGCCATTTTAGGGAAAGGGCACAAACTGTTCGTTTCATTATCACTTGGAAAACCTTTTTTTAATGTTATAATTAATAAGATAAAAAACTGAACGAATATTCCGTGAAGTATGTGCAAAACCTGTTTATATTTGATCATAGAAATGTCTACAGCATCGTAAATAATACGATGACACGCACGTTTTATGTTTAATAAACATTATGATAAAAAACTGAAGTATTATATGCATTGGATTAAGAATAATAATCATAAATTTATCTTAACCAAAACTCCGTTTGAGGAAGCATTTCGAATTTTAACAAGAACACCCGGAACTAGCTCGAAGGGTAACAATCTGGGCCACGCGAAAACAAACTCAGAGCATGGTAGACCGTCTGAGAAGCGGTTGGCCTGGCCAGGGAAAATGGCGAAAACAGCGGGAGGCTGTTGCCGGGCGCTGGAAGTCGAGGGAAGCAGATGGAGGATGAGTAGGGCTGCGCGGGAGATGACGTGTATTTCAGGCAGTGGCAATTACGTGGGGGCGGAGGGATGGCGGGCAGGGAGGGTTCGCGTGCGCAGGCGCTATTCCTCGCGCCCTCTGGGCGAAGGCCGCGTGAGAGGACCGGCCGAGACCCTCTGGGCCTCGCGTCACACGAACACCGAACGGCTCCATTCCGTCCGACCTACCTCGACCACCGTACGAGGTGGAATATTCATTTTTGTGTGCTTCTTTTTCATACTAGGATTGAATAATCAGTTTCTGTCAGAAAACCCACCCGTTTCGTTCATTCTGAGAGAATATATTACAATACAATTGTTATTATAAAATAAACAACGTTCTACTCGTAAAGTTCCCCAAATAAGGGCAATATAATAATATTCAACAACATTATTATATTATTCAACAACATTATTCAATAATAAACAACGTTCTACTCGTAAAGTTCCCCAAATAAAGGCAATATAATAATATTACAACGTACTAATATTCGAAATATCCGGACTTTATAGCGGACTTAACAGCGTTACGTATTTCAGTGACATACGTATTAACAGCAATGTTCGAATGTCCCGTACGATATTGGATTTTTTCCACCACATGCATGTGGCAAGGTTGACTTCGCATATAAGTTAACCATCCTCCCTAAATCATCATCCCACCCATAATCGTTCTTCTGTTATCAGCTTTCAACCTCCACCACTACAACCATGCACTACAAAACAAAACACGTCTGTGATCACTGCTAGGGTAGTATTACAACTGCAAGCTTTCTATCTCGTCTACGCTCAGAAATTAGAAAGACATTTAACCAAAATCAATATTCTAAATACTCGTATACATTTGCAGCAGAGCATTTTAAAATATCTGTAATGAAGAATGCATGCTGAAAACATGCATTAAGAGTTTCAACACAATACCAGTAAAGCAGAATATAATCAGAAACGTGTATGAATTTAACAAATCCGTACGTACACGTTTGTTGAGCGTATATAATGGATAGTGGGAATAAAATTGTGACTTTTGTAAGAGATACAAGGAGAGAAGCAATACCTTACAAAACTACAAGACTCCATCTACTTCGGCCAAAGGAAGTTCGATCCGGCTGCAGCCAGTCGCCTCACCGCCTGAGTCCGCATGCTCGGCACAACATCACATGAATATGCAGACCCCGCTCTTCTTACGTATGTGCTACTACATCAGACGCTTGGTACGCATGTACGTTATCATTTCATCCGTTCAATGGATCCGCTAAGTACATGCAAATGGCTTGGGATGCAACAACTACACTATTTGCATTCATGGGCCCCTATTACGTAGACTTCTCTGACACGAACTACACAGTCATCATACCGTTAAGATTAAACGTAATCGTAACAATGTCTCGAAGCCAACTCTTAAAAATATATCATTTATATGATGGAAGAGTAAAAGTAAAAAGAAAACAACGAGGAGAATGACGTGGCTCGTAATCATAAAGGCGAATCTAGAGGATGACGCTACTAGCAGGAGTTTTCTCCAAAATAAAAATGTACAGCTAGCAAACATTACAAAACTCATTACACCATTTGTATTACTCATTTGCATACAGCATTAAACACACTCATTCTCTTGGTTCAGCAAATAAGAGAGTACAAATTCAATGTTCTTCCATTCCGCAGAGAATAAACTTCTAAAAATACGATCCGAATGGAATGAAAACAAAATCCTGCATATTAACTTCCTCGATTATTGTGAATCGAATTTAGCAAACTAATACTTACATACCAGAACTGAAAATGTGCTTTGGGTTGTCAGAATGTAGATGGACCAGTTCAATAGCTTACTACGATGGATCATGGTTTGATAGAATTTAAAAAATATGATTTTGTATTGAAATGAAATCCTCCTGGTATTACTGAAATATTGAACCCTTTTGTTTATATTTAAACAAGAAAAAAATAAGGATTTCTTGACCATGTGAGCGCAAACCATAAACATCCGGATCATCGAAACATATGAGCCGTTGAGAGCATAAGTGTAAGTCAAATTTTGGAAGATTTGAGTTGGATGCACTGATGGTGGTATTAACATTGTTCTAACACGGGCTAAAATAGTGCGAGTCAAACTTCGGTATTTCTTCGCTAGAGGCCAACATAACGCAGAAGTAGCCAACAAGTTGTTCATACCGCTACTTAAAATTTTTGTGTACGACTCAGGTGGGACGAAACAATAGCTTCCAGGGGCCCCCAAGAAATAGCTTCCAGTCTCCTTTCAGTCCACAATATCTGTAGTAAGTTAAAAGAATATCTCATTAACGCGTTCGTAACACTTAAGCTCACTTATATCTAACCATTGTAGTTTAACAGCGATTTTGGTTTACACGTCTTTTCCGGAAATAATGTTTTCTGATTTGCACCAATTTTGCTCTCAACGGCTATTGAAAACTCCGCGTTTTTTTTTTTTTCAGGCTTATTCAAATCTTGTTTACTTAACAGGCGATTCTGTACTTACTTCGTCTATGACTACAGTACTACTATGACAATAGTACAATTTTTACTATTTCAATAATCTGCATGTAATATTTACTTCATTACTACAAATCATGATAAAACTAGAGGTAATATTGATACAACCTTTCTTTTTATTTCCCCCTTTATTAAAAAGAAAACATTTCATTATCAGCTTTCATTTCAAAACATTTCATTATCATATTTTCGATTTGTGAGTACGATCGAGGTAAACCACGGATTCTGATGTAATGAAGCCACTATGCACTTCTATCGCCAGGGTGATTCCATCGGACATTTCATTACGAGCGTATTTTATCCAGCAAACGCCCGCTCCTTCCCTGGCGGGAGAGCAGTGATGGAGGCGTGGCCGCCATCGGGGTTGCTTTCCCTTTCACTGATTCACGCCGTCACAGTCCAGCGCCGGGCGGCCTGCTGGGCGGCCGGCCGTTCGCCCACCCGCTCCGGATGCCGCGTGGCGGCCGATGGCGCGACAGGTGGGCGGACAGGTGACCGGCGGCGCAAGGTCTCTGTCGCGCGGCGGTCGCCGCGTCGAGCCTACGCGTGGGCAGGTCACGGGGCGGGACGGCACGCGGCAAAGCACGCGCACCCGCGCGGGACACGCGACTCGTTCGCTCGCCTTTCAATTTTTCTCTTTTCACACATACCATATGTGGGACATCTATAATAGAGTCGATTCTGCAACGATTACAATCGTTGAATCTTCTTTTTCGCAATAGATACTGTCTCTGTACAGACCTATGGAAGTCGTTTTAAAAAATTACTATCCGTTAAAGGCATTTTGAAGGAAACGAATATGGATCAGAATAACAGCTACCATATTTCTAGTTCCATAAAGGCACATCCAACTACCCGTCTTATCTACAAGACAATACTGGTCTCAGTAATACAGTCGTAATAAGCAGCCATCGTAAAACTTTCTTGTAAGAATGAAAGAGCACATAATCTTTACATAATCGCGGACAAATGAAACATCTTTGTTTGCGTACTCTTCTCTGTCCTCTAAGTCTCGAGCCTTGTTTCTTTCCCTTTTATGTCTGTTACTTCTACATTTGTACTTCCGTTTATTTGACTTTCTGCCTTTCGCATTCTCTCGGCCACTTTCCTGACAGAAGAGTACGGAACTTTCCCCGCTTCGTTTGTCTAAAGCTGTTATCTGATGGGTACGCCTTGTTCTAAATACTTAAATATTCCACACAAGGGTTAATATTAGTATTTCTTCATTCACCACCTTATCCTTGCTATTCATCGTTAGACTTATGGCAGGTATACGACATTAACAATTAGCAATTACAACTATTCGTTGTCTTGACGATATTATTCAGTGGTAGGTAACATGATGGTTTCGCATTCCACATCACGTCACATCACATCACATCAAGTCGCGTGATGAAAATGAAAATGTCCAGCCTTCGGATTGACATGAACACTCGTCATATAGCATATTTCTGTACCATCAGAATCCTAGTTGTGTGATCCTTACATTATAAATTAAATACGTAACATTGCAGTTACTCTCAATGAAACCAGCATTCAAATATAATTCTTATGTAGTTTCTAAGATAATAATATTTCGGTATTTAACAAGTTGAAGTCACCATCTTCAACCTATGTCTTAGTAATTACTTGTAAAATGTCATCAACATAATTTTGACAGAAGAACAGAAAGTATCCAGTTCATGCGGCAGTTATATTAGCTTGCAATTGTTCACGAACGCTGATAATTCAACACAAACAACAGTAATTCTTCCAACAAAAAGTTTCTACATAGAAAAAAACTGATAACATGTATATTGTGGATATATTACTCTTACACATTCCTCGCCACTTAAGTAGATATACATCGGAAACAGGCCCGATTTCACAACAATAATATCAGGACAACTCCGGTCACCAAATAAACTTAATTCCATCTCCATCCCGACGAAAACGAACGTACGAACGTGGGTTTTCCTCTCCCCATCATGCAACGTTTCCTTTCCACATTACAGCGGCGCGGCGCAAAAACGACGTCCACGGTTCCGGTTACACACAGCGCGCCGCTCTGTCATTCCCGCGATTGGCTCCGCGACCCGCCTTCGCTTGTTGTCTCGCTCGTAAACGGCGAATAATTCAACGGGACCGGCCGGTCAACGTGTGGTTAGGGCGGCGGCGAATCGAGGGGGAGGCGCGCCCGGCCGCCGCTTGCGATTGGTTCCGCGGCGATTGGGCGCCGCCCGGCCGTGGCCCTGCGTCTCCGGGGGTCCTCTGCACTCCGGGGCCGCACCGCGATGGACCAGCCCAGGGAGTCCTCGCACGGCGAAGCGTTAGAGCGATCGACAAGAAATATCGATATCAAAAGAAAGACGTTATCCACACATGGAGGACGGTCGGTCGACATGGGGGACGTTTTGAAACACTATATTTGGCGATAGAGTGCGCCAAATTACATAATGCCACATCCTTTTAATTCTCATCTACTAGAACTGCTTGGCCATCAATGATATGCATATATAAGTATATTATTATATATTTATTTTATTACATAAATATAACTAATACCATTTGTGAAGATAATTTTACATACATATTGAAGCCACCAACTTCATGTTGCATCATGAGAATATATGGTTCGCAGCACACACTGCCACCAGTATAAGGAAAAAATTAGTTATAGCATGCCCGAGTGATCGATTAGAATTCGAAAAAAGACGCCCGCTAAATCCAGCGAAATAGCGGGGCCCAACATTGCCAGCTGGAATTCCAGTTGGCGCGTGCACAGAGGCTCAAAAATACAGTCAATTACGGTCAGCTGTGCCGTGCAAAATCTCCCTAGATCAAGGCAGCCGATATTGACTTCTGCTTCGATTTAGGTACCCAAAGAATAGTGTCAATGCCGAAATTATAATATTCGTAGTTCCCTTCATAAAAAAGTGCGTTTTTGGCCTCAAGTAATCGATTATTGATAACAAATTGACTGTCTCAGAATACACATCTCACCCTCTCAAAAACTAGTGTATAAGCACAACAGTTCTAGAAGTGGGGAGCAACAGAACATAGATGGCAGAGAGAAGTGAGACGTGGGGAGAGAGAAGACTTCAGGAACGAGTCAAACATCTGTTTCCACTAAATGGGTTTCAAATGAAACCGTTAAACAAAGAGGTTAATGTATCAATTCCAAAATTTCCGGTACCGATAGTTAAAAAAAACATCCACATTAGTATTATTAGTTCGAAACAAGGCATTGAAACAAAATTGACAGAGGACAGAAGGTGCCAAATAATATTATTAGTTTTAATGTTTAAATGTGATTGGTCTAATCAGAAAGCTTCAGGGGATAATTTTCTCTTACATTTAAAGTTTCACAAAACACTATTCAAACTGTAGCATTTTTAAATTAAATGGATAAACTAAGGTGTTTTGTTGCATGAACAAACGTTTATTCAATACTGAAGACTGAAGAAAAGTACTGTTCGTTTACAAAACATATCTTCATCCTTTCACGAAAAGGTCTTTTGAGTAAGTAACCGAAGATTATAGCCTCATCGCGGATATGCAGCTGTTTCAGTGTAAGCCGGAAAAAATGTAATAGTATCATTTACCCGTCGTAAAGTATAAATCTAAACGATATTACAATTATCCTTCTTCGTTTAAATTTTACAGTCTCAAGGAAAAGTAGACCATCAGTTACACAAGAAAATTATAAATATGTTAGTAAAAACAAAATCCGTATCAACATATGCTGATAAATTCCTTTTGTAGGGTGAATGTATCACAGTCAGTTTTTGTGTATTTAAATAAACGTAGCTCCATTATCGACAGGTATGAAGAAAGAAGACAATATATTTTAGTTTTGCAGCAAATAAAATCTAAAACAATTCGTTGGTTTTTGTCACACACCGGTACTAGTCACAGCAGGCATTTCATTCATTTAAAATATTAATTATGACAAAGTATTAAGTCAGGATTATCGTCAGAATTGAAGGTGGCGTAGGGCGAAGTCTAGACTTCGCCAACACCGAAGTAGCAGGTTCACCGTAGTTATTTGTATCATCTTCGTGAACAATCCGTCATCTCTACCTGTGCTGGAACACCACTTTCCCGAACAGCAGACCTGCATACTCGTGACTGGGGTTGAGGTCTCAATAGGCAATAGGCCCCGCAGCGAGCGTGATTGAGATCCGGGTCTGTGGTCTCCGATAAAAAAACGGAGAAGGTCACTTTGGCAAGAACATTCACATGCTCACGTCCCTTGGTCATGACATTGTATTCTTTTTCCCAGCCTGTGTCAGCGCTTTCTTAGCGGCCATGACGCACTCTTTATTACAGAACGAAAGAGGGGTCACTCTGTTGCCCAAAGCTAAGCCTTAAAGAAACTCATTGCGCACCACGGCATTAGGTATAAATGAAAATCTATTGCACGTACAGATTATATTTCATTATATTACACGCACTAGTCAATCTGACTATAAATAATTTTTAATACAATATTCTCTAGATTTGATCATGTAACAAAACAGAAACAATTCAATATCTTGGAATGTTGAACTGCAAACAACAACAAGGTAGAAAACTAAAACATAGATGTTCAAAAGTAATAATTGTAAGACATTATTTGGTGACTTCAATGCACTGAATCAAAGACAGTAAGCAAGCACTTCCGCAGTAAACTTACATGTAATATATCCTTTGAAATACTATCATAATTCATAACTTTTCATGTAGGTATTGCATGTGGAATGTGGTGTGGAATAATACTCTTTATTCCATAACATTTTATGGATACCTTTTTTGTTTCCCAACACAGCCGTCAATGCGAACTTGATCTACCGTAAGTTTCAAAACCAAACTTAACATGTTTTTTCTTATCAGTATGTTTTCTCTCTCGGGCTACTTCAGAATAGCCGACTATGTAAACTTGAAGCAACAGCTAAGTTTCATGTTGGAACTTTGCATGATTTTTCTCATCAGATATGTTGTCTCTGAAGGGACTACAAATCAACTTTTTTTTTTTTTTAAGAACAGTATATTTTGACCGAGTGTTCAATATGAACTATCTCGTCTTTACGGACCACTAGAACCCGTCATTTTCAACGATATTCCAGCCTCTTCTTTTACTCAAGATTCAAACTGAAATGCGAACGTAAATACTTGAAAAAGGATGAACATCCAGCATAAATTTCTCCACACCTCTACGCCAGGAGTGCAAAATGAGTGCCACCCACCACTTCCACATTTTCATATTTCGCCTTGCCCTTCGTTCCGTCTCGGCCGCTCGCGTCACCGGGCGGCATGCCCCCCCCCTCCCCCCGGACGGGTAGCGCCCCACCGCCGCCGTCGTCGTCGTTTAGCATCCAAGGCCCGAGCGCGCAAAAGGAGGAGTGATGCTCCCCACGCGTTGACCCGCACCTAACGCTGGCGATGGCGCCCGCGCGCGGGCGCGCATGCCCGCCTCACCCCCGCGCCTACCTCCCCCGCGGCGGCCCAGCCGGCCACCGCCCCCTTGCACTTTGCCCGCGCGCGGGCGCTGCTGCAGCTGCACCTAGCGTCGTCCCCGCCCCTCGCCGCAGCCCCGCGCCGCGCCGTCCCACCCCGATGTAATCGCCCTGCAGGACGGAGCCGGCGGCCTCACGACCGCGCCCGCTGCGCCCCGCGCCGTGCATCGCGCCGCCCACGCGCTTATCCCCGGGCCAGCATCGACAATTCCGCGAGCGGGAAACGCCGCAAATTGACCACGCATCCGGAGGCGGCGGGTAATTACAGCATCAAGATTTGCTGCGGAGACTTCCTAAACATTTGGCCGCAAGGACGGACCCAATTCCACAATCGAGCATTTCTTCACGTAAAACCCCCGACTCGTCCCGATTGAGCAACTAGTGACCGCCTAAACTGCCTCCTGTTTGTAAGCGCAGACTACGTATAAGTAAAAATCTCCTACGTATAAGTTAAAATTTATTAAGAAAAAATCCATGAGTCATTTAATTAGTTTGTTTTAAAATGGAAACGTATAATTTTTCAACTTCAAATAATTCTAATAATACGATCGAATAATAATAAATAATAATAACAATAATAATAATAATAATAATAATAATAATGAGATTAATAACAATGCTCAATTGAATATATAAACTAAAAAAAATCGTTTCATTTTATATTTAAACCCTTAATTTTGACTTTGTTTCTAGAAGGTTCTATTGCCCCATTAACTTTTAAATTCTCGTCGATACTTTTTACAGCAAGACAGTCCAAAATTGTTCTTTAGAAACCAGAATAAATAATTAGCATATGATTTCATGTGATAAATCTAACGATTGTAGTTTACTTGTCATGAAATATTATTTTCACGATGATAAATGTTGATGGGAAAAGTTGGTGTAGTGATTACACAGTTACAAATCCTTCCCGATTGTAGTCAGTGATAATTGCAATGTTTAAAATGTGCATGGCAGGAGAAAGTGACAACGTATTTATTTTCAAAGGTTTAATTTACATTCTGTGAATGCCTTTATTATTGTACTTTTCTTACTGACAAAATCTTTATTTAATCAAATGTGTGCACGTCTGTATGTTACAGCTTATGAAATTATAAATCCTGACCAATTAATTCACCAACTGTGAATCGTTGTAGCATGAAGGCTAAGTAGTCAGTTTTACGTTCTTTCTGAACTTTCATTCATTTTTATCCCGTACAACATAGCTCACATTTACAGTTATTACATTTGTAACTCGTGAAAGTTTCTGCGAAATACTACATTTCTTTGCGAACAATCATGGCTCCAGTGTATTGCAACTTTCGATACTAAATCTCTTCCTCGCTAGGTCTGCCAGAGCGAGTGGTTCTGAAAGGAAAGGCGAATTCACGGAGAACCGGACAACGATTGTTGGAGACCGACCAAGGCTGCCTTCCGCTTCGATAAACTCGAATGTGCTGCCTCATTCGCGTTAGACACGCAGTTACGCAATTCGATATGAGAGACATTTAAGCCCCGCAAGCCTTTAACTCCTCGCCTTTTCGTGGGAAGTCTGGCGAGTTTAATAGCATTCGATAATCTGCCAATTAACTCACCCTCATGTCGGCACAAAAAGCTTTTAAACAACCCCTGCGGACATTCTATCCGGCGATTAGGAAACTGCAGGGAGGTACGCGACCCATCCCAGAAGCTGCGGGACCAGTTAAACTCGTCCACATCTAAACCACAATGAGAGATGTCACGACCGCTACAGTTGTTGAAAATCTCTCCCTCCCACCCCGAAAACCAATAAACCCACACATTTGCAACGATATTACAACTCCTCTTGTTTGACAGTAACCAACCCATATCTCGGCAAACTAGCAAAGGCTATTCTCCCTATGCAAAGTAAGAAATACTGGAGATACAAAGTGTGACTGCACAGTTTAGATCGTGTTCAAATACCCCAATGTATGTTATTCACACTACAACATTCATTGCATTAATTTAGTCAGAAATGCAAGTTATCTTACACTTTTAACCAAGTGTAAAAATTGTGTCGTATAAGAAATGTCAAGCAGGAAATAAAACCTGTGTACACATCAAATATTTTACGACCATACACTAAAGAATATTTTCATATTTTACGGCGAGTACGCTATAAATAACTACGAGTAGGTTAATATAAGTTTTCTGAAGCATAAATTTCTAGAAAAAACATTGCAATAACTTCTCCAAAAGAGAAGATATATCTTAATAGGTATAATAAATAAAATAGAAGTGGGGATGGAAAAAATTGCGATGTAACAAAAACAATGTTAAACATTAATACTTTTTATTTATAATAAATTTTTGCGAAATATTTCATATCATCGTATTTCACAGCATCAACGGTGACCTTGAAAGTATTTTCAATCGGGCAACCCTGTTTTACACCCGTTTTACTACATAAACAAATTGAAATCAGCAGTTAAGTTTGCACAATGGCCTTCAATGGAACTAGTGAGTATGGCTCATTGTCAGGACGATAGCGTGCTCGATTAACATCTCTTGGTGGATAGATCTTAGAACTCTGTAATTCTAACTATACGGAACTTACACTATACGGAATTTAATGTTAAAAATTATAGTTTTTCCTTATTTTTCATTATTATTTATATTATATTTCCAACGGTTTTCCTTATTCTCGGTTTTAGATGTACTCCGTTTCCTCATGCCATTCACTCCACCGACTACTCCATTTCATTCACAATTCATTAATCATTCCCTGTCATTACGTAACCATTCTGAATTTCCTCATCCATTCAGAGGTCATACTTTGCGGAAGCGATAGCTACGGCGGAACCAACGGTTCCAGATACGACACTGGCGTAAAGACGTTTTTCGCTAGAAACTTATTATGTGAACGGCAAAATAACTAGATTAGCCACTATTATGTTATTTTTTAATCTGAAAAATAAACAAAGGCTTCCGCTGTAGGAGCCCATTTTATCTCGCGTGTAATGCTAACATCTTCCCGAAACCCACACATCTCCCATACAAAAAAGTGCTTGTGTGAAACCAGAGGTATCGCATGTCATGATACCATGCGTTTCATTAATTCCTTGTGTGTTCCTTGAGCATAAAACGTTCGATACATCAAACGACGATCGGCAAAAATATTTAATAATTCAAATTTCTATTTTCCTTTCAGATTCCAGTTTTCGAAATCCCTCCCCAACTTCACATTCCTCGTTCCCACAACCTTCATCGAGGCACATTTCCCCTACCCCAATCAACACACCCCTTCCAACTAAGCGCCATCGTGGCAGAAGTCTCTTCTGGCTCGGCTTTAGCACCTCCTCGGACGGGCGGGGCCCCGCCCATCCACAAACCTCGCGGAGCGACAGAAACGGTCCCGTTTCCAAGACCTTGCCTGTCCCGGGGAGAACATCGTTCGCGTAGTGGGCGGGCCCTCGGAAGAGCACCCACGCGCTCCCGCCCGGGCCACGCCGCTCCCCCTTCCGAACCGGCCCCGCGCCGAGCCAGCGTGAAACTGCTACACCGCCGCGGCGGCGCGCCCCCGCACCGCACCCGCCCGTCCGCGCCGCCGCTCTCGCTGCGCCCGCGCCTTCCCCGCCCGCCCCCGCGCCTCCAGGCATCCGAACCGATGCAGGGCGACGGCGGGCCCGACAACGCCCACCCAACCTCCAAAATAGCTACGAGACATCGGCTCAGGGCACTCAACTGATGCACTGCAGCCCCTCTGGCCGGGACGTCGTAGCTCGCGTCCCGACGGTGACAGAATTTTCGACTCTAGCTTTCAGCTAGGTCGAACTCAGTCGCTGTCTGAATGAGAATTCTAGCGGCTGGCTGCTCTGATTGGTAATTTTTCGTGGTTTCTCAGATCAACACCATGCGAATGCCAGAGCAGTACCCTATCAAACGGGTCAAAGATCGCGCGCGATCACTCCTACCTCTTCTTTGCCCTACCCTCTCCCTTTTACACACATACTTATACTAAGACGACCCACATAAATAAGGGAGACCGGTCGGGAGCGTAGAGCTTGTCCGAGTTGGGGTGGTGCCCCGCAGGAGGAAGATACCTGGTGGAGGAAACCTCCGCTATCCGCCGGTAGGTCGGCCATACAGCGACGGAAAGATCACAGCCACCTCCAGAGCAAAAAACATGCACTACACTTACGGGACTAATGACCTTGGTAGATGACGTGTGCGGGATCATTAAAACAATCAATCAAACTAAATAGCTACAAACACAAAAACACACACACAGTCTAAATGTTTGTGCATTGGTGTGCTTTTGGAATATCACTACAGATATTGAAGTACCAAGCAAATCACTTTCTGATGGAAAGGAAGGTCAACTCCGATTATATATTCGAGCAAACTATTTTCCTAATGTTCTGTTGATTTATCATTCTCACAAAAAAACTAACACTTCTTTCGAAATTGCGTTTTCAATGAACCAATTACAGAATAACTCAACACGCGGATTCGCGGTTAATCGGCCCATTCTTTAATAATTAATGGCGAACTAATTATGGTGTACATTCACTTACAATAGCTAACAAATAATATTTATAGACATCCAAATTGAAGTATCTTTAAGAACTTTGACAATATAAAAGTTACAATAATTAGCAATACTCTGACAACTCTGCAAATGAAGGTGTTAAATTAAAAAAAATAGAATATTGAAATACACACAACGTCCATATTACTGAAAACAAAATTAATGCGAGATACCCATACTTTCACAAAGGATATTATAATTGAGACTAAATGTCTCCTAATAATACCCTCAAATCGGTAGCCTTCTTTTTGTTCATAATCAGAGAATAATGTGCAATTACAACAAATTACAATGTATCCGCACTAGAATTTCAATTTTATTCAACGACTTTACGTCGAAACAAAAACTTTAAACGGTTAATTTCATTTTCACGAGTGCTTGCAACCTTCCGGAAAGCAGTCTGAGTTTTTGGCATCAAAACCAACTGTATTTAATTTTTTTTTAACCATTAATTTCCAAGTGTCTCCGCCTTGTCATGATTTCAAACCGCTACTCAATCTCAGCGAACGAAGTGATCCATTACGTCCAGTTACCTGGCTCGGGGAAACTTGCTACATAGCAGTCAACTGCCGTTCCTCATCTTGCTGTCTCGCAAAGGGCATCGAACGCGCTTTTCTAGTTCCGGTTCAAACCGCAGGCTTGATTTCGGTTTTCTCTTTCCTACAGTGGTATGGTGGGGAGAAGAAAACACCAATACTGTGAAAAACGTACCTTTATGCCAAATACGAGATTATCCACATTTATTAAGAGAATTACGAACTCGTTCTGTCAGAATCACCATGAATTTATAACTCTTCTGACAATGTACTGTATGTCAATTACATGCTGCAAGCATGTAAAAAAAATTACACTATTATCCACAGTGTGTGACTCTTAACCGACTCACGAAGTCACACGCACAGGTAAATAATGCAGTTAGTAAAGCCAGTGTGAAGATAAAATATCCTATCTTAGGTCCCCGCTTGACATATCTAAGGAAAGTGGTTTATTTGCTCTTTTGCTTTAAAAGGATTTATTGATTTCTGTTTGGCTTCTGAAGATACATATTTTTCTTGTAAACGTAATTCTACAATTCACATGCTGATTAAGTGACATGTAAAGTAATAAACAAGAATAATGAATTGAAACAGTGCTTCACGAAAAAAAACATCATTCTATTTCAAGCAAATTGTTATCTAAAAAATCCGTTTCTTGGAATTAAAATTGTACAGATAAGGATTGAATAACAGAAATGCATTATCACTATCTATTTGCATCTGCTGATAGCGAATGGATGTTAGGAACTAGGTCTTAGAGATTAGAATCATCAGAGGAATTCTCTACTGATATTGTTCATAGTATCTTGGAAAATTTTTTTCGAAATTCACCCAGGTCATGTGAGTCTGCGTACTTTTTTATTTTTAAATTATCTTACGTATTTTAAATTATAATTTTTACACTCCTATATGGGCTGATTTCACATTAATATTAAAAGATAACATCCACAGCACAATTATAATAATTATAAACTTCTGCCCTACAAACCTGAGATCACACTCATTAAAACGTCTGTGAGAAGGATAAATACTAATGAAAAAATATTCTCCCAGACATATACAGTAGAGTGTAAGTCACGTAAGCAACAACCTCTACGATGCCTGTGACATACGATAGCAAAACAAAGAGACACGCTGTGAGGATAAGGCATCGGACAAGTAGAGATAAAGAAAGAATGTCGCACCCATGACGTAAATCAAAGAGACATCACTCGTTGCCTTCAGTAAATAAATGGTTTATCGGTTCTATTTTGCTTGAGACTTTTCTAGCCTTGGGGGCTGGCGCCACCTCACTACCACTGAATAGCAGGACTCAAATTCCGGTCACTATGAATATTTTGTAGTGGATCACGAGCAATTTCCTCGGGATTTCACGTTTTCCTCACCTGCCAATTCACCTGTCATTACTTTTATTTAGTCGCTCAAGTCAATCACAATGCCCTGTGTAAGTGAAAGTTCATATTCAAGGAGCCACAATTAATAAGTGGAAGGGTATGTGTGAAATAGACCCGAGTCACATTATTTGATTTATCGGAGGTGAGCACATGATTATCTCTGCACAATCCCGTTCCCACTGAAGAGCATTCTTTTCATGTGGTGATTTTCGTGGTCTCCATTGATTTACATCCATCAGCCAAATACTAAATGAAACTTACTATCTCAGAACTGTAATTGAGGCTAATCAGTATTGTTCACCTAGTCCATATAAAAAAATTTCATGTAATGCCAATGATGTGAATGATGAAGCAAATGTGGAATAAGAGGCAGAGGAACTTAGAGAACCCCTAGTAAACCTGTCAGGAAGCAGCTTTGATCCTCCAATGAATCGATTGGAATCTCAATCCCAGTCTTCCGACGCGGAAAGCTAACACGTTCGCCACAGCGCTACGGGTCGCCCCCGGATCCTACAAACAGGAACTGCAAGGGGGGCAACGAAAGTGTGTGAAGCAGGTGTCGCGGTCTCGTGGTCCCCGCCGCCTCGAACCCCACCGCCACGAAGAGCAAGCAGCGCGCCCCATTCGCGGAGGAACTTCGCGCCAGCAACGCACTTCCTGCAGCAGGAGAGCGAGTCCGTTTCACACTCGCTCGTGAAAGGAGTCGGGCGAGCGGGCGAGCGGGCGAGCGGGCGAGCGGGCGAGCGCGCAGCGGCGCACGGGCAGCGGCAGCGGTGCGAGCGGCGACGGATCGAGCGGGCGACGGCGAGCGCGAGCGGCGAGCAAGCGAGCAGCAGCGCGAGCGAGCAACGGCAGCAGCGGCGAGCAAGCGGCAGCAACGGCGAGCAAGGGCGAGCGAGCGGGCGAGCGAGCGGGCGAGCAAGCAATTTGCGCAGATTGTAAGGAATAAAACGAGAGCGCAAGTTGGCTCGGGTTGGTGGATTCCGGGCCCCAGATGTAAACGCTTCTTAATGATACACTGTGCGATTCCAGAACGCTCGGAATGAGGCGAAATTTTCCTGGGCCAACTGCGTGATACATATTACGCGTATTCTGATTTAAATGGTCCTGTAAACGCAATGAATGCGAGGTTGTTTTTTTTGTTTTTTTTTTGTTTTTTTTTCTTGTGCTTAGAGAAATTAGAGAAACCATTTGTAATTTGTCTACACAGAAAAAAAAGAAGATATAAAAAAACGACATGAAGCAGGAGGTTGACACTCAATGGTCGAGGAGGAAGTGGAGTATACAGATGTTGTTAGATGTAAAAAAACAAAAAACAAAAACAACTCCATTAAACATTGCACACAGTTACTACTCTCGGAAACAAAGACTATACAACGTCAACACTTCACGATCAGCTTTTATCTTCAGCCACTGCTTCCGTTCTAAACCAAGAATATTAAAAAACATCCGATATTCCTTAAAATTAATGAAATGCAACTTATCCGTTATTAATAATTTCACTTGTTTTGCAGAAGTTGGTTGAATTAGCCATTTTTTACAACAGAAAAATAAAATCCAAAATACACGTAGGTAAGAAACGTTTCAAAAGATTTCTAAAATTATGCAGAACGCTTTTTCTAGCAATACTTGTAAAGTAAAATTTAAAAAATGTTAAAAACTCTTCGCCAGCCAATGGAATGATAAGTATACAACCGTAGGAACACTACCTGTGCAGCGGGGCCTCCACAAGTCATCGCTTCGGCGGAAGACATTACGCGGCGCGGCGCCGTGCAGCCGGCCGGCCTGCCCGCCTCCCGAGGAATGAAAGAAGATGCTTCTGCCAGAGGTCAACGCCCGCACGCCAGGAACATCCGAAACATTCGGCCGGGCCCTTCCGCGAAAGCGATTTCGCGGTTTCTTTGGGCGGCGGGCGGCAGCGAGGCCGCCACGCACAAAAGAGGAACGGCAGCGGTGCTGGTTCGGGCCCCGTGCAGGTGCAGGTGGATGCGTATAAGCTGTCAGCCGCGCCGGCCAAAAGGAATAGTATACCGTTTGGGGCGACGCCGTGTCGACGGCTGGGGGCGATCCAGCGATTCGTCAGTGGCCTTCGCCAGGGCTAAAATCTCGGCGTCTCCCGCATAGCCAGAATTTATGGATTCGAGCCACGGAAGCTTACGTATACAGGGCTAAAATCTGCCAATTTCATTAACCGAGAACTTTCTTTATTTGGGTTTAGGGCCCTCGTACTGCCGTTATTGACACCTATGAATGATGACACAGATGATGATTGCGGGAATGATGATGAAGAAATATAGGAAAGGAAGGAAGGGAAAACGGAAGAACGTCAACGAAACGTCGCGAGAGGTCGCTTTGTCCTGCACAAATCACACAAAGATTGTTTCAGGATCGAAGTAAGGCCCCAGCGGTGGAAGGCTTATACTTGAGCCATAACTTCCCGAGCCCCCACTATATTGCACCAAGACGATTGGAAGTTGGGCACACAAAGCCTGGAAGGGTGGATAGCTTTTGGATTCACTTGGGCTTAGAGAGAGTTTATTGTCAATTGTGCTTGAGCCACATTGGATTGATTACTATATGTGATAGTGAAAACTAGATATACATGAGCTAAGCATGCTCACTGATCCAAAACTGAATGAGCACAACTCATTTCCGTAGACAGCCCTCACATGAAAATAAAGCAAAAAAATCCATTCATTACTTTTCCTAATTTTCATTCTAACGATCATTTAATAGCAAAGCAATGCTTTCAATGGACAACGTTAAATTGTCCAGAAAATATATACACATTGTTTTGTTTTTTCTGTTGAGTATTTAGAGAATGCACTCCAATAACTATCACAGCCAGGAGGATTCCCTAGCGCACTTCATTTCAAGAGCGTGCACTTTTTATCAATCACCTGATACATAATAATAGGAAGATAGGATGGCATTCATATCAAAGTAGTGGCGCATTCTCAAGATAGCGCCAGATTGCGATAAATGTTTTCGTTTTTTAATTTATTGCTTCCAGTTAGACAAGTTTGACTTTCGAAGATTAGAGGTACATTGTTATATAGAACTTTCAAGATAAGGCTAACCTTTGAAACCGTAATAATCCTTTGAAATACAGGACACTTAGTTCACGAAAAAAAAAATTAATAAATAAATTAATTTTTAAAAACACAGCTCCCAAAGCCGCCATGGATGACCGAGGCGGGTAAGAGCGTTACCCGACTCAACGCTTCGGTCCGAAGGGTCACGGGTTCTAGTCTCGCTTTGCGCATGATAGTTTGTCCCTTGACTCACATGTATGTGTTGTCGGGGAGGGCCTGGCGTTCTGCTGACCCCAGATCACAGTAGCCCGCAAGTGTGTTGGTGTTCAATGTATGATTGAATATCCCATCAGGACATAAAGGGTAACCGGCTAGACTTAAAAGGCTAGATAAAAACTTCAAAATCGCTTTCAAATCGCGAGGTTTCCGCAGGCTATTCGCCAGCGCAGCCGCCAGGGGCCACACTCTGCTGCCAAACGCCCGCGGGCTGCACGGAGCGCTGGAGGCGACGCGACGCCGCGCCGCGGCGGCTCGGCGGCGGCCGCAGGAGAACCGGCCCCACGCGAAGCGGGGCCGAGAGGCGGGAGCGGAGCGGAGCGAAACCAGCCGTGCAGCGGCCCCGCCCGCGAGCGCGCCGGGCAACCTGGCCCTGCCCGGGGCTCGAACCGGCCCCGGCGCGACGGAGGCGCGACGGCGCCGCATCGCCGGTCACCGCGACGCGCATTGCGGGGCGGCGGAATTCAATCGACGGGTATCGAATGCTCGCGGCGGACCGGGCGACACGCCGCGTCGAAGGCGGTTTGCCGTGGTCTCCTGCAGGGCTGAAATGGCATTGGCGGAAATGTCGGGAAGCGTCTGGACACTTCGGAGCAGTAACATGACTCTCGCTGCGGAAACCGATTGCTTCCATTTACTATACCAGAGCCTGTGGCATCAAAAATACTGCTCGAGAAAACCACACAAAATGGCACGCCCACTGCTCAACAACAACAAATAAAATAATCACGATTAACATTGTTATAAATAAAATATTTTAACAAACACAGTCTTCACTACTACAGTAACATACTATGGGGCACATATACATACAGTACAGCAGTTCTTTACATTTCAGGGATATCAAAAATGTAGCTGACACATTGCGCAACGCATTAACAGCTAACAAATTCAGACCGCATTATGAGAATACGCAAAATAACAATAAAATTAATTCTCCTCATCATATTATTTTTATTCTTGGTATTATTCTTATTGTGGTGTTTAATGAAATACCCGTTATACTTTCTAAAATACTGTGTAGATCAAGCGATGTTATTTTCGTTTTTTGTGTTCTTTTTGGGGGCCACAAACCAGTTACAATTAGCCGAAAATTGTAAAATCAAAAAATGCTATACAATTTTGAACTAAGTTCTGTATACATTTAATAATAGGTATATTTTTAATAATTACAATAATATCCTAGTGGTTTAAATAGTACATTCTAAATAATTGATTCAGCCACTATACGAGATAGAATCGATAATAAGGATCAGTATTATAGACGGAACGAATCATCACGTGCAGCAAACGCACAGATCACCGGTGGCCTGGGTCCGAGAGATACGACTGGTCGCGCCGACTTTATTTCCAAGTCGCAGAAACGTCTCAGAACACGATAGGGTGGTTCTCGATTGCGAGAAGTGAAAGCGAGAAATTATACGTCCCGCGTATGCATCTGACACAAATGATCGCGCCTTGACAGAAACGAGGACCACGGGTCAGCAACAAGCCAATGCCACTGCCGCCAAATGGAAAATAAAAATCCGGGAGAGTTAGTTTGCCAAATCAAGTTTGCACTCTCTACTGCCCAACCATAAGGGAATAAATTAAATTGACTCCAGTTGGGGAAACTGCTAAGAAAAGATGGGTATCTCTTGATCTCTGAAGACTAATTCACGCTGTGATTGTCAGATTACTTTCATTCCAACTGTGTAACTAAATTATCTCTTCACCATGACGGACTTCTATTAATCACGTGTCAACCACCAAAAGAGGTGGACTGTTTTTCTTCAGATATGGCAGGTTCTGTCGGCACCAAAACCTGTTCTCCCTGTTTATCAAGAAACTTTATCCATCAACGTGATTACTGGTATAATACAGGATCAACGAATGAAAATAATGACTTGCGAAATGCATCATTTATAAAAAAAGAAGTATTTGTGTGCACTATCCACGAAAGAACATAAAAATTCCTATCTAGAAACACTCTCACAACCCATTTTGCGTATACTCCAACAATCAACAGAGAGTAAAAGTTCGATTAAAAACTATAAATTTCACAGTTATTTTTATACGAGGGGAAAAGAAGATAAAGGTCCTCTTTATGGGTTAATATAATACAATGTTAGATAGGTAAATTGGTGTAACATTTCACAAACACATGAACACATTGAAGCATGGAGATTACAACACTTTCACTTGTCATCCGATTGAAATACACTTTCGACACCAGTATTAATTTTAAAATATTGCGATTTGAAAGTAAAGGACAAAACAATATTGGAATAATTTTCAATATAAGCAAAAGATCCGTTCACTTGTTGCCTCAACGATTGAAATAATGTTAAGAGTAATATTTTTTTGAAATTGGTCATAGATACACGTTTTCACCACCTGTAGTTCTTCCAAAACACAAAATAGTTCTATATTTATTATATGTTTTATATACATCCGATACGGAGTACTGATGATGAGGATCTATCCTCCAAACATGTTTGCTGCAGAGTCTGTTCCATCTTGATGTGATTTTGCGAGCATATTTTTGTGGATGATTGCTTCTGTTTACGTATACAATATAGATTTCCACAATATTTCCACGATAACCACCGACTTTATTCAATACAATATTCTTAAGGACAAACAATTCTACAATATCTTCCTATAATAAAACACATATATAACTTTTAAACAGGTCCTTAACAAATGAAACGTATTTCCGCACTTTGTTCCCTACAGTAAGAAGTTGGTGTGGACAGCTATTATTAGTAAAGTCGAATTAATATTCACGGCACGTACGTACTACATACAACAGAACAGCATTTAATAAGCATATTTAAGTCACTGATTCCACGAAATGTCCCCCAGAGCACTGGGCGGAGCCAAGGACTGCAGATTTCTTTTGCACGTCAGGCA
>BOPP01000008.1:15054751-15074593 GCA_017312745.1 Gryllus bimaculatus
CGTTCGTGCATTCGCCAGTCTCGTGTTTGACTGTCTACGGGCTCATATGCGTTTGCAACACGAGACAAATTTTGCCTGACCGTATTCGCGCGTCTCGTGCTTAACTGTTTACGGGCTCATACAGGATTGTCACACGCGACAGATTTACCCGTCCGCACACGTGCGTATTCTTAGGTTAACGGTATAGGAACTCCACACGTGACATGGATGCATGAGAGATATCTTCTGCAGGTTTGTGCGTCTCGTGTTGTACTGCATATCAATGGCGTTTGTACACAATATTACCCGTCCAAATTTCCAGCTCCTCTTGTTCTCACCAGACCATTTGTGTCCACCTACCTGATTAATCCGGTGCTGCCTTTGTGCGGGTGAGAGCCTCTTACCAAATGCCTTACGATTGACTGTTCTGAAAATTGGTTTCGCACACAGACGTTCAGGGTTCGCCCACGAATACGTATTCTGAAGAAAAAATGAAAATCAGAAGCCAACGTGCTTCGTTTGTGGTTGTCCCTGCGGTTTGTAGCCACAGACGCGTGTGTTAGTACTGCCTTTAAGGGGTTGTTTCTACTCGTTTTATTTATTTAATGAATTATTCCTGTGCTCTCATAATTCTGACTGTATTTCTATTGAATTTTCTTCTTACTAATAACAGATTACAGTGCTTCGAAACATTTGTATAAAGTAAAAACATGAAAGGCTGAAGTGTATTAAATTCTTCGAACGGAATACTAAAAGGGTCTCGGTCTCGCCCAAGGAACTATAATTCATTATCTTCAGTTAATCTTCTTGTGCCAGTCGTTATTATCGCATGATTTTTAATGAGGTCTTGAAATGGCTTGACAGTGGTACGTCCCTCAGAATCGATGAGTCGTAATAATGAACTCTGCTCCCCTCACTTCGATAACACAGATTTCACCCACCTTTTAAGGAGCTCGTGCACGTTAGACATAAGTGACAATTTAACTCCTCGTGATTGGTGATTAACGATAAACCAAAGGCGCTACAGATTCCGTTTCCTACGCAGTTTTACCAACGCCGTCTCTAGTAGGTCTGCCAAACTATACCCTGTTTTCCATTATGCTGAGGAGTAAGTCAACCAGATCACGTAACGAAGTTCAGAAGCCAACATGTTTGACCGTGTCAGTTTACCCTGCAGGGTTGTGGTTGTAGCCACAGAGAATCGCGTCTTTCTGTAAGGGCAAAATGGCCGGAGAATACATGTCACTTACCCTGAATGTGTGAGAGTTCTTTTATTCCAACGCTAGAGTTGTATTTTCACGAGGAAATGAAGTCGATTCGGGGAGCTTGCGAAAAATTGCAATAGTTGAGTTATTCTTCAATATTTTTACTGTATTAAAGCCAATCCAAAAACATCGAATCGAATGAAAATGCAATTTTTTGAATTGTAAATAAACCATTAATTTATACTGATAAAAGTCAAATTGAAAAACAATGAGAATGGCAAAACTACGTTAATAGTGAACCTTTGTTTTTATGAAATGATGTTATCAGTATTTATTAGAATATACTCCCCGTTTTGAATTGCATAGGTCTTTCTCTTCTCATACTACTCGTACATACCACTACTTATTGAATTAGAAGCTACACAAATCCTGCGTATCTATTTTGCAATAACATTCAGACTCATTCGTTCAACACTCCCAACACACGAGAAATCTGCGGAGAAGAAACTGGGCATGCAGAGTGTAGTGTGTGCATATGGGACATTTCGAGCAGCCACCGCCCTTCCCCCTGTACAGTTAGTTCCCTTTTCTCCCCTTTTCGTGGCCGCACGCAGGCTCCCTTCTTGGAGGCGAAGCGGCCTAATCCCCTCGCGACAAAAGGAGTGTGGCGCGGGGCGTGCGGGGCAGGGCGCGTGGAGGGGAGGGGCGGAGCAGGGCGGAGGGGGCGGGGTGAAGCGAGGTGAGGTGGAGCGTGCAGGGCGGTGCGGAGCAGAAGGGGCGGAGAGGAGAGGACTGGGTGAGGTGCGACAGTGAGGGCGGTGCGAGACAGAGGGGGCGGCTGGTAGCAGTTGCCTCAGAGGGGAGCACCAGCGCGCATCGCGTGGTCGGGACCAGGCGCGCTTCCTGCTTTGGCGGCGAGCGATGCCTCGGCACACGAAGTTCCTGGACGGCTCCAGAAGGGGAGCTTCCAATCCCAGCATTAAATGTGCAGGATGACGCAATATGTTTTACAGCTATAAATACACTTTAAATTATTTACTATGAATTTATTTTGTATATATTGTGAAAGTTTTCTCTATCACTTATTTCAATCTACTTCTCTAGAAAGATAATGGGAAGATTTACACAAATATCGTTACATTTAAAAATACTCACTATAAATACTTTTAGTTAAAAACTGTTCCTAAATTTTTTAAGTGCATACACACGAGTATTTTCTGATGCCGTCCTTGGGGGTGATGTCTGATATAACGCACTAGTCCGGCAGCCAGGATCAAAAGACTCCGGCTATTTCGTCTGGCATTCTACCTGAAGAAAATTGTTACATGAAAAATAAACTGAATTGACCATCACTTCCTAAAGACCACCCTTTGCTGAAATCATACATTCCCGTTCTTTTCAAATAATATGTTTGCAAAAAAAATATATATTTATTTACTGTTATGAGGTGTGTTTATCGAGCTAGATACTCTGGAGCCTAAACACTCCTACACATTATTATACTGCATAAAAGTGTAGTATGTGACCAACTTAAAAACGATAAAAAATTTAAAGAGTTCAACTTGTAAGATGGTAATTAATGATGCATCATTTCTATTTTTCTTACGTTAAAAATGTAAAGTAAAAGCATTATTGTACGGACCAAGACGAACAACATAAGGCTGGCAGCTTCGCGCCTCAATATTAGAAATAATTAATTAGTCACTAAAAAAATTAATAGAAATTATTTTAAACATAACAGCTACTACAGTAATAACTAGTTGCTTACTTTGAGGTTAGATTACATTGAACACTCTCCCCTTTTATGATACTATAAATTACTAACATTAAAATAATGAATAATTCACGTAAGAAACAAATTCCAAAGGAGTACAACGTTAAGTACATACACTGCTAAAGGAGCACAGTTTCACTTTCAGCATAATGAGATTCAACACATAATTATTATTTTTTTTATTTTGATGCCACCCTGCTTGTGATAAGTTCAGTAGGCCGAAACCCATTTTTTACCTTTCGGTCGCATTCTCGCTCCTCTCGCGAGGCGGCGCAGCTCAGCCGCTTCGAGGAATCCGCGGCGAGCGTCGAAAAACCCGCTGAATTACAATTTAAAATCGCTCAACTGCGTCTGACTTTTATTTGCCATTGGACCTCTTTTCGTTGTTTTGCGCGCGGGAGAATTCCTAAGATTTCGGAATGGAGACGTGACAGAGCGTGACAGCGTTATAGCAATGACGCAACAGACGACTATGACACACGAGATACGCTACTGTTGACAAATCCATCCACATGTCATATTTATGACACGCACAGAGATAAAATACTATAAACGTCTCTTCAATTTTCTCTCCGATAGCTATAAATTACTAAAGAATCAAAATAATACGATCTAAAAATAAAGGAAAATTATGGCAGATCCATTCTCTGAGCTAAGATTTAGAAGACATGAAATTCAAAGAATGCTGATTAGATAAGAGTACAAACTAGTAGACTTAACTCCGAAATACGTGGGTCCATTTCATTTCTCATTAATCCAGGATACAAATAATTTGTTTATTGGTTCAAAATCTGAAGTTGTCCAACTTGTGTGACACATTTAATGTTAATATACGCTGTGCTGTAGAACGTAAATGGCCAAGGACAATGCAATCACAAGATCTTATTATTGCAGCGCTAACATGGATGCGGCTTTCAATGATCACTGGAGTCAAATTTCCTTCTTGAAGGATACTCGCATGAATTATTTAGTAAGCGAAACGTCAGTTGGTGACAATGTCAAGTCTCTAGTAAACCTTCCTCCAGTGCAGTGCAATTACTTATCGTAAAACATTTTCCGTGCAGTTCATACTGTCGGATTTAACTTACGCCATAATTAACTGAAGTATATCTCCCTCAAAACTTGACCCAGAATAGTTAGGTACAAACAGCTTTAATATGTATTTCTATTATGGGTGTAATTAAATGTAAATTTATATAAAAACAAGTAACATTGCATTTAATATTATTTGCATGGTATTATTTTCAATATCATTGTATTTCTGGTTCAAATAACCAATCTCCATACAGGATTTTCATTCAATTTGACTCAGATCTTAAACTATCCTTGGTTCGTTTCTGAACAATAAATAATAATAATTTTCTCTCCCACTAAACGCTACGTACAGATATCGAATTTGTAAAAATAAAAATATTAATAAAGACGAAAGTTGTTCATACAATGTATTAACTTAATATAATATGCTAGAACATCAAAAAGACAAATCTTGATTCTTGAGAGTCACAAATATTAGGCGCACGAGTCCCGCTTGGCTGGCCCGGGCGCGCGCAGTGCATCAGAGACGCAGCGCCCGGGGCGACGGCGCGGGCGTCGACCTTCCACGGCCGCCACCCGCGCTCACGAGTGTTATTCAAACGAGTTCCGGATATTATTTAAACGAGCCAGTGCCGCGTACGAGAGCACCCGGCCCGGCGGCGGCAGCGGCGACGGCGGCGTCTGCTGGCCTTATGACCCACATGGCCGCTCCCGCCGCCACCGCCGCCTACCGCACTGGCGGGGGGCCCTGCGCGGGTCGCGGTGCCCTGGCCCACCGCCCCCGCCCCCGCGACGCGCTGCCGCCATTGAGGTGCCGACCTGCGTACAAAAAGGAGGAAGTGGAGCGTCGAGCCCTCCGTGGAAGACACCCACACCCTCCAGGTGTGCGCTTGCTTAGCGGGTCTCACGTGGCCAAAAACCTCACAACAGATACCGGTGCGATCCAAGCAACGGCGATGCCCTTGTGTTGGAGTTCTGTAATATGAGAACCGAAGGAAAAAATCCGAGAATAAGATCTACAATCGAAATATGAACTCTCCTTTTCCCTTATTGAATGAAAAATAAGAAATACTGGAATGCCATTTTTGAGAAATCATCACACGATCCTTATTTTTGTTTATCATTTTCACATACTCTTACACTATGTTCATTTCTGCTCCTTAATACTTTCACGCAAATAAGGTTTGAGAAACCGCATCATTAAAACACAAGACTGAATAGGACAAATAGTGAACAAAAATCAACATTTGTCTCTTTCAGAGACTGGCTTCATTCAACATTGACATGTCGCTGACGAAACGACATCCCACAGCACTGGAATGGCAGGAATTCTCTTATTGCGTCAGGGTCCTCCAGGAACCAGTGTTTCTCAACTACTGGTTTCCAGCGATGGGATGAGTGATTCGCAAGACTTCGTTCTCAACTTCTTCCTTCCAAGATTAATAACGGAGATTTGCTACTGAATGGCGAGTTATATCTTACACTATTTGTCACTTATTTACATTATATTACTCGTGTTATAAGTAACAATACCCGTTTATTTAATGCTGAGGTACTATATGCCACTCTAGAATAATACCATTTTTTTTAAAATTTGTTTTCTTCACTTTTCGAAATACGAGTTCCGAAGTCCGTGGAATGAATCGTTTTGAGAAGGATGTGCTAGTGTAGAAAATCCAATTCAATAATACGCTTGAAAGAAGTCACTTTAATTCATATTATTACAAGCAATGGTTGTTCTGAGGTCGTGTACTATGCATCGTTCACTCGGGCATTTCGGATGCCAAGCGCCTGCGCACGAGTACTGCTCGAGGGCACGTAGCCCGGAAGCTCTCATTGAAGCGAAGGGCCCTCTGCTCGGAGGCCACTGCCCTCGGGGTCACACGGAGGGCATGGATCTTAATTAGATCGATAATTAGGAGGTGAATCAGGGCCTACGAGACGGAGAGAGGGAGCAGGGAAAGAAAGAGTGACAGGCAAGACCGAACACGAACGACGGAAGGAGAAAGGGAAAGAGGAAGAACCAGAGCGTCAGGAGAGGAGGACGGGAGAGAAAGAGAGAGTCGTCGCTCACGCGACGTAGCCAACGCGACGCTCTGGACAGCCCTGCGCGCCCATCTTGGGACTCGCCAATTATTGCATTACTTTTCGCGACCCAATTCGCCGGGAGGCAACGACGCTGACGACGCCGGGTCACAAGAGGTGATGTCAGATGCGGCCGGAGCCGCCCGCTGCAGTTGCGCAAGGCGGCGGCGCCGCTCTTAATATTACGGCCTGCATGTGGAATCCGGTAATTTTTCTCCGCGTTACGTTCCACGCGACAATTTGTGTCGCTACCACCATTGGCACACGACCAACGTCGGGCGTAATGATCTCCGGTGGGGCAAAGAATGCTACGCTACGCGGAAAACAAACCTACATGCAATGTTCTTAAGGCTTCTTGACCACTCCTTCGATGTCGCAATCCCTTAACAGTTTCAACAGCTGTTGAAGAGTACCATCTGTACTGCCAACACGCTTGGACTGTCGGAGTGCTAAGCACACGGGCCGGTCACAAACCAGCTGAGTGCAAAGCAATCAGGACGGAACTCAAATGCTCAACAGTTTCATTGCAGCATTTTCCATTCATAATGAATCAATGGCGGTAGCACAAAGCCCAGAGATAGAGTACAATCATTGAATAATGTTTTGTATATTGAGATGTTAAATCTGTTCAGCTTCAGAATCGACAGAATGTAAGCTTTATTAAAGGCTCGAATCAAACCAGCAGGGTCAACAGCCTCAAACAAATTTGATTTTCGTGACATGTACGAACAAATATATGTACTATCGTATGTGTTATTTAGAGCTTCTTTCATGCACTCGAAATACTTGGCTTTTTGTTGACCAGATGACCACGAGTGTGTTGTTGTCAATTTGCCATTTTATACGGGCAATTTGTTCTTTCTTTCGGCTTCCAACTAAATGTGAATTATATACTGAATAAGAATTATACACTGAAAAACTGGTATAACCTAGAACAAACTCGGAAAGATAGATAGTTTGCATTCCGCTTCGAAACATCATATCCCTGAAGCAACAGTACATAGAAACTAAAATGAGAATGTAACTGTTACATGACACTACTTCACAAAACATGAGCACACCACCACCTTTTAGCCGGATTGCGATACTATTATGGTTGTACTTACAACTCATCTTATCTGTGTAAATCATTGCTTCCCATCGTACAAATGTTGCTTCATGTACATGTTGCTCAATCAATCATGTAGACGACGCGGATCATCTTACAATCTTGATGACGGCAAACGTCGACTAAACGACGAGAAAACACGAGAGGGAAGAATGAAACGTGGCAGGAGGACCGGGAGAACTCCTTGAAAACCAGCCGGAAGCCAGTTTCAACCACTCCGAATTCCGCGCGGAGCGACCTGGATTTGAATTGCTTTAGAAAAGCCCTAACTGTACGCCTCTTGAAAGAAGAGGTGCGTTCCAGGACGGATACTCTCTCGCCGCAACGCGCTGTGCCAGGCCTGCCCGCCCTGCCGTCACATCGACGCACAAGAGAAGAAAGTGCGAGGCGGAGTGCGTGTGCTGCCTTTCCCTCGGGCGCGAAAACCTCTCCCCCCTCCCCCTCCCGCTCCAACGCATTCATTCGCGGTATTCCCCGCACGTGCCACGGCGCCGCCGAAGGACGACACCAAGGCGGATGTGAAGTTGGGTGCTACATTGCGCCCCCGAACACACTCGCCGGCACGAAAATTTAAAAACTTTTTAAAATAGTGTAACTTATTTTCAATTTTGTATTTTGTTAAGGGTAGTACAATATCTGAAGTACTACATCCCGTAAAGCCGAATAGTACAAAATCCGGAACGGAATATTGGAACGAAAAGGCACCAAACCAACCAGTTTAGAATTAAAAAATTGGATTGAGTTTCTTTTCAAAGTTCAATGCTCTTTCATTAAGTTTCAATAACGCGTACAACGATCTATAGCAATACAAATCACTTTCAAACTTTCCTTATTAGGGTGCCAATTTCCTCCTGTTGAATCAAATCCCATTCATCTAGGAGGATCTCACGAAGGTCGTTTGAATGATTCTGTCGCACTCTTCTCCCTAAATTGCTCGAGAGGATTTAAATTTGGGCTTCTAGCAGATCATTCCGCTGAATCGAAGTGTTGCGTTTTCGTATCGGTGAGTGGAATAGAACTACAAAGCTACAAGATCGCAAACGCAGAAGCGAAAAGTGAAAAGAGGTAGGAGGTGGAGTTTGAGATGATGTACAGCGCGTTCTGAGCATTCTTACGACGCGCGTCGTTTGCGATGTAGTCACAGCAATATGGCATCAAGAAGGATACTATATTACAATTGCGTTCTTCTCTATTAGATTATTTTTATTTGGCACTGAAGGAATCAAGTGGCAATTTTCTCGTAATAGCGCTCAACGACAACCAGGGCATCAGGTTTATGATTTTGCGAAGAAAAACACTTTTATAATTTTTTATTCTTCTTTTCCACGACCTCACTTGAAATCAGTGTTAAAGAACCAAACGTATTAACAGTCAGCAGGTTACCGAGATCTCTTTATATTAATGTCATGGCGATGAATATTGCACATGTGTACCCGTACAATAGTTATGTGTTAATTTTATTACCCTATTCGTCGTTTCGCTATTTCAGCACCATATGTTAATACATGCTTTTATGTCTTATGGAACATTTGTATTTCTCACTTCTATGAAATGTGGGTCATTTATATTGAACACTTTAAAAATAACCTAATACGGCAATATGCTCAAATCCATTAAAAATATGACTAGTTTTCAACCTATGAGATATTCAACACTACCAAGAAAACACAATTTTAAAGATAATAAAATGAAATAAACTGCTCAGAAGAACAGTAAGTTTGTTTGCTCTAAGCTAAATGTTTTCAAGTGATGTTCCCCAAACATATTCTAGAACATAAATGTCCAGCATCAGCTAAGGGCTAAGTCGTCTTGTGCGAATACGAGAGCCAGGCAAGAGTACGCATTTACATTTCACTACAGGACCACTGTGCGCGGCGTTTGGGCGTGCGGGCGGAAGCAGCGCGTTTCTTCCGTTTCCAGGCGGCTCGCGCCCCCAATCGCACCGCCCTCGGAACGCCTCCGCGCTGCGATAGCTCCGCCCGCTCCTTCCGGAGGCGGCTGGCGGCGGCGCGAGCGGCGGGAAGAAGGGGGCGGGGCGGCCGCGATGCGCCGGAACCCATTGAATTGAATTGAATTTGCCTTATTTTACGTGGCGAGACTCGGGCCATCAGGCCCGCTCTTCCATCTGACCCCGTAAATTTTGCTACGCTCCTTTCCCCGACTAGGAGAGAAAGGGGGCGAGAAACAGGCGATTTGAATTTAGCTCAGAGGCATCATTTAGGCTTGAGGATCTTTTACATGCAGTAAATATACACCGGCATTACTTCCTCTCCGAAGGTTGGCATACGAAGGATTTTTTCGCCCATAAAAATACACCGCTTTGATCGGGTTTGAAGCCGCGAACTTGGGTACAACAGTCCAGTACGCTAACCGTTACACCATCGCCGCCGCTCCCCATTCACAGCCGCAGAGCCACGACGCGCCGCACCCACACGAGGCGAAGACGGGCGCGCGCCTCGGCCTCCAATCGGAATACGTACAGCGAATTCGACAATGCCATTAAAAGTAACAATGCGATTGACACTAAACAATTGCCGCTTAATATCTACGTCAACTCCCTACCACAATATTTACTAGGCTGTCCGGGTGACGCCGCGTCCATGGCGAAGGTGCCGACGTTTCGGTCGCCATTCTGCGACCTTCCTCAGGGCGTAACGCGAGGGCGTAATGCGTAATACTGACTCCGGCCGCGGAAGCCTACGCTCTCTCCCTACCACAATGCTGAAACTGGCTAACGTTGTTCTATCTCAGCGTAGTGAATTGTGGTTTTGTAAAACAGTTCTTTTTAATTTTTTTTATTGTAAGGTTTAAGGTACGATATTTGTTACATTAGAAAGCAACCCAAACATTAGAAAAGAACTGAAGATCTTCACTCTGGATACAGAAACACGAAAGCTGTCGAACTGCATTGTTCACACACCTTTCTAACCATATCGAAACCAGAACTCCATAAGGAGAAATCCATTCCAATCTACTGAAATACTGGTCAACTGAACAAAAAGCACAGACCTGAAATGACGTGAGAATGACGTCTATGAAAAAGTAGGACAACTAATGTGTTTAGATATTAAAATTGAGATAAAAAGCAATGAAAAGTTCCCTCAGGAAAAAGAATAATAAAAAGACGTTATATTGATTCAACATGTAGAGGCACACAATTTCCTCATACAGCGCTCCCAAAATTACTAAAGCTATCTCGCACAATTAACACACATAAAAACCAAACGCAACAAGTTCGTATGGATGGCCATTTATATTACGATACAAAAAGCATCATTTTAATTCAGAGTGATTGAAGTGTCTTACGAAATTCCGCATCTCGCAGCATTCACGCGTTAGCGCAGCAAGCGAGTTAGGTAGCAACGAAAGGGGAGGCGCAGCGACGGCGCCACCGCAGTGAGAGCTGCAGATGAAGGCGAGCGCATTCGCTGTCCGAAATCCACAGTGGGGCAGCCGGGCGGGGGCAAAGGAGGGCAGAGCCGAAATGGCGGAAGGCACGACGAGAACGCCGAGAGCGGCCGCGAAGGAGGGGGAAGGAAGGAGGAGGAGGAAGAGATGGCGGAGGCGGAACGCCAAGCTTCTCGCGGTACCGCCACCACCGCCGCTGTCTCCGCCTCCGCGGCCGCGGCCGCCTCGCCGAAGAGAGTGAAGAGGAGACGGGAAAGTGCGGCTGAGGCGGCGGCGTCGCGGCGCGTGACGGCGCGTCATTCGCACGGCGGCGTCGGGCCGAGCGCACAATGGCAGCAGCGCGGAATGTAGACCGCTCCGCTCCGCACCGCTCCGCTCCGCCGTGGCGCGCCAGCCCTCGTGCCAGGCCTCCAGGCAGCCGTCGCGGACGCTCCGTGGCCCGCGGGCGGGTCTGGGCCGCGAGTGGGAACCCAGGCACCGAGCCCATTCGGGGGCACAAGGGGTCTCGTCACGGAAGCTGTGCCCTAAAAAGATTTTTTTCTCCCGAGATGATCTTCTCTAGTGAACATTTGATATAAAGGCAGCCGTAAGATCGTTCGTCGGTCCAAACACAGAAAAGAAATTTTGACACATTGCGACCTTACCGGGTTCCAAAATAATGATTAGATTTATTTACAGAGTTTTTATGGCACGTATAATTTTCTATTCAATTCATTGTCTATCTTATTCCGTGTGAAGTTCTAAAAATTTTAGTTATCGGCTTGTTTTATTCTTAGGGTGAAAAAAACCGGGAATGCTGACATGAAAATTCCAAAAGTCCCAACCTCCGGATTCAATGCATTTCCCGTATTGTCAGATGAGGATTTTTTAAATTCTGGGAGCAGATGAAAACCACACTGACCTTTATATTCAGAGAAAATATTCTTTATTTAGCTAACGTCAACGAATCGAAAAATAATATTAATGTGCGTATACGTCAATACACTTTTTCATCAACTAAATACATTACGCTTCATCATCCACTATCTCCGAGATCTAAAATATATCTAGCATCTTGTATACTTGTTACATCTAAAAGATTTTTTTCCTTTTTTCGAGGGCTTCCTTAAAGATAGTATAGGTCAAATTCCAATAAATGATAACTAAATGAAACATAAAACGCAGTTGGTGGATCGAAATGGTATTGTTCCTCGGAATAAAGATTCACGGTTATCTTTGAACACTTTCCCCACACTTCATCCTTATCAACTGCATGAAAAAAAACAACTAGTTCTGATAACTTCCGAGGAACTACTGTTATCAACAGAGCTTCTTAAGTATCTGAATCACATAATTAGTTAGTAATCTCTTTATAAACTGGGAAAACCGAAGGGCGTGAAAAGATAATTAACTTTGAAATTATCAACAAATTATGGAGGAATTTAATCGTTATCTACAAGATAACTTTTCCCATGCTGGAATTTACATAATAAGAACTGTTTTGGCAGTTTCATATTTTACATTATTTCAAAAAAAATATACATTATTTACAATAACGCACGAAATACCCGTGACATTTGCAACCAAATATTGATGTAAGTCTTCGTTTACACAGTTGAATTTAAAAATAAAATGCAAAAGGATCACTGATAACAGCGATCTCGCTTGCAATATTACTTCCCGCGCTACTTGCCACTAATTCTTCGGAAGTTTCTCGCAATTTAAATACCATGACAAGGTGCGTGACTGCATGTCATGCAGAGAACCTATTAAACAAAAAAATTGAAGATACTATGTGCGATTCATTTCAGCTCATTTAACGAATTTAATGCAAACGGTAGCAAATGCAAACACATTGCATGCATTGCAAATGCAAACACATTGGCGACATTGACAATCATGAGGGACGTGACAAGTTAATGCACGAAGTGTGGGAGCAATTCCTAAAATAAAATTTACAATTTTTTTATTTTCGGATTCATAAAAGGGTGACATCTCTATTGAGGGGGAGGGGAGACAAATATTTCTGACACATCGCTTTTCTTACAGGGCACAGCAAGCGTTGAGTGGATATTAAATCGCTCCTATCAGCTCAGCACCTTCTTACGCAGCATCTGAGGTTATTATGACGCTTTGCGAAAGAGACAAAACAGTACCTCTTTTTACTCATTTTTCTCAACTCTCTGATTTCGTTGGGAAAATATTAAAAAACACTATTATCTTTACAAACAAAAATTGGTCCAAAAAATATTGGATGTTCCGATTTCATTTGACGAGTATTAGTGCATCATAATATCCATGCTACAAATATGGTTACATTATAACATATATACACGAAAACGAACCCGTTGGAGTATAAAAGATCCACGATACTGTAATAAGAAATCTTATTACAGTATCATGGATCTGGTATACTCCAACGGTTTTTTTTTCGGTGTGACAAGAATTAAGTATAATTATTGTATGATAACTTTTCTTCTATAACGACTCTGAAAGTTCCTACTTTTTCCCCAGTTTTATCCAGAAAGCGGCCACCCTGGAAAAGGATTTCTTTCGAGCACGAACGCACCATCGCAACACCGCCTCGAGCCGCCGCGGACGCAGCCACGGAGACGGCAGCGCTGGCGGGTTGCACGGCGCTCACGAGGACCTTTCTACAAAGCGAAAGCGCGCGGAGGCCGGCAGCAAGCAAGCAAGCAGCGGGCAGGCAGGCAAGCAGGCGGTCGGGCCACAGCAGGTACGCAGACCGTCGTCGGGTGGGCACACGGCAGCCGCCCACTCCGACGCAAGCGGCAACTTGACCTACGCGAACGCCGCGAAAATTACCGGAGGCCCCTCCCCCTCTTTTTACGGCGGGCGCCGCGCCGCGCCGGCGCGAACGCACGGACGCACCGCGCCGCTCCGCACGGCGATTCGGCGGCGCTGCTGCGCGGCGCGGGGGCGTGGGCGGGCGAGCCTCTTGTAAACACGCCCCCACACGCCTTCCCTTCGCCCGGCGGCACCGCTCGCTCACTCGCTCGCGCGCGCGCTCGCAGTTTTGACGGCGGCGGCTCTGCGGAGGCGGCGGCGGCGGCAACGCGGCGTCAGCGGAGGCGGTGGCTGAAAAATAGCACGGCGCGCGGCGTTGACACACTTCGCGGCGGCGGCGGTGGCGGTGGCTGCGCGAGGGAAACGCGCGTTGCGTCACTGAAATCGAGGGTACTCGCATCGAGTGTCCGGGCGATGGCGACGGCGGTGGAGAAGGCGCCCGCGCGCGCGTGGGCGGGCGGGCGGCGGCGCCGCGAGACCGACGCGTCAGGTGCGGCTTTGCGACCGACCAACCGAGCGACGGACGGACGGACGGACGGACGGGCAGACTGGGGCAGTGGATCGCAAACGCCACTCATTCGCGCTCTGGCACACTTATGGAACGCCGAAATTTAGCGCTGGCACCGAGTGAAAGAAAACTTATCGGAATGTAAACAGCAACGATATTCGAACTCACACCGCTAAACATAAATATCTAATTAATATATATTGTTACACATAAAACACTATTTCATCAATGTCTCAAAACAGTTTTACGTACTCAAAGCAAGTTATTGTACTGCAAGTAGTCTTGTGATGTGAAAAATTTTAAAAGTTAATTTTGATATTATTAGCTAGTCAAATTTCGTTTAATGAGGCGGGAAAATGTTCTAGTTATATCTGATAATTCAATCTTATTACAAAATCTAAAACTAAAATGGGAGAAACTAAAGTAAAAACATCATGAACTTACCAGTAACCGATATATTTGTTAGAATGAAATTTACATGAAAGTACCGATACTTGTTGCACAAATATCTACACTAATTCACGTAAGAATGTTACAAAAAGTGCAAGACATGGCTGGACTTCCAATCACTGCGATACGTAAAGTGTATGTAAGTTGCAATGTGTTCACGAGGCTGTAAAAATTAGCATCTGACGATATACATTTTCGCAGGCTGAAGAAAGCTATCATCAATGCACGAGAATCCCAAATGAAGGCGTTAATGTGAGGCATTTCTTAGGTCTAATTGAATGTTAATTTCTGGATGTACATTCCACACTTAGGAAACTTGTTGCAACATTTTGTGGGCAAACGAACTAAAGTTCCGTCAACGAAAAATGGAGATATTAGTATTGGAACTTCAGGCGTTAATTAACATCAACTATATAAATTCAGAAGGAAGAATACCACTCTCACATTGTGTCAATCATTTATCACATCTGGAAATAATTTGTGTCTTCTCATTCACTGCTTTGATGTTACATAACGCTGGTCACAACAGTCTGTTTTTACCGCGGAACCCATCGGGCACACGACGACCTAAAAGTCTGTTCTGTGATTCTGCTTGTGCTTTCACAACACATACAAAAATTAAGAAACCGAATCAATGGCATACCTACGAAACGACGAATAGTTTAATATCTACAAAGTAAACATGATGAACAACGCAAAAACCTTGTATTATTTCCATAAAAACATCCGTATTTCCGTTTTAAAAAGTTAACGCAACATTCGAAAACATTTTTGCAATCACAACAACCGTTCTAATTCGCTACAAAGGCTGCCAGGCTGAATAATTGCAATATTCACTAAATAAAAACTATGCCATGAATGAGCAGTTAACAGAAGTGTCATTGCGCAATATTTCGTGGCGGCCGTCCATTCCAGCTAGCCGATTTTGCCCTGACGTTTCACCAAATTTCATTCACACATTTCTAATATTTTCAATCGCAACAACCTATACTATTTTTGAACATCGTTACAAACGCTGACAGACTGAACTATCGCCATCATCCACTGAAGAGCAACAGTCCATAACGTGCAATAGCGGTAAAAATAGTTGTCGCTGCGGATCGGCGTCGCAGCGAGCGGCGGGCGGGCCACCGCGGCGCCGGCAGCGCGTGAGGGGCGAGGGAGGGGCCAGGCGGCGGGTCGCAGTTGTCACCGGCGCGAAGGCTCGCCACTCACCTAGCAGGAGAAGCGCCTCCGCGCCACGCGCATCCCGCGTCGCTGTTGCCTCCTCCGCGGCGGCCGCTGGTCACGCCGCCTGGCTGGTGACGGCAAGGTCCCGCACGTCTTCAGCGGTGTCCGTCCGACCCGAAGAGGTCGCACTCCCGCTGTCACCCGGTTCACTCGCAGCAGCAGCGGCGTCCTCGTCGGCAAGGCGCGATCGCGTCTGATCGCAGAGGGGCTCCTCGCAACACGCTCGCTCTCACGCGACGCCCGCTCGCATCGCCCGCACTCGGCCCGCGCGCGCTGCGTCGCCCGCACGCCAACGGCGCGCCGTTCAGACCTCGCACTTTCCACAGCCCCAGCGCCGCGCTGTCCGCTTTACATGATCCCTCTCACACACTGGCCCAAGCGCTGCGGTGCAGACACGTTCACTGGCGTCGTCGAGCGGGGGCAGCGTCAGCGGCGGAGGTGGAGGAGGCGCCCGCGGAGCTACACTGACGCGTGGCCGTCCCTTGACAGCCCACTCGCGCACTGGCGCGCCGCCGCTGCCCGCCCGGCCAAGTCGTCGCCGTAGTACGCTCGCTCGCCGCCCACCGCGCTGCCTGTCGCGGTGGGCCGAAAGCCTCGTTTACGCGAGCCAAACGCGTTGCGCCGCGTTCCTTGTTCGAAACGACTTGCGGGTGAGCGGAACAAGGCGACAAAAGGACGAAAGGGAAAAGAAGTATAAACTGAATAGGACTACCAAAGGGCAATGCACATTAGAAAATACTGCAGAATGTAAAAGTCTAGAAAACGAGAAAAAATATAATGTTTGTAATGTTTTTTTACACATTAAACAATTTCAACCAAAATATAGTAATATCACATTCAGTTTCAAAATTCGTTTTCGTCACCCCGAAAGAAGCCATTTGAATATCATTTTCCCCTTTATTCCGATTGAATTACATCGTACAAATCAAATGAACGGTTATTTTCAATTCACATTTTCAAACACAACACAAAACGATAGAAATGAAAGAAACGCACAGTTCAAAACATCTGATTTTAAAGATCTGAATATGAAATCACAATTTCACTATCTGAATTTTTACAAATTTCACGTGTACGTTAAGAAGCTGCAATACATAAAACGGATTAACAAATTAGAACCCAGTTTTTTTTAGGTGAAATACCTGTTTGACAGAAATTCCGCTCAACAATATTTTCAACGATAACAGTTTTAGACACCTATACATGTAATACACAATCGTTAAAATTCTATTACGGGCTATACATGCTTTCCTTGCAGAATATTTTGCAGAATACATTTATCATATAAAACACTTGAATAACGCTTTTAGAAGAGAAAGACCATTGATAAAACATAATGTGTTTTTCTTCACATAACTGGCCAGAAAGATTGTAGAAATGTGTGGAATAACAACTGCCGGTGAACTTTGCAAATTTGAAGTTTCGATAGTTTTCACCAGTCCCTCTATTTACATACAAGTAAAACGTGATGAATAGAACAGAGCTTAGAAATCAACAATAACTTCGACTAAATCACTTCACTAACTTCGTACTTTTACTTGTAAATACCACAAATCCGATTAACAGCTTAAATTAAGTCATGAAAAACTAGTTTACCTTATGTTGATTATGATAAAAACCTAAAAGTGATATTAATTTATGATAAAAATTAATAAATGTTAAGAAGACAAAAAATTATCACGACATATCATTGTAAAAGATGCTCTAAGGCTCTGCTGATCCACTCATTTCTACTGGGCCTATTTTAAAATCTGTTATTCCTGAAATGTTTTGTTAAAAAAACATTTATTGCTGAATATTTGTTTAAAGGTGAGATAGAAATATTTTATATTACGTGTTTTTTTGAAGGATTGGTTTCATTTTAACAACGTACGCATCAGAAAGGCCCTCGCGGTTTAGCTCATTGGTCAGCGTGCTCGCTTTCCATGACGCGACCCCAGGTTCGATTCCCGCGCGGGCAAGCTTATAGTGCGCATTTTCCTAGCAGTGTACCAGTTCATGTCACTGTGTGACGATGAACTCGCTTCTCAGGTTGAGAAGACCAGAATACAGCGCAGGGGAGTCTTCGTGCTAACCACACGTACCCCTTTAACCCACGGTCGCAAGGCCGGGACGCTGCTGGTGGGCCCTGGCCCTGGCGGTCGCGCCGAATTCACACAGACACATGCATCAGAGAGACCTGCCATTGCCAGTGGAAAGAATTGATTTATTTTCCTGTAATGGGATTATTTAGAAAAAAATATTTGTGTATCCAATAAGAGATTGCATGCATTACTCTTGGAGTCACGTACAGATTCATTGATCTGCAACTGTATTACTGAGGCAATAGCAGAATAATGACAGAAGGGTACTGACAGAATAATGATAGCATAAATTTAAAAACAACAACAACAACAACAACAACAACCAAATCACGCTACAGGTCTTTAGCATTCCGAGCATCGATGAACACTTGTAGTAAAAGCTAAAGTTTTCAATCATTTTCACTTGTTGTGACTACCAACAAGCATCGCACGTCGTATGAAAATTTGTCAGCTTGTTCGTACATTTATTTCATTCCAACTCACCGACATCTTACATCGCCACCCACCCACAGAATTTCAAGACGAAGGTGAAGTCCAGTCCAGATGCCTATTCAATGTTTTTGAGCGCTTACGACGCGCAGACACACCAGCGAAAGTCGAGTGACGCGCGTCGGGGAAGAATCTGCGTGGGAGGGGCGAGCGGGGAGGGTGGCACACGGAAAGCCGCGCCGCGTCGCGTCGGGAGAAGGGGGAAGGGGGAGCTTATCGGACTGACCCAGATGCGTTACGCAACGCCGGGCGCCGGATACGCAGCTGTGTCGAGTCACCCCGTTACGCATTTCGACACCCCCGCACTAAAATATTCAGAGACACTCGCTTCATTTACGTTTTACGACAAGTCCCTATCAAAAAGATTGGACTCGGAATTTATGTTCCGTCGGGACTCTCAGTAAGTTATTCGGAACAGAGTACAAAATTCTTGTACATGACACGAAAAAAAAGTGTAATAACTAAGCTTTCACATTCAACATTCTGAGATGAAATCAACTTTTACTTATATTTTACGACATATATTATTTTACCTCAATAAACGAAACTTTCCAAGTTTCCGACTAATAATTTTAAGAAGGTATTTAAAAGTAATGATTTTTCCTGACATTCTTGAATTAGCAGTAATGTCAACACCACATACCAATATCTTAAAGCATTATTGATAACTTATCGACTTGCGCAAGTATCCCTGAAAATACTTCATTAATATCATATTTTCTCAAAACTTTCAATGTTCATCTTTGTGAATTCAATAACACCTTTGCCAATTTGATTTTTCACTTAAATATAATCTGAAACGCTACAATTTAACTTAAAAAATAATATCAATAATAAACAATATTAGACAACATTAATGTAGGGCAATATTCATATTACACTTATTATTATATTTTTAAATACTGCAATTTAGTATTGTACAGTAATACGGATTGACGCACCTGATCAAAACTATAAAATAAAATAAGCGTTGCCCTGCAAATTCCCCCGTTTGTTTCTAGTTGAAACCCTAGACCCATTCCCTTCACATGGCCAACTGCTATGGGGGAAATAATTCATGGCTGAAATGGATATTGTTAGATCCCCAGTGGTGAAGAGCATTTATAAGAAAACTGTGGATGAGAACAGACACCAACGGAAGTCCCACAACTTTTTAAAATATTATTTTGTATTCTTTAACGTTAAAAACTTATATTAATGAGGGCGAAATATATTTTTCATTTAATATGTCATCGATTTTCTTTTTTTTTTTTAATTCTTCACAATTTCGTGCAAGTTGTTATATTGGGTTTGCGTTTCGGAAAGTGATTCATAGTGTGTATTTATTTACACTTGGCAAACTTCCAGTAATTAACGGCATTTTGGTGTAGAACGGTAATCATTATGATTCACAAATAAATAACAAAAAAGTATTTTAAAATCCGATTGTATGTCAGATGGATGTAATGAATGCGGTTCTGCCGTAATAAAAATTAACTGCGAATTGTTGTCGACTGACGGTCGTCGTGACTCACAAATAAACAACAAAACTTTGTTCTAAAACTCGATTCAGACGGATGTCGTGATAACGCTCGTGATGTTACGCAAATATTAAGATGTATGGGGTCGCAGACTAAATCAGTTTCAAAATAATGTTTTTAAACGCAAAAGTTGGAATAATTTTTAACCGAAACCGGAACGTAACTAACGAAACGTAACCG
>BOPP01000008.1:15079678-15096547 GCA_017312745.1 Gryllus bimaculatus
CCATACGCTCGCCCCCGCCCCGCGGGTGATACGTCCTCCTCCTCCTCCTCCCCTCCCCTCCCCTTCCACTGTTCCTCCCCCCGGCGGCGCCGCGGCGGGCTGCGCAGAGGTCGCCCGAAAATTTCGATACGAACGCAGCCAGTGGAACCACTTCCACGACTATCGCTTTAAAACTGAGAGAAAGGGAGCGGAGAAGAGCCTGCCTGGAGGTACGCTTGCACTCGGAGCACAGATTAGAACACAAGATAATTAGACGTCCGATGTATCGCAACGTATTAGTAATTACATTTGCATGAATAAGCATTTGAGTGAAAAACTACGTTGTCATCAGGGATAAATATTGAGATTGTGGTAATCGAAACTCAACATTCAATCACTCTGCTTTCTATGTTACTTAGTATTGTGGCTTTAAATATGCAGGAAACGAATTCTACTTAACCCACTTAAAACATTATTAGAAAGGTTAGAAGTGCTTCAATTCTTAAGCGACAGAAAATATCCTTTGTGCGTGTAATTGTAGATCAAATCAAAACCGAAAACAAAAATATAACTACCTTACTGTACTGTGAAGAATACGAGTTCAATGTCACGCGTCACTTATCCAATGTCACTTAGTTTTGAGTGATCAAACTGAATAAAAACTGCTTCACCACTGATTTTAGTAATATCCGTTTTGTATGAGAAGTATGAGCATCGAGTTATCGACAGACAGCTCCCTGATAAAAGGATACTTTTTGCATGACAAACAGGAATAGATATTTTCATGTTAACATTTATTATATTATCAGACATTTAATCATCCCTCAGTAAGAAGCACAGGTTCGAGGACCTCTGGTGCTGTCTTGCAACGAGCCAGCTGCATACCTTCCCTACAGGACGTGCGCGGTGGAGAGTCGGGATCTCGGTTCGCCAAGCGTCGGGACGGCCGCGCTCCAGAAAGCGCTCTCCGATTGATTGCCTGCATTTGCTGAGTGGGCGTCGCAGGCCATCGACAACCGGTGGCCCAGTTCGGAACTCCATTCCCAGATGTCGGGGCGGGATTGCGACCCACGCATCCCCATTTCACGAACTTCGTATGATTGCGTCTCGCTTCGCGAAAACATACGACGCAGATTCTTCTTCGAGATGGCGACGATCGCGAGCATAGCTGCGCTTGCCGTACGTCCGGAGCGCGTAAAGGATGGCACCCCGCCCCGAGCACTCGCTCTGATTTCTTCGTTTATATCACGCGGGAAACAGTTACTTACAGACCCTCCGTCCTCGCGTTTACCTCGCATTAAAAGACCCACATTTTATTTTGTGTCATATTAATTGCAGGAAAGTTCCAGAAACACTGCACTCTCCTTCAAGGAATTGGATAACAACGCAACAACATAACTTCCTCCGTCTAACATTGCCACTTACATTACCGTAAACTATAACTCAATGGCGATATTATTGAAATTCGACTGATAATGAAAGTAGCCTTTCAAATCTTCTCAATAAAACACTACAAATTTCACATCTAGACGTACCCACGAAACCTACCAACTCACGACAGGCACTGGTGACGTTCGGAACTATTCACTAATCTACTCACTGGGATCAAAACCAATTACGTAAACGCAACGCTCATTATATCACTGCACACAAATGAATCGACGTCTTTCCATCCGGTTTGTCTATCGCGCGTGGCCTACTTTCAGAACATTCAGAACTATAGGAGGGCCTCCGAGCTGGAAAATATCTGTGTGTTTTTTTATTCATATTTACGACACACTAGCGCGATAGGAGACCGCACAGTGAACGAAAGACGGCCTGGTGCAAAGTCCACGGGAGAACGCCACACGCCACACGCCCCACGCCCCACGCCCTACGCCTCCGCCGCTACAATCGCAGCTCATTCCCCCACCACAGGCGGCATTCATTTCGGCGCTCCGATTGTCGAATCCATCTTCGAGGCGTTTACGCCGTAAGCGAAGGCACGACTTCAGGAGGCTGCGCTACGGAAGAAGACCCTGGAAAAATGATTCCTTCGCGTTACAATTCTTTTTTGTAAGATCAGGAATACAGAGATTTGAAGTATTATATAACTGGAGCACATTGCAATTTATTTTTTCGTCTGCCTTTTGGCGCCATGGCTTGAGTCCAATGCGCCCAAGTTAACTACCGGATGCTAGTGTTGTGAGTTCGAAGTCTACACAATCCATGCAGAGAAACTAGTTGAGAAAGCTTTTTGAGATGCAGTTTCGAGTTTTTTGAAAACTTTTATTTAAAAAGAAAAATATTAACAGAACGACAAATCATATACTAGCAATTGCCAATATTGGATGGAACTACGAAAAATGGCATATGTTTGTTTGTGCCTTGGCATGTTAAGTAACTGCACGTTTCTATGATAAACAATAGATAATTTTCGGCTATGATGCGAACTAAAATATTGATACGAACGTCATATTTTTCCATCCATATTCATACATTATTTACACTGTACATTGAGGAAGAAGTTCCTTTATTCTGATGCGGAAGTGTTAGGATAGAAGTAGTCACGTGTCATCAACTCGTCACAATAATTATACGACACTAAATATACTAGCTAATTAGAACTAGAGTCTTACGTATCACGTCGATATCACGTATCAGGCTGCATTCTCGCTCTGATAATGTTGTTCAAGGAGTGCTCATAATACATCACATGCACTACCCAGAGGCTACATAATATCTTGCATACTAAAGGGGAAAATACAATAATTCTGCACATTGGAAACAAATTACATACTGCTTTTAGCGGTACTACTAAGAAACGAGCTTTAAAAACGGAATTTCGGACGTAGCACGTGACATCTTTCCTGGGCAGGCGAAATGTATTCATAACTTCGGAAGTAAAAATATAATAGAAGGGAAAAGCAAATGGTACTGGAATACATTAACAGTGAAGATTACGACTATGAATAAAGAACAGAGAAGCGAGCCTACAAGCATACTATCTTGAATGTGCCCAGAAATTATGTTGTGAATGATTATTCAAAATGTTTCATAAATTAACAAAATTGACATAATACACTTTGAACTCTCGAAAAGGTGCCCTAAAACACTTTTCAATTGGAATTGGACACGTGAAATGGCCTATTTTGTTAACTTTAACTGTCCCAAATAGAAAACAATGTATCAGATTCTCGACCAGTCCTCCTCATTCCTCAGCATGCTGAGATGGTTTCTTGTCTTGCTACTGGGCACAAATTGAAGAATTTCTCTCTTCGAAATGCTACCGTTTCTCGAGCAAAATTAAATTCCAAGAGACAGTAGCAGATAAAGTACTACGATCACTGTCAAGAGCAAAAAGTCTCGACAAGAGATTCAAGAAACATTAAACATCAAGAATAATTAGAGTAATAAGAAAGCATAACAGAAAAAAAATTAACAGAAGCTATTCAAACCAATTAGCATTTTCTAAGATGCAAATAGAAAGGGCTAGAAAAATTCGATTCGATGATTTATCGAAGCGATTCACATGTATTGAGATTGCAGATGAACAAAACACTGCAGCAACACATTATGACCAAATTAAAAAAAAATCACAAAAACGGTAACACGAAAAATTATTTTTTATTAAGAATGAATACTTTTCGATCTTAACATGCTCATTTTGACGAGTGACTTCTAGTTACTTCTGACGGAATATTGATGCAGTGCAACCTCGGTATTCCGAAGTAATTGGTGGCGTGGTCTTTTGGGGTTATCCGAAAAAATATACCATACATATATAAATACATCTACAGAAATACCAGACACAACGCAACGAAGCGTGCGATGTGAGAAAATGGCAACGTAGCCATCGCATAATCAAGCAGATTCAGTTCCTTAAGACAAAAGATTAACGATTGTGCATGTTCCTCTAAGTGAAAATTACTGCTACATAAACATGTAGCAAAAACCTTAGTTACCTGTGCAATAAACGTTTAATTTCGACAACTTGTTTCAATAATTAATTGTTTAGTTCTACAGTAATTACATATGAAAATATTTCTTTATACTACAAATGAGAATTTTATTTATTTTGTTTGTTTTCCTTCGTCTCGAATTTTGTTCGAATTATCTGTAATATCGGTTTTGCTGGGTTGGGGTTAGCGGGGTTCAACTCTATTTACTATTTTGTTACTAACCATACTTCTACTTTCTACTCGAACGATATTATCCTCGTAAACATAATCTAACCTTGGTGAGATGATCAGTCATATAAAATCTATCTTCCCATCTTCCAGGTTTACTAATATATTATGACTATTCCCGATTAGTAATGTAGGTAGTAATACAAGTCGGCGAGCAAAGGCCATCTTTTCAGCACGAGTTCTACAACATTGTAAAATATCAATTACTTCTTCAATCCTGTGCTCTTCTTCTAATTTAAGAGACTGAACGTTGAATCCGTTAGATGTCGGGATTTTGAGTTCTACTGATTCTATTTTCTGGGTACCCGACCTCTTGATAGATTCTCTCTTCCATGTGGAATTTACAGCGCAAGCAACGTTCCTCCCACAAATTCCAATCTGGGCTCCGGCGAGGAGCGAACGGGGTCAATGCCCCCGTCGCGGGTTGTGCAAACGTTTTTGCACCTGCGACCGGAAGTGCAGGCGAGAGCCACGCACCTTGCGCGGGGTCGAATGGCGACCGCTGGCTTCCGCGTGTGCTCCGTGGCGCGGACGGCGGCGGCGGCGGCGGCGGAGACGACGACGACGACGATGACGTTGGCGGTGGCGTACCTTGGCTTGAATACTTAATAAGCGGCCATACGTATTAGCGAAACTCTCCAATTTTCATGATTTTGTCACCAATTACGAGAGATAGAGCTGCTGTGTTTCGTTTTCTACACTATCTTTTGATGAAATCGGCCATAAATTCACCCTATTCTGGTATACATATTTTTCAGTTTGAAATATTAATGTTATAAAATTGCAATTTTTAGTTCAGTCATTATTTTCTGTATATTACAAACAACAACTATCTTGAAGATTCTTCGTTGGAGGGAAGGGCAGAGGGAGGTTTTCTTCTGGACGTTTACCAAATAAAATGTTTGCTGCAAAGTTTGAAAGAATAATATGTAATTTTTGAGTTGATAGCTATCGGGAAATATACTTGGAACATGTGTTACAATGGGCGTGCTTTTAAGTTAAGCGGTAACAACATAAATCAATCGAAATCGCACTGTGGAGGAAACCTCAGCCTTGTCTCCTCTCTTGTGTAAATCGTCTCTATCTGACAGCGCTCCTGCGGCCACAGTAGAAACGCTTTTAATAGAGCTATGAGGCCGGAGGGGAGTCTTTTGAAGTCTCATCTAGAGGCTGCTCTGTAAAGTAAAAGAACGCGTCGCCGACACCGGGATAGCGACAAAGACAAGTGCTGACGAGTGGAGAGTGCTGACGTGAGGAGGAGGGCAGAACAAGTGGCGCAAGGTGTTTTCTTACAATGTGGACTGGCGGAAGTCAGAGGCGAACAAACCGATAGATCGTTATCTCTCATCCCATCGCATGTAATCTATTTTTATGGTATGTTTCTTCCGAAATAGTTTATCCAATTGAATTATTTCCTCCTCTTAAGAATCGTGCATGAGCCGCCACTGAAAATAATCACAAGTATTCCTTTCATATTCATTATAAATATTATCAAGTACAGTAAGCTAGAAACAACATAACAACTATATTCTTGACTCATAAAAACTCTCGCATATCTATATCATTGAAACCTGTGCAATTATTGTTTTAAAATTGGGAATATGGTCGTTTAAGTTTCGCTTCCAATTCCCTAACTTTTAATGAAGTTGTAAATTACTATAATATGGAATGAAGCATCACGCGCGGCTCTTGGTCAGTAGTTGAAGGTACTGCTTTGGAACCCACCCGGAACTGATCGCATCATCCCAATAATACTTAAATGATGAATTATAATAATAAAAAGAACAATAAATTCGAAATTAAATACACTTGGAATCGATCCGGCTCCTCGCATAGTGAATGTAAATCCGTTGATAGTGATAAGACAAGTACTATTCCATAGTTCCAGTTCCTTAGCAGATGTGGAAAATCCGTCTGCGTTTTAACTTCTGTCTTCCCAATCCGGCCCACAGTGCTACGGAGCTCCGGCCCCCGAGGGAGTGGAGGAGGGGCGGGAGCGGGGGCGGGGCCAGGTCGGCGGCGCAGGTGGTTCGACGACTCTGCGGGGGCGGGTCCAGCGCGCGCAAGATGGAGGTGCCACTGCTACACGATCAGTTGCGACGTTTTCCCACAGTACTCTTCGTATCATTACCAACGGATTTACATTCACTATGCGAGAGGCCGGATCGATTCCAAGTGGATTTAATTTTGAACTTATATTATCATTCTTTTTATCATTATAATTCATCAATTAAGTATTATTTTTATTCTTCCCCATATTTTTACTATTAATGGGTTTTGTAAAGTAACATTTTGTAATTTTATTTTTAAGCATTGTTTTTAAGTATAGCCAGATGATGTATCATTGCAGTTTCAATTAAATATAACCTCATCTAATTGAGCAATTCCAGTAAAGTGTGTAGTTCCAACGTTAGAAAATAACCCTAGCCATTCATTTTAACAATATAATATAAGAGTTATGTTCTGCTGGGAATATGATGGCACAGCTTAAGAAACTTCGCAACTTCATGGAAGATGTCACTCTGTGGAAGATAGGATACTTCTTCAGATGAGCCTTCAAATACTCAAGAAATATTTTGGAAAGAAATTGTTTTAATAAAGATGGCGCGAAGATCCTCAATACTATTATTGCACATTTTTGAAGACCTCCCTGACAGCTTGGGTTGTAGAGCGACAGTAAGAAAGAAAGGGGGGAGCGATTTCGTTTGTATTTGTATTTAACCATTATATGTCTCGTAAAGGGCAATTGGTCTCGGCGACGTTCGATCCCGGGGCTCCAAGTCGGTCACCCAACAAGGAACGAGCGATATCTCGAATTCGCTTAACCTTCGTGACTTTATGAAGCTAACAAATTCGTCTAGCGACACCGGTTTCGCGGGGTGGCCTTTCAGTAGAACCATCGCAGCATTAGCCTGGATGACCGAGGAAAATCACAAGAAATCACGGTCCGGATGGCCGGCATGGGGATTGAACCTCACGAATGCGAAGCGAGCGCACCACACCCTGAGCTACTTCGCTCGGTGCGATTTCGTTATGGACAATCAAATAATAAATGCAGTCGAGTTTATCAAATAATATAATTGCTTTGCTGGTATCTTCTGATTACAAGCGCCAGATCTTCAGACGCAACGCAGAACCGCCATCGCGCAAGCGCATAGTTTACTTAATACTATTGGTCCATGTACTGAACTAGGTTTACTTTTCACGCTGCACATCCTATGTTTTCAGATCAACAATAGCTGGGATTTCAGGAGCCGTTCCAAATTTGAACGTACGGAAGTCTTCCAAATTTCTGAAACTAAATTATTCAGTTTTCGAAACGTCTGGCACTATAGCCATTATATTGCTCCGAGGAGCCATCTTCTCTCAATTCTTCGAACGAGATGTACCTAAAGAAAACCTTGTGGCTTAATCAGAATTTCATGAAAAGCCAATGTTTGCGAGTTACACGAGTATTTTGCATTGTTTTCGTAATCACAGGCTCCTTACGAATGTAATACCAACGAGTCATAATTCACTTTTCAAGTGAAAGCAGCAAATAATAGTCTCAGTGTAAGACGTCAATCAATACGAAATGTGAAGAAAACAGGGCAGAGGTTTTGTTATTAGAATCTTAAAAAAATAGCTTGTTCACAATGAGATGAATTAAAATATAATATCCTTTTTGAGGACTTTTATTGTTATGAATGTTAACTTCCTCAATGGCTTTTATATTTCTATGTAGATTGCAACAATAAATGAAAATAAAATATAGTTCATTTTCATTTTTCCACCGAAATGATATTCCCATATTAATGAATTTCGACGACAACAACATGTACAAAATGCTTAGATATGTTATTTAAAATTGTTTGAACAATTTTTACAGTCACAATGATGAATGTACGGATCTCGGTAGTACATTTTACAGTACAGTAACCTTCGATGAAAATAAGAATTCTCTGGTCCTATTGTCACCCGGGATTCTATTTTTTTCTAAAAAATAAAATCTATTTTTTCTCTGTTTTGATTTTCATTACTTAGAAAGACAGAACGCACATGCCAAAGTGAGACCACAACGCACGCAAATTCTAATAAAAACATAGCGTGAAAAGTAGTTACAATTGCAAATCAAAATATCTCATTCATTCGATAATTACACTGCCTTGTTGAGGATTAAGATACTTTGGCGTACAAAAAAGTTTATTCTCAATTATTGAAATAATTGATAAAAATATCATAATTATATTAGAAATGGAGAAGGTTAGTTAAATTATTGAAACTTTAAAACAACATTTTTTATGGTATGATGTAATTTATTTATGCGTCATTGTTTAAGTCATTTATAAATGTATTCGAACACAAAAAACTGCACTTCACATTCGTGTGGAGTCGTATTTTCTATACCTCCTTGATTTTTGAACGTACTTGAGGTCATGAACCTGGTGACTCCCTTCTGTAACCGCCCTGCTTGATTGAACGTACCTAATTGCCTACAACAAATGAACAATAGAGTATAGGATACTTCCACTCCAAAAAAGAAAGAACGAGCGGAAAAAAAGACTAATAAGACCAATATCGACGCACAACTTGGCTCTTTTCTGTTCTCTACTGCCACTGAGTCGTACACACGAATACGAAACAAACCTGCACTAGTCATTAATAGTCCGCGCTATTTTACGAGGCATCTGTGACGCCGTACAATAGGGCAATAATAGAGTCGTAAAACATTTGAATTACTAGCCTTCCGGGTGACTGGTCGTTCCCGGCAGGACGCACTTGAACGTCCTGGCGAGACTCCTCAAGTCAGTATCCAAAATAGCTCCGTGATGACTAGCTCAAGAAGCAAACGAGGGACTCTTTATTTTCATTTTCCCCTCTCCAATAGTCCTATAGAGGCGGGAGTGTATTCATTATTAGTGGCGTACAGAATATGCTTCAACCGATTAGGCTCTCGAAGCGACGGGAAAGGTATAATAACTTAAATAAACTAACTAAAACGATCCTATGTATTATACAAACTACTACGAACTTCGAAACTAATACGAAACCCCACCTTAGACATTAATAGTTTACAAAAATCTATAAAAGCAAATTATTAAAGATGTTATTTTGGTTCATTGCTCTTCTGAGGCTGTGGGGTACCCGCCATCCTTGGGCGCACAGTGGCCGCGGCGGACGCTTCCTCTCCTCCGGCGCGGGCGCGGTCGCTCGGCCATTGGCCACTCGGGCCGCGGCCGGCACGCACTGCCCGTCTTGCGCGCGCCCCGCCCTGGCGCACTCCGGAAGCTGGAACGCCCGCCCCCGCCTCCGTTCCCGTCCCCGCCCCCCGCCTCCACGGCGCCCCATTGTGCGCGCGCCCGGCCCAGCGCAGCGACGCCCAGGAGCGGGGGCGGGGGCGGGGAGGCAGTTACATGAGGTCCCCTGCCCTGCCTGCCTGCCGGCCTGCCCGGAAGCGGCCTGCGCCGGGGGCCGTTTAGTGCTGCTCGCAAAGGGGAGCCCCGCAATCAACGGGCGAACACAAATCAAAGAACAGAAGGTACACATCCGAACAAATAAAATGGAGACAATCTGATAGGGAAATACCTACATTACTGATTTCCAATGCGGGCAGATGTTGAAAGAGAACTGCAGCTTGAGAGGTGTGTATGGTTTCGTTAGATCTCCAGATACTCGGGAAAAATACAAAGACAATGAAAGAGTTTCGATATTCACTGAACAATTCAAATATTTGATTGTCTCATTCTAATTTTTTTATAGTACTCCAAGCCACAGAATTCTCATTTTCAGTGCGTCACTGCTTACGACAAAGCTGACATCATGTGACACAGCAAGGTTTGATGGAGAGGCTGTGGGCCACTAAATTTGAGTTTTGGAATAGAAACTTTTTCTGTATTGTTGGTACGTAAATTGTCTTTGTTAAAATATGTAATTTATTGCAATGTTACACAGAGTATTTCATTCTTCATGTTCTTGAGCAACGTGCGTACTATTGCACAAAACCATTTTGTATGAGTTTTTAGTAGCAAATTTGTTTTAATGATTTTTATATTACATTTTATTTGAGCTCCCCCCTCTACAAATACGGTCGTGTATGTTGAATTTTGTTTGATCTCCTCGCCCGTAAATCGAATACCATAAAGGGAAATACCACTATTTACCAGGGCTAAACTGTAAATAATGTAGCACAATACTGTAAGGTAATATTGGAAATAAAAAAAAAGATTTTTAAACATCGACAATGCTATTATGGTATTCTGGAGGATGATGACGCACCCTGAGATAAGTGTCTTAGCAATCCAACCCTTCATCATTCCTATAAATCTAAAATTTCCAAGAAATTTAATTTTTTATGTTTCACATCGCTCTTCTCACTGAGACACGTGCAAGAGAAAGCTATCTTTCTTTCAGAAAACAATAATGGTGGAATACACTGTCCAAAAGAGATTAAGAGAAAATAAGATAGCACGCTATACAAATAAGAAAAAAAATATTTATCAAAAACATTCAATAGGAATTCAATTAGATGAATATAGATAACCTTGAAGATATATGTCATTTTTTTCTTTCATATCTAAACACTTCATTAGCAATTCATTACAGCAGGATACAGAATTCATTGACAGAAGAGATTGAGAAGTTTAAGAATTTTCGGATTTATGAAGAATGAACAATTTGGGATTTTGGTTTAAAAGAAAAAGTAGGAAGGAGAAACTTGTTAAAAATTGTAAGAAAGGTATAATTGCTAAGAGGCACATATAGGGATAAGTATAAAGGTTTTTGATAAATTGATGGGTTCAGTCTTGATTTGTGAAAAGGATATTTAAAGTTAGAGAGTGAGAGAGAAAATGATGGAGAGAATCCATGAGAAATTTATACGATGGAGGCCGGTGTTTGGATGAATGTATTTGTCGGGGAAGGAGAGGTCAGGAAGAGGCTGGAGAACTGCAATGAAGTATAAGGAGAGATCAGAGAGAGGACATGGGAGAATGTACGTGGGGGAAATTAAAAACGGAAATAGAATGCGTACGCCAGTTTGGAAACATTAGAGAAAATATTAAGAGAGAGAGAGAGAGAGAGAGAGAGGAGGGGAGAGTTGGCTGGTGAAGAGGGTGGAGGTTGGGTGAGGAGGGGGCTCAAATGAGTAGGTTGATAGTTTGCAGTTAGGAAGAAGAAGGGAGAGAAAAAAGAGAGGACAGAGAAGAGAGAAAAGAGATGAGAGAGGGGGAGAGAGGAGAGGAGAGAGAGGGGCAAGAATATATGAGATGGATTACAGAGTCCAGTTATAAAGATGTTCTACACATATAATAAATATAGAGAATAAATTACCCGAGTTTTTAAGAAAGAACGACAGAAAGAAAGGAAGAAAGAGAACGAAAGATGAGAGAGAGGATACAACGGATACACAGAAGGGAAGATAGAGAAGTGAAAGAGAGGGGAGAAAAGAGGAGAAAGAGGAGAGAAATGAAAGAAAGGAGAGAAAGGGAAGAGAGAGAACAGAGAGAGAAGAGAGAGGGGGAAGGATGGAGATAATGAGAGTGAGAAAAAGAGAGAAAGAACGGAGATGATGCAAGTAGGGGGATCATAGCTAGGTGTAGAGTATGGAATGAGTTAAAGGCTAACAAATATAGATGGAAAGAAAAATATAGGTTGAGTAGAATTTGTAGGATGGAGGCAGAATCTTGCGACCACGTGTAGGAGAGGCGTATCGACGGAGCAGAAGAGAATCTTGCCGAGGAGTGGGAAGTACAAGAGAAATCTAAAAGGATTTTGGTAGGATTGAGAAGGAGGTTTGAACATATGAAGAATTACAGTGGAATAATCAGGTGATGAATTTGATTAGTATAAAAGAGAATCTAACAGGAATGTTCGTGTAGAATGTATAGTTGTAAACCAAGATAGTGTAATGTATTAATAAACAAGACTGCATACTTTCACAAACGAGTTGTTTAAAGAAATATTCTTCTTTGGAATGTCGAAAAGCTAGTATTTTTTCTCAGTTTTCTTTTAAGACGATGTAAAATATAAAATACCTCACTCTAATAATACAACAAAATTCAAAGGAGAATCCCAGCAAACATTGTACAAAAATAATTCCGCCGAAGAAGCAACGCAGAGAGTATGGTATCTGATCGCGCGCTTGACCCGGGCACTGTGGCATTCGATTTGCTCGCTTTGCATTCGACCTAGTCACAGGAAGGTGCGCTTAGGAGATGGCGCGACGGGCTGCTGATGCAAGTCAAGGTGCTGGTCGCAACGGGCGGACGGCCATTCGTCATGCAGCATTCGAGGTCACGCGATGAAACATTCATCGAGAAGGTCGGGAAGGCAGGCGGAGGGAGAATTAGGGGCGGCTGACGGATAACCGCCTCGCGGCCCCAAGGGCTCCCTCCGTCTCCGCCTGCGACGCCACCGCCGCCGCCCGCCGGACGACGCTTCCACGCTTTTCGCAACCGTTTCCGGCGAGGTAACCTGCTGCCTGGCGATACCTCCCATGTAGTAGAGAAACTTTTGTTTTAGATTTTCTCGGTACGTTTGTGCATAGCAGAGTACAGCAATCGCGAGACCAATAGCGAGCGAAGACGAGAATGGGTTTTGGAGCAGCGTTTAGATCGAAATGGAAGCAGTTCCCAACTGTGGCGGCAAAATGTACGCTACATTTGCGTAATGCCTGCTGATTCATACATGTTTTACTAAAGCTGATCTTCAACCACTAATCGGTATTTTATTATTATTATTATTATTATTATTATTATTATTATTATTATTATTATTATTATTATGGCGTATAGGCCATTCCTGACCACGCTACACGATTAACATGTGTAATTTTTCCAGGATCAGCTTTTCAGCTGTACACGGTTGATACGCCTTGAAGTGTGAATTATGAGATGATGAGCGGTGAAGGGACTATCACAAATACGACCATGTCTACGCAGGACTGAAACCTTCAGCCTCCTCGGCGCAGACGACGGCTGCCGCAACCGTCTGCGCCATGGGGCCGACTTATTATTATCACTCTACTACTGTTCAATCAGTGGAAGGCAAATCACCGCTGCGATAAGATAACAGAAAAGATGACATTTTTAATCCATCTCCTACGCCTACTAGCAGAATTGAGTGTGGCACTCATCACAGTGCTACTATCTCATATGAGGCAGCCTGTTACCGTAGGAATTTAACGCGTACTCAACTTCACTCTTCGTTTCTTGATCTTTCGTTTACATCGCCCCAGAGTGTGAAACGTTTTTCCAATTCTCCGCTGCTTCTATTACGGGACTTTTCTAAAGTGAACACGGCTACGGTGTTGACGCCTTTCACTTAACATTAGACGTATTTACTAATTTAATCTAATTTCTAAAATTTACCCCTGGCGTATGGAATTATATTACTTTGTACTATCAAACGTAACCGTTCCCCGGTATGTGTTAAATTGAAAGCACGCGAGTCTACACCAAGGTGGCTACAGCATTTTTTTCAACAAAAATCGTCCCGTTGCAACGTTTGAAATTTATGATAGGTGTATATTGTATATTATGTCCCTGTTTTGGATTCCAGTTGCTATTGATCATAATAAAATATAATATTACATCTGCAACATGGTAACATTGTTTGCCTGAATTAAGGGCAGTCAGATTTTTCTCCTATTTATTACATGTCATTGACAAATTATTCTTATTGCCATTTCTCGTGTTTTTTATCCTACAATATGAGTACGTGTTTATTTATTATTTTGCACGAATTTAATTATGAGGTATTTTTTTCTTCTGAAATGACTTGAAATGATGATGGTTTATTGGATAATTATATGCATAACGACAAGTAATAAATTCAATTGCATTTGATATTGATTTCTCTTTCCATTTATGTAGTTTCATTTTGTCTTAATCACTTCATATAACTATTCATTTGAGCGGTGCTCCGGAGTCTGTGCGTTTGTGAATTCCATGCATGGAATTGGAACATCGAGAAAGGATGAATGGGGCTGTTTCATTTTTCTCTCTAATCCATTACTGAATGGACGATTACATGTGACACTACAGCGGGCATTTCTGAAAGTTCTACTTCGGTTATTTTATTGTACGAAAAGAGAAATGTATCACTCTGCGTTTGATATATCTCATAATGTGAAAATACTTATATTTGCCTCATTCTGATTTGGCAGATACAACTCAAATGCGCAGCCTTCTCAACAATCGTTTTGCGTGCATTTCCCTTGTTTTGAGGAATAAGACTTATCAGTTAATAGTGAAGTAATTTTTCTACCATACTGATGTGTTTGCTTTGTAATGAATTATTGTCATGATTTGAAATGCTTGTGCGCTCGTATGAGTCGGTTTCTGTAAGTGTAACAAACGTGGACTTGAACATTCGGTCTTTTTTCTTAAGCGTCGAGGTATTCACTGTAAACAAAAAGGTTTATAAATATAAAATATATTATAATCATATTAAAAAAAATTGCTTTTCCATTCTAACCCCTAACTCATGTGTTTTCAACTAAAATGTGCCCGGTCTTAAGCACGTAATTCGAATTAATGAGCTGAAGATACTAAAACAACATTTTCAAAGGTAACAGAGGAAACTTTGATATCGACATAGACTTCTGTAGTCACTGCTATCAATGGTCATCACCGCTAATAATATAATGTTTTTCCAGCATCATCCAATAATACATTTCTCCAGCATCATCAGCAGCCGTTGTCATCTCCAAGACCACCCATCACCTCCCCTCAATCTGTCACCACCGCAGGTCCATTAGTATTGCCGCAGCTGTCAGCCAACCGACTACCTTCATTCCCAACGCCATGCCGCCGCCGCCGTCGCGGCCTTTCTGCCGCCACGTGTGCGCGCTTTCAAGGGCGCTTTTCAAAGCCGTCTCCAACCACCTACTATCTCCCAGGAAGCGCCGATAAGATTTCCGTGCGAGGGTGCCCGGGCGGAGGCAGCAGGCCCCGGGGAGGCCCCTCGCACCTGCCCGCCCGCTCCGCACTGTGGCCCAAGCACTCCTTGTTCTTTTTTGACACCTCGTATTGCAAGACTTTTCAACTTTTGCCATTCTCAAAGATCAAGCAACACAGTTCTATCACGTTGTTCATTTCTAGATTCCGATACCCTAACGATCTTCATTCGAGTAATCGTGTATTTTTTTAAAAATTATTTATTTTCTGTCCCTGATGACTAAGTGATACAGGTCTGCCGCTACATTGCTATCATGTTGTGAGCTTATTCATTGTTCAATCATCAATTGTATCATGTAGTGCACAGGCGTCATGTAGGCTTGATGTTCTTATCCACGTTCGAAATCAGTGACATCGGTCAACCAGCTTTACATCTCTTCCAAAGCAATGATTTAGAAATATATTTAAAAAAAACATACTGCTTGGACTAGCTTTGAAACCGCGGCCTCGTGTGTAACCTCACACGCTCCCCTTTTAAAGGTTGTCAGAACCAAATCGCGTCAGACCGCTGCTCTACGCGACATGTCTATGAACTATTTCCGCAGACCCAGAACAATGATTTTTTTTTACGCGGAGGAAGCGATAAACGTCTTGTATCCATATTTTATCTTTTAGGAACAAAGAGGTCACGCATAGATAATTCCAAACTTTGGAATATGGTTGTATGATACTCCAATCTTTCGAAGTTTCGTAAGACTCAAACGCAGAACTCGACCTTTCATGAACTCAACTGATACAATGAAATCTCGAGAAAAGCGCGCACAAAAACTCACTTCATGGATTATAACCATGGGAGATTAGTGAAGGGCCAACATGATGCGATTCCAGTCTTCAGGAGCAAACCAGATTATGCCCACACACGTGTTCTCGCACACCTTTTCACCTCCACACGTGCGCCCTGTCTCAATCTTCGTTCGTCATTTCCATCAGGATTAATCTAGTGCGTACATTTTTAAACATTATTCATACGTGCGTACACATTCATAATAAAGGAATTAAATTAAATATTTTAGAAAACTTAAAAACAACAAAATTACAAAAAAAATATTCGATGACTTGCCTAAAACAAAGCACAATGAAGCATGATGTACAATGAAGTACAACGATCAAACACAAGTACAATGAAGCATACTCATGAATTTTATACTTCCTTTCCCTCCACCCCACACTAAACCATAGACAAAACTGCTACTTATTTAATATGGATGAAGAATTACGCTAATCTCAATCCGTTCATATTTGACTACGTTACATGAGTAAGCATTATCTTCACTGATATCAATCATTTATTATTATTATTATTATTATTATTATTATTATTATTATTATTATTATTATTATTATTATTATTGGCATATAGGCCATTACTGACCACGCTACACGATTAACGTGTGTAATTCTTCCAGGATCAGCTTTTCAACTGTATCCTTGGATTACAACAAGGTTGTTACGCCTTGAAGTGTGAATTATGAGACGATAGGTTGATGATGATAGGTGAAGGGACAATCACAAATACGACCATGTGTACGCAGAACTCGAACCTGCAGCCTCTTCGGCACAGACGACGGCTGCCGCAACCGTCTGCGCCACGGAGCCGACTACCAATCATTTATATTTAAAAAAATATTTCTTCACGTTTTAAATAATAAGGTTGCTTGCTTTGTACAAGTGAAGATAGGGAACGTCCTCCGAAACTAGTTTGGTGTAATGTGTTTTAAATAGACTATTTTCACAGGGTATTTAGACTAAATTACAGAGCTAGCTCCGTGTGATCGGCGGGCGTG
>BOPP01000008.1:15096554-15153845 GCA_017312745.1 Gryllus bimaculatus
GCGAGGGGTGGTCGCGGGGTGCGTGGGGAGGGCGCAAGGTGCGTGTGGAGTGGACGTGGGATGAGGCGCGCGTGGGCGGCTGAGCATCACGACGAGCAGCGCCCAGAAACCTTGGGCGGCCGCGAAGCGCGTAACGTGACCACGCGCACGACCGGGTTCCTTCTGCGAGCGCTAGCGACGCCGCGCCGCTGACGAAAGTCCCTCGAAATCACCTCAGGCGCGTAGGAGACAGCGAGGAGCCTCTCCGACATGCACCCAGTGCGTGATGCGAAAAATTTCTTGTATCATCCTAACAATATTGTGTTAAGAGATTTCATCGTTTCGATTGTAACAGAAGGAGGGATTAAAATGAAAAATCAGAGATTTTTTTTATAGTAAGGAATTCAATATTCCCTGTTGTAGATTACTATGTTGGTAATGTAATTATTTATTACAATGCTGGTGCAAAAAAAGTGTGCATGACCCAAAGGGGCATCTACAAAAATATTAGATGAAAAAGGATTCAATCACTATCCTACAAACACATGAACTCCTAATTATAATTATGAAAGCAATGTATTCGTAATATCTCCATCAAACTAGTCTTGACACAATTACATGACGAGTTTGAGTCTCTTACATTATATTATTCAAATTCGCTATCCCCTCTTCTAATCACTTCTATAATCTCTCTATGTATCCTCTATTATTACTCTCGCGACTATTAATATGCTCCAAAAATATTTATTTTCCTCATGATAGCATGAGCCTTCAAAAAAAATCATTAATAATATGTGACGCGTGGAAGAACGTCAATGGTCTAATGGGACAGTTTCCACCCCCACTACATAAAAAATTCTGTTACGAGCGAAGATTGTGGTGGATGTGTCAGCGAAATTCCCAGAAGTGCTGCGTGTCTCGCGAGGCCGAACCCCACCCCACATCCCACCACCACCGTCTCTCATTGCCCCGCTTAGCCCACTCCCTGCTTCGCTTCGCCCCGACCCCTCGTCCCACCGCGGCTTACCCGCCTCCCCTCGCTCGGTCAATCATAACTGGGGGGAGGTTTTCATGGAATGCCATTTTCTTTTTTTCTTTTTTCACTTTAGAACAATGCCGCTTAGTATGGTATGCCCTTTTTTGTGATATCAAAAGAAAATGAACCATTTTATAGGTCATTTTTTGTCTATTTCGAGTAATAAGTCATTTTTTGCCTTTTACGTCATTTTAATACATTTTTCGCTGATTTCAGCGACATTGGCGTTATTTTAATGGTACTTGCTTCAAACAATATTTACGAGATGCAACAAATGTTCACCACAGAATTCCTAAGTAGCATATTCGATTTCTTCGCTCATATATTGTAATGTCAGCCGTTGTTCGTACTATGTAATCTAAGCTCCTTGCAACGCCTCTCAGTACCACCATCAGGTCGGCCGATTTCACGATAAATAAAGGCATATATTTTCTTTTGAAGGACAGTCCAAACCAAAAGGTTGCGAGCTGAGTTCACTTGAACAAAAGGAAGAATTCTCGATTGCATCAGAAACATATCCAACAGGTAGAGTTGTTCTTCTAAATTGGTTTTGATCCAATTTTCGAGTAATTTCCCTTTTTTAGGTCATATTTGAAGCATTTTAAGAGCATTTTACTGATCATTTTTGGTAATGTCTTAGGTCATCAAAATCCGTCCCCTTGTCATAACATTCTCCTGTCCTGTCTCACAGCGCCCCGCCTTACCCCCTCCCTAGCTCGACACGCGCTGCCTCCTCCCCGCCGTGCCTGCTTGGATCCCATCCGCTTGTCTGTCATCGCCACATTACCTTAGCCCCGCCGCGCCACGCCAGTGCCCCAAAACTGCCCGCCCGCCCCTCCCCCGCCCGAGCACGCCGCGCCGCGCGCCTGATCTGCAGAGTCATGCCGCCCGCCCGATCCCTCCTCCCGCACGACCGGAACACTCCTCGCGCCTTTTTAGCCTTCCGTTTCTGGGAAACCGTCTCTCCTCCTGCGACGCCACGCCGCACCGGGCGGGCAAGACCATGCAGGTTCGACCGAGACCAACACCTGCACAACCTTCGATTGCGTCACAACACTCAAAGATTGCAGTCGAAGCCATGCAACATCCTTCTTAAACAACCTGGGATTCCCTGTCTTTTTTTTCCATCAGGCAACTGTTACTGCAAGGTTCATCCTAATGTGTTGTGTCTCCGTTGTATTCAATAACGCATTGCATTTATTAACTGATTGATTATTTAGTGTTTCCAGCTACGTCAACGACTATGGTTCTTAGTCCCGTAAGCGCATTGCATGTTATATAACGCGGGAGGGAGCGGTATTCCACCATCGCTGGAATACTAGTTCCGCACCCACTTACATGTCGGTTTGCAGAGTTTCCCCACAAGCTCTAAGTTGCCAACTTGGGTCCCCACATGTGTGGTAGTATCATTCACATACTTGTGTGTGTGTGTAGTGTTGTTAGGGGGCAAGGAATGGTTGTGTACGGCACGTTGTTAAGCTAGGTACTGCTACAAAAGTTAAAAAAATTAAAACAATGTAGATATTAAATATTATAACAGAGAAAAAAGAATATGGAGATAATGTGCGTGTTTTTCATAAGCGCATAAACTTACCATATGTCCCTTGATAACCAATAATGAAAATGCACCTAAAGACTGCAACTCACCTGTAAAAATAGAGAACACATTTTACTTAATCTGTAACAACTTCAAAAACAAAAAAAGAAAAAAAAACATTGCGTGGTATACTATTATGTTGTTATTCTAGACAATATTACAATATAATTGAAGTGAATCCTTTATAATATAACATTTTCTAAATTTAGTATTATATGTAAAAGCAGTTCTTTACATTGAGTTTTATTGTGAAATATATTTTAAATAATTTATCATTATTTTGCATTATTGTGTTCAAAAACACAAAATTATTTTTCATCAGTCAATAGCCGGGGATTGCCTATATCGTAGGCGTTTGAAAGACATTTGGACAAGTCTACATCCGATTCCTAATTAGTTATTTCAAAACCCTGCTTGTATACATACATGCGTATTCATCTTCCCGTATTTTGGTGACAGCTTTTCCATATCTAGAATCGGAATGGCAAATATTGGTGTTTCCTTTTTTTCAACCAACTACTTTTGATGTTTAAAAAAAATTCCTGGCATTTACATAGGAAAACAAAGCAAGGTAGTCATATATTCTACAGCACGGATATGAAACTGCATGAATGAAAGCAGATTGGAAGAGAGATTGCAGAAAAAAAGAAAGACACACATCCGAATGTAACAAGCGATACTTTACCACTGAGCACTGCAACTGAACAAAAGTAAAGGAAATCACTTTCTAGTAATAACTGTCCGATGGACAAAAGATACGAAACGCGGATGCTATCGCGTGATCAAGAAATACTGCTTCTCATGACAAAGCGGGTCCGCAAGCGACCGCGCCCCTATCAAGCGAGGATATAAACACAAATTGCGGCGCGGCGCAGCGGTATGATGCTAGCGCAATCCTTCACATGAAGGGTATCGGCGAATCGCCGCTCGGATCGCACACGTCGCCCAGGGGTGGTCGTGGCGATGCCTGGCAATTACGAGTTAAAACTCGCGGATGACGTCAGCTACAAGGCAGTGGATCTTACGGGAACCGCGGCGGCGATTGCAGTGACGTGGAAGCTGGAGTTGCGAATACTCTGAGATAGACTGCAACGATCTCGTTTTCTTCCCAACACACCCGATATGAAGGTCCGGCGTATAAATTCTGATAAAAGAAATTATTATTATTATTATTATTATTATTATTATTATTATTATTATTATTATTATTATTATTACTATTATTACTATTATTATTATTATCCAGAATTTTTCCTTGACACTTCATACACATCACGACACACATATACATAGAGAATTTGCATGTAAGTTAATAAAATGTATATCTTATTTTCACATTACTTGGTTAGTTTCGAATTACAGACATTACTGAATTCTCTACAGAAACAAAAATGTATGTTATACCTCTGCTGAATACCATAACAAAGAAAAGGCCCATAAAAAAGAGCAAGCAATAAATGGTCTTTGATGTTCAGTCATTACTCATTATTCACTTTTCAATGAATTTTTGCAAGATCATTCTTCCCACAGTACCTCCGCAGTATCTTCAATTGCAGCCACCTTTGTTGCTGCCCCTGGCGTTTATTTCACACCCTCATCCGTTTTCAACCATCGTTCATTTATCCTGCAGATTTGTAATTATGGTAAGGCACAAAGTATGTGGTTAAATAACCACGAAGTAAGTAGTCAGTAGACATGACAATGAAAAGCAGCCGAAATCGGTGATATGAATTGTTTCGCACAAATGCACATTATTAATGAGATTTCTAAACATAAAATCCGACAATTCTGTGATAACATAAAAATCTTTAGGGTTTTTGAATTACCTTTAAAGAAATCCAATTTTCAGTTTATGTGGTAAAAAAAAAAATAACGCACAAATTGTAAAAGCAAGACAATTCTCTCTTACTTCATCTCACAATTGAATACAACTTTGGAGTAGAAAATCCGCGTTTCCAGTAGCAAATACAATTTTTTCCATTACCATATACCGTGCAATGCATTTTACATTACGTCACTTTATTTTCGTGAATAGATTTACTTTTACCAAGGACTGCTGATTGAACCCTTTTACTTTATTGGTGAATTCCTTGAATTCGCGATTGCCTAGGAATGTGACAACATTCAAATAAATAATATTTATTCATTTTCTTAGAATCTCTTCTGACGTGATTCTTTTCCGAGAACTCTCACATTACGAGTACGTGACAGACATTTTGTGATATCTTAGGCTTCCAGTTTCAAATATTTGTTTAAACTGAAGTTAAAATAATAAATACATTTAAGATAAAAATGTCTCTAAATCATTCGTATGTTTGAAATCGCATTCGAATAATTTAATGTAAGAAAAATCGTTCTTTTAAAGTCTTTTGACTCTAACATGCTCCTACTCGAATAGCACATCAGTCTGCTTGACTTCCGTAATGTAGTAGTGAAGAGGAGACACGTGTGAATATTTGAAAAACTGAACACTCATCGCTGCCAACAACGTTCTTCTTTCCAAATGAAGATATCAAGTGGGTAAAAAGCATAATTCGACAACTCACCCGTCATATTCACGTCACACCCATCGTAAGAACAAATTTGGTTTCAATGCCATGTCTTCTTCACCAAGTCGCTTCATCCACATCAATCTTTACACACAATTGGGAGGGTGGGCTGGCGGGCGAGTTAGAAGGCGGGCAGCCAGGTGGGAGGGGAAGTGGATGGATGAGAATGTGTGTGTGTAGTGTGAAGAATGCCACATGCATCTAGTAACATAGTAACCGCCAGTAGGCGAGCACGTGCGACTGAAGAGAACGGATGACGTAACAGGAGGGCGATTGAAAATGAGGGCGAGCTAGGCGGGATTAAACAGGAGGACAGGCTATTGAAAAAAAAAGGGCGGGCGATTGAACAGGACAACGGGCAACTGAAAAGAAGAATGGACGATTGAACAAAAGTACGGGGGATTAAACAAGAGGACAGGCGAATAAATAAAAAAGGATGATTGAATAGAAGGATTAAATAGGAGGACGGGCGATTAAATAAGAAAAAGGACAATTAAACAGGACAGGCGCTTGAACTGGAGGTCTGGTGATACAAGAGGATGGCCGATTAAACACGAGAACGGGCGATAGAACAGGAATACGGCCGATTGAACAGGAGGGCGGATAAGAGATGAAGACGGGAGTGCAAATGAATCAGTCGGCCGGACGGTACAGTGAGTCGGCTTGGATGGAAAAGGGCGAGCGTGTGACGCCTGAGGTGAGAGCCGGCAGGCAGACGGCAGGTACGAGGGCGAGGCGGAGGCGAGGGCGAGGCGAGGGCGAGGGCGAGGGCGAGGCGAGGCATCGAGGCTGAGCGAGGGCAGAACCGAGGCGAGGGCGCGGGTGGAGCGACACTGCAGGCAAGGTTGCAGCCAGAACGAGGGCTTGGGCGCGGGCGAGGCGCGGCGAGGGCGGCGGGCGAGGCCGAGGCGAGGCGAGGCGGCAGGGCGAGGGCGAGGGCGGAGGGCGAGGGCGCGCGGTGGAGGCGGACCTGCAGGTGCAAGTTGCAGCAGAACGGGCTTGCGCGGCGAGGGCCGGGCGCGGGCCCGAGGGCCGGAGAGGGCAGCGGTGAGTGCGGGCGAGGCGCGGGCGAGGGCGCGGGCAGTAGGCCGGGCGGATGGGCGCGGCCGAGGCGCGGTCCTGAGGGGCGGCAGTTGCGTAGGGCGGGCCGAGGCGCGGCGGAGGCGTAGTCGCGGGCGGGCGAGGTCCGCGGGCGACGCGAGGCGAGGCGAGGCGAGCGAGGGGCGAGGGCGAGCGGCGAGGGCCGAGGCGAGGGCGAGGTGTCGCTGGCGCGGGGCGCGGCATGGGCGAGGTGCTGAGGGCAGGCGAGGGCCGAGCGAGGGCGCTGGCGCGGGCCGCGTGCGAGGGCGAGGCAGGCGAGGAGCGAGAAGCGAACTGTGCGTGCCCGCCGCTGCTGCGTTGGCCGACGCACGCGCCGAAACCCGACCTCGGAGCCGCAGCCGACCGGCCCCCCGCCGCACCCCACCCTCGGCTGGCAATTACGTCCCCTCCGCACGCGCTGCTGATCGGCCGAGCGGCGGCGGGCCCCGATTTGGCGCAGGCGGCCGCCGGCCGAGCGCGCACCGCGCAGGAAATGACCAAACATGGCAGCCCCCCCTGAACGCGCAGAGTGGGCACGACAAGATGGCCGGCTCACTCGACGTTCTCGGCACAACAGGTTAGTTTTAGAATCGCCGCGATTAAATTCAAGGATTTGTCTGTTTTAGAGGAAAATAGGTGGGAAGGAAATGGTGGGTGAGTGAATGACCGAGTTGTGTAATTCAGAAAGTCTGGAAGAAGTCGATCTGCGTAAGATGTTTTCATTTTGTTACAATTGATTGATTGATTGTTAGTGATTCCGGCCGGGTCAATGACTTAGTCCCGTAGTGTATGTTTTTGTTCGGGGAGTGGCGGTGGTCTTCTCCCGCTGTATGACGAGATCCCGTCCGGTCTCCCGGCGTGTGTGGTATTGTAGTGCGAGTTAGTGCGCGTGTAAAGGGTGAGGATAGTCCAAGGGAGAGGAAGGAAAGATCTCACGCGGTCCGTGGTCCGTTTGGTAGGGTACTGCTCAGGCGTTCACCAGGTATTTATCAAAGAAACTACTGACAACTACCGATTAGAGCAGCCGGCCGCTAGAAGTCTCCTCCAGACAGCGATTGAATTCGACCTAGCTTACACGCTAGTAGGGAAAATCCTGGCACCGTAGAGACTCGAACCTAGGACCTCCCGGTCAGAGGCATTGGGATGAATCATCTGAGCCATCTCTCCCAACTTTTATCACGCTGAATCCCTGATGAGTGCTTTTTGACAATTGACCTGTTGTAGCTAAATTATCATCGTTTATTATTATAACCCTTTAATTTTTTATTTCGTACACAAACATACAGGCACACACACAACAAAACACAACCATGCCCGAGGCGCGACTCGAACCCGGGATTTTCTGGACCGAGACCGCTGCGGCACTGCAAATTCGTCCATCGGATCTGCTATTATTATTATTATTATTATTATTATTATTATTATTATTATTATTATTATTATTATTATTATTATTATTATTGTTATTATTGTTGTTATTATTGATGTTATGTAGGCAAATCTAAATATGAATTTAAGTACCAGAAATGTTGTTTGTTCAATTTAATTGTTCAAATATTTTTTCAATTCGATTTCAGTTCTGATAGTAATGTGAAGATTTCCCGATTCTGTGCATAAAACTTAAAAACAATAATGTTAAAAGCAATCATCATCATCACCTTCACACGTATCCCTCAACGCAAGAAATTATGTATCAGATCCAATCAGTATCAACCCGCAAAAAATTAAAACATATTATCGTCATTATAACGACTAGTTACTGAGAGAAGGAAGAATCAACAACAGAATTTCTCATATACTTCAGCCTTACATTCTGCGAGTGTCACTGATTTACACGAGCTGCAACACTTAACACCTGCCTTTTCTCCAAGCAGAGTGACTCAGCTTCAAAATGTTCGAGGTTAGGTAATCAGTGATCACATTACTAACCATATGAGTGTTGCTTCTTTATGCATTGGAGCATTAATGCGTAATGGCCGATGAAAACCCTTTAATTATACACCTACAATTTATTGTTTGCTCACGCTAATAAACCTCCTGGGACACAAAGTAACGTGCAAATAAAAAACTAGTCAAAATGAAATCGAAATAAGAGCGACCTGAAACACTCTAGTTATGGAACTGAAAAGCTTGCAGCTCATTAGTTTCAATACTGAAGCGCAAATCCCAGTGATGTAAGCACGAAACAGTGGTTCCAAACTATACTACAAGCATTCAAAGCAAATTTCTCAAGGCCGTTTGTTTTTAAATGTGTATCATCCATGAGTAACATACTGTACATTAAACAACATAAATGTCTAAGGCCTCTTTTTCAATTACTATTTCCAATTTATTGTCCAACATTGTAGAAAAGCTGAGGTCCATAATTTATTCTGCAGTTATTCGATGAAGATTAGGAGAAAAGCAGGGATGTAACTACTGATTGTCATTAGGAATTAACGCACACGCACAAACAAAACGTGTGACAAACTCAGGGTGAACACACATAGTAGAACAACGAATGAGGCGGCAATCCCCTCTGCGCAGAATGAAAGTTTTTGAATCTCGCAAAAAGCAGGAGGACTAGAGAAGAAGGCACTTACACAACCGGCAGGTATCAACAATACATCTATATCAGCATTCATTAATGCCTCAGTTAAATTGAGTAGCGAAAGACATCAATACATACCGAAGGCTGAAAGCAAAATTATAATATTTTTTAATATTGTTTCTTTGCTGTGTCTGTACGCTAATTTCTGTCCAATATAGTGGCGGCGTGATGAAGATATTTACATATTTAAAAAGACATCAAAATTCCCCACAGACTGAGAGCTGAATAATAATATTTCGAAGTGTCTCTTTCCGCTACTTTCTGTCCAATGTGCATCGTGGCGACGGCTGCGGGAGCAAGTCACCTCTATTTTCCTTCGTTACATGCGCGACTTTCGGCCCAGAGGAGCAGTGCAAGGCGGTGCGGGGCGGTGCGGTGCGGTGCGGGGTGGTGCGGGGCGGTGCGGTGCGGGGCGAGGAGCGGCGAGTGCAGAGCGTGACGCGGCGGGGCGACAGGGCGTCGCGACGCGCGGGGGCGTCGATTTACGGCGTCACGAACCCGCCCCGCCGACAAGAGCCAGCGCGCGCACGAGCTGCCCCGAGAGGCACGCCATTGAGCGCTGAGCTTCTCCGCGCCGCGCCGCGCCGCGCCGCGCCGCGCCGCGCCAACGCCTACAAGACACCACACGCTGGACATCACACGTCTTTTCGGGAGAATCAGAATTCGATTTTGCGGCCGTTTATTTCTTTCAATATTTTCCCCACAAAAAATAAGCGATATCGCCTTTTTCAAAAAATGATTGTAAACACATTTTTGAGAATTTAACTTTTGTGATGTCTATATCTCTATATATCTATATATTTCTCTCTCTCTCTCTCTCTAGAATATATATATTGTGACGTACCTGGGAAACGGTACTTTCACGACAAAATAAATCATATAAAGGACGGGTAATTTTCGTAATGGGTCTCCAGGGGAATGACGCTGATTGGAAGAATATTCAAAGAAATTCATTTATGCAATTAGAGGTTAATAAACTGGACACAACTATATAATTAAGTTTTACAATTCGCAGTGGCGCAAGGCTTTTAAATATTCGTGCACGAGTTAACGCTAACTTTGAAGCTTCGGTCCACGCGTGAGGGAAGCGAGCTTGGCCGCGTGGAACGGCGGCGGGCGCGCTCGGCAAACTGCTCCGTCCCGAATTTGCGATAGCCGATGGTTGGTTGTTACGCCAGCAATCAGCGGCGTCCCGTCGGCAGCGCCAAATACAGCGTTCTCATCAATCCACCATAACGATTGTTGCACGTTGCGGCCGCTGCTGAAATTACATACAGCGGACATGGAATGCGTGTCTTCGATCATTAAATTCCATGTTAATGTTTTCATGAATTCGGTCCTGTTGCACTAGTGTTTTTCTAATCATGATAATTTTTATTTTAGCACTCTTATCTCGCACTCAATAACTTATATATCAGGTTACACATGTTGGTAATTCACCAAACTTTGTTTGGGGCATCAAGCAATCGCCGCATGCAACGGACACGGCGGGCTTTCTTCGCTATATTTCACCCGGCGTAGCGCCTCTCGGCAATATTAACCGCGTGTGGCGTCCATTCGCTACTGCCACCTCATCGCGCGCGCACTTCTGCACCCCGTTTGACCGTTGTGGCAGCGGTGCGCGGCGTCATGCGCGATCGATCACGTTTTCTCTTATAATACATATCAGTTGCTAATTATATTGTAGAAAAGTTTTCGTTCAATATATATATATATTAATATACATATAATATATATACTATATTATATATGATATATATGATATATATATATATATATATGATATATATATATTCTATGGCCGAATTCGCGGCAAGCGACGCAGGCTTCGCGGCCGTGACCTTTCAAAAGAACCACCCAAGCATTTGCCTGGATGACCGAAAGAAACCACGAAAATCTCAATCACAATGACCAGTACGGGGATTGAACACGGGACCCCGAATGCGAAATCAGAGCGTTACGCTCTGAGCCACTTCACTCGGTTACAATGGATATACAAAACAAAAAATAATGGAAACACTTTATTTATTATTTTATTTGGATAATTAATTCAATACACGAGTTACATGAGTGATGAATGAGTTCTGAATTTTGAGTGATGAACATGAATGATGAACATAAGTTATGAATTTGTATGTTTGCTACCTAAAAATTGGACCAAAAATAGCACCAGAACTATAAGGGGCGATTGGAGATTAAATATTTTAGCGTGAAGCGTGTTGAAGCGGATAGAGGACACGTGCTTACAAAAGGGCGACACCAATCTAAAATCGAAGAGGGGCCGGGTGCCGGGTGAAATGGCAAGTGTGGTGTAGGAGAAATGGGTTCATCTCAACTACTCAACCTCTTAACGAAACAACTTTTACCCAGATCCATTAACATCATAATCATCTGTCCTTCAGCGCTAGAAATACGAGTACATCCATTCATTTAAGCGATGAAAGACGTACTTAACGATATTTTCTGCGACGTCGAAAAGAAATCAGAAATCATCCCGACCATAAGGGTCAAGCGCATCCGAGGATCTAAACGCAATCCACGTCCGTAAATAAAACCCTCTAGTAGCCACTAACTCGCGGCTCCAGAGTTGTTTTCGTCTTCATAAATAAGCGGCCGTGGCGTCGGTCGGTGGCCAACTTTCGGTCCTAGCGGACGGCTGATGCGTTATAAGGGCCATTTTTCAGCCTTTACGGCCCCCGCGGATTATAAATTCCCTCATGGAGGCCCAGCGAATGTTTCACGAGCGACGTTCAGAAGATGCGCTGCTCTCGCGTCTCCATTTCTCTTAGATGGCAGGGAGATCACAGCAGCGAATAGTCCTAAGCCTTCGAAACGCCCGGTGAAAAACATGCGCTAGATTTTCTACGAAAATGTTAGCTGTTAGCTGAGCTCAGGGTCTCAGCCTACTCGCCAGAGTTCAGGCACCGGTTTAATTATATGCTAAGACAAATTATTAACTTTGACAATCTGTAATACACGAAGAAAACAATTCAGTTGTACAGTGAATAACTGGATGCTTAAGAAAAAAGACCGAATGTTCAGCCCGTCCTTACACTTCAGAACGACTCATACGAGCCGCCAGCATTTCAAACATGACATAATGTCATTACAAGCAAAACACATCAGTGGGTAGAAAATACTTCACTATTAACTGATAAGTTTTCATTCCTCAAAACAAGGAATGCACGCAAACGATTGTTGAGAAGGCGCATTTGGGTGTATCTACCAAATAAAATGAGGCAAATATAGTATTTTCACGTTACGAGATTATTATGCAAAGTGGTTACTTTCTCTATTAGTACAATAAAATAACGCAGTAGAACTTTCAGAAATGCCCGCTTGTAGGTGTCACATGTAATTCCATCAGTAAATGGATTAGAGAGAAAATGAAACAGCCCCATTCATCCATTCTCGATGTCACATTCCATGCATGAAATTCACACTCACTCACACATACACACACACACAGACTCCGGGAGCCCGCTCAGATGAATAGTTATATTGAAGTGATTGAAGACAAAAAAGAATACATAAATGGAAAGAGAAACTCTTATCAAATGCAATCGAAATTTATACCTCCGTTTATGCATATAATTACTCCAATAAAACCCATCATCATTTCAGTCATTCCGAAGAAAAAAATACCTCTAGAATTAAATTCGGGCAACATTAATGTTTGAAGCACGTACTCATATTTTAGGATAAAACACGAGAAATGATCACAAGAATAATTTTGCAATGACTTGTAATAAATAGGAAAAAGTCTGATTGCCACTAATTCAGTGCGACATGTTACCATGTGCAGATGTAATATATAGTTTTATTTATGGATCGATAGCAACTGGAATCCAAAAAAGGGTATATAATATACAATATACACCTATCATAAATTTCAAACGGTTGCTACGGGGACGATTTTGGTTGAAAAAATGCTGTAGCCACCTCTGGTGTTGACTCGAGTGTTTAATTTAACACACACCGGCGAAGCGGTTAATTTTGGTACTACAAAGTAATATAATTCCATACGCCAGGGATACATTTTAGAAACTAGATTACATCAGTAAATAGTCTAATGTTAAGTGAAAGGCGTCAACACCGTAGCCGTGACCACTTTAGAAAAGTCCCGTAATAGGAGCAGCGATGAATTGGAATAACGTTTCACACTCTGGAGCGATGTAAACGAAAGATCAAGAAATGAAGAGTGAAGTTGAGTACGCATTAAATTCCTACGGTTACAGCCTGCCTCATAAGAGACAGTAGCCCTGTGATGAGTGCCACACTCAATTCTGCAATAGGAGTAGGAGATGGATTAAAAATTTCATCTTTTCTGTTATCTTATCGCAGCGGTGATTTGCCTTCCACTGATTGAACAGTAGTAGAGTGATAATAGTAAGTCGGCCCCGTGGCGCAGACGGTTGCGGCAGCCGTCGTCTGCGCCGAGGAGGCTGAAGGTTTCAGTCCTGCGTAGACATGGTCGTATTTGTGATTGTCCCTTCACGCCTCAACATCATCCTATCATCTCATAATTAACTCTACAAGGCGTAACAACAGGCCTTGGTTGTATGGTTAGGCATGGTTTGGGTTTGTCTTTTCATCCCTCGTCATCGTCCTATCACCTTATTATTCGTAATTCAAGGCTTAGCAACTTTGTCATTCCAAGGAATAAAACCGAAAAGCTGATCCCCATAATGACGCATATTAATCTCTCTCTCCAGGATAAATATGACTGAGACTTTATACTTTTTAAATGTATATTATACATATTCCGAACATAAATTGTAAGCTTTTTGATATACAACAAGCTCTCTTAATGAACTTTATAAAAATCTAATATTTGAAATGAAAATTACAACTTTGTAACATATCTGTTAAAGTTTTCTTAGGTGTTTATAAAATTTGGCTACTTTCTCCGCTTTTTTTCTTCACCCAAATTGTTCCACAATGTGGGCATAATCAAACAGTAAGTTGAAAAAGATTTCATTTGATGGCTGGGCAATTTGAAATATTTATTAAAAATGAAAAAAAAAAAAAAATAGCAAAAATTATTTCATATTTTGAATATTTTTTCGCATCAATAGCTATACTTCACTGGGAAAACTGTTTTTTAAATAATCAGAAAATATTGATGATTAACCCGCCAAAATGTTGTGAATAATTTAGAATGGAGCATGAATATTACTTATCATATGTCACTTCCAGCTTCTACGTGTACAGACGATAAATATACATTACACATTTATGTATTTCAAATATTTTATTAATATAACACGTAGGGGAGGTGAGAATACATTAGAGCAACCAATAAATCTTCTGTTTGTTAATAATTAATGTAAATATGTTACATTTTTAGATTTAGTCAAATTAATGTAATTAAATTAATACAAATACATTCTTAAATCAATAAAAAATTAATTTTAAAGCGATTTCAATGACCCCCCCCCAAAATAATTAAACCCAAATAAACCAAGTGGGTTGGGTTATTAAAAAAACGTTTTTTTCCACCCCGTGCTGACCTGAGAATCGTTCTGTGTGATGGAAAATGTAGTTGAATGACTGTATGAGGAACCAATCTCGCCGTAACCACCCACGCCTAAGCTAACTCAAGCCCGCAGATTCAGCACCACGTACTAGGACTCCCCTGCGAATCCTCCGCCGCCTCCGAGGACGGCGAGAAGCAGCTGCTGCGGCAAATTCGACCAGAAGCATCAACCGGCTAGGCTTCGAGCTGCGCCAGGCAGCCGCCTGTTGGCGGGTGGGCGGCGGCGGGAAGCTCAAGCTGGTGTCGTAACAGATGAGCGGCGTGGCGCGTCTCCAAGTGGTCCTCAACCTCCTCAGGCTCCCTCTGTGGGGAGACCGGACGACGGGTCTAGTAACTGGACAAAACCCGCAGCTGAGAGGAACGCATAGAGACAAAAACACAGAAAGAGGGAGAGATACAGTCTATGTAGTGCATAGTCTCCGTATAATAACGACATATTATTCAGGAAAACGCATAACTTACGTAGAAATTATGTTCACTACTGATCGAGAAAGCTTTTGGGTGTGTAATTACCTACAGTTCAACTGCATAGTACGAAATTGGTGATCAATAGTTGCAATTGTATTGTACGTTGAATTTTCAAAGAAAACAAATTGCTAAAGTTGAAACTGGTGTTATTTATTGGTTAATTATTAAATTAATTAAAAATAATTAACACCAGTTAACTAAATAATTTAATAATTTTAAAATTATTAAATTATTTAGTTAATTATTAAAGTTGAAACTGGTGTTAAGAAGTATCCTCTAGTATTGGAGTTTCTGAGTGACGTTGTCTTTGGTAAGAGAAAATTACAGCGGCAGCTGTTAGGGACTTATCAGTCAAATAAACACGAATACAGTCACTTAAAGCCTACACGTAGCGGTGTGTGACGTTGGCCAAGTGATTACAATGAAAAAGTAAAATAAACAGAAGCGAAAAAGAAGATGGCATAAGAATTACGCAAAAAATATACAAGCATGTCACAATAAGTAAATGAAATACTCGATCGTTTTCCAATGTATGCATTTTGGTACATCGGAAGTTTACAGTGCCTTGTCGGTTGACACGAAAAGCGTCATTAACGTTTCCGAAAATAAATATTCGCTGTCATATTGGTGCCCCACAGGATAGAATAATACGCGTTTTGTAGTTCAGCAAGAACAGTAGAGACATGGCATACAAAGGAATAATATTCGATTAGGGTGCACCACTCAATCGTGAATGTAGATCGTGGAGTTCATTTAAGGCAACGAATAAGACTTCTCGCTTAAGTAAATTGATCTTTAAACATATTTTATATTAAATATCAATAACTCACAATAATTTAATAATTTTTTAACTAAAATTTAAATGTAAATTAATATTCAATCCCTATCTCCTTACTATAGATCAATAGATTTTCAGAAGTCATTGAACAAACAAAGTTTTTAAAATAAGTTGTAATAATCGATTTTAGGAATTCCGTTTTCAGCGAAATCATTCCATTTCATTTGTAATGGCATAACGCGACCGTCAATACCTAAAGAACTAAAGAGCAACTCTCAACATGCAAAACCATTTGTCATTCCTCCCGCACACTATGTACAATATAACACACTAGTAGATTACGAGTTTCAGTTATCCCTTAATCTGACTATTTAATAAGAATGAAACCCATTGATTTCATTAAACCAAACTCCTACATTTTCTCCAGTAACAGTACCCCAGTCTCCAATGAAATAGTACTTTTCCTAATTTTCCGATATTCAATATCTTCAATTTTTCTTCAATCAAAAAATATCAAAATAAACACATTATCAAGAGATTTTATTCTAAAACAATTTACTTCCAGACAACTTTAATCAAATACCTAAAATCAGTTGTCAGAACGATTGACGCCTTACAGAAGTGAGAAACTAAATCAATGCTGTTAGTCAGTACTAACTGGAATTCCCAAATACATTTCAGGAAACAAGTAAAAAGAAAAAGGAAGAAAAGAGTTACAAGTGACATCAATTAATACTAGAATGCAAGAATATAGACAAAGATGGGTAGAACATGTGGAAAGGATGAGAGATAGCAGACTTCCCAAAGCAGCTTTGTTATACGCGCCGAGAGGAAGAAGAGACGTGGAAAGGCCACGAAAACGACGGAGAGAACGGAACAGGCAGTAGCCTAATCCATGAAGTGAAGAAGAAGAAGAATAAGAAGAAGAAAGAAAAACCACCCAGGCGATGGCACACGCCCGAGCCGATTTGCACATGTCGCCCTCGCCCGGAGCCCAACGCGCCCGGCGACTGTTTCTTGCAGTAAAAATGAGCGAAGCGTGTAATGGATTCCGGTTCCAGGAACCAGAAACGCGAAACATGCGAGCGTACTCCCGTCAACGGGCCGCACAATGCTAACTGTACGTAGAGTAGAGTGCGCGGCTGCAGGCACGAGCGCCGGGGCGGTGTTCCGCAGCTGCGCGAGACGCGACGCGACGCGACGCGCGATCCGGCTCGGCGGTCCCCGGGCGCGCATTTGAGAACAACGTGCGACAACATGCGCGCTTGAGACCTCACATCCGAACCGCATAGAAAACTGCTTCCAGTCCAATACAGACTTGTAAATAGTAGTTTTACATTCTTGTAAATAGTAGTTTCAAGTCTTATGCTAAGTTCTTACAAGTAATTTTTCCACTTTATATTTATGTATCCTAAGGGCTGTATCTCAATATTAACAATTATAACCGTCTTTTCTTAATTTTCTCGTGATTACTTGTAAATAGTAGTTTTAGATCTTATGCTAAGTTCTTACAAGTAAAATTTACACATGTAACATAAAGTAAAATTTGCACATTATGTTTATATATCCTAAGGGCTACATCTCAATATTAACCATTATCACTATCTTTTCTAAATTTTGCGCCCCGGTGCAGGTCTTCCTACTACGACTACGCTGACACTTTCGGCTATGTATCCTTCGAGTTATACAATAAACACATATACTGAGTCGACTACAGTACGAGTAGCAAAAGTCGCACATGAAGTATGAATGACGTATTATTGATGTTCTCCGGGAGGAAACCATCAATATTATTGACATTGGTCATAGAGATTATCATAAATGCCATTATTTAACAATGTATAAAGCCGCTGAGATGGCTCAAGGCAACAAGTATTACCACTGCAGCGTCATTGACAGGTAAGGCTACATAGCTAGGTTGTTATTGAGTCGCTGTTTGGAGGAGCAATCTAGCGGCCGGATGCTCTGTGCGCTCCGTGGTTCCAAGGTTTCTGCGATCAATGGCGAATACCGGATCAATACCCGAAGGAACGGGCTGCGGATTGCGAGCGATCTTTCCTTCCTTATTCGTGACACCTCGCCTCCATAACAAACCAAACTACCACCCACCCTCCACGCACACGCACTACATTACTGCACATGTCGAGCTGAGAACTTGCGTGATTGGGCGGTTTACTTACTGGAGGAGATACGCAATTGGCGAGCCTCCGATATCCAACTGTGTAGGTCACACAGGATCTAACGTTCTAGCGGAGAAGGAACATTATCCCGCGATTTACGTAACTACACTTCATTGACAATAGTGGTTGACGCGTCCGGAAACAAAATAAACAATCGATCAACATAGTGTAAGAAAAGCTTGATGCATGAATGGCACAAGTACAACCAAATCCATTGGTGTGAAAAATTTCATGTATTTCAAATCACCGTTTTTATTCTCTGAGATGGCAGATAATATTTTGCGTCGAGAACTTTCGGCGGAGCTTCTTTCAGAGAGAATTAAAGTCAACCAACACATCCCGTCAATTTACGGTAAGAATGAAATTTCATATATAGAATTTTTATATTTATGACGAATCTCAGTACGCAATCTTCAGCTCGCACGAGAAATTGTGAATGATACGTTGAAAGATGGAACTTTAATGGTGTAACGGAGTAATGAGGATGGAATGAAAGATGGTACCACTGATGGTACCTCCAACGATTCCTCTTTGCTAGCTACAAATTCCATAGTGGAGTCGGTGCTAGGTACAAATTTCATAGTGGAAAATTAAGAGACAAAAAACAGGAACACTGTTAAGAGATGAATCTTGCCTCTTAAATTTATAGTAAGTAATATTAATTCCACTAGAGTTGTTTAGCTCTTGTTGCTTTCTTCCAGACGGAAGCATTCTAGATATATCCAACATAGAATAAAGGTGACAAATTATGACAGAATGAAAGTGAAAAAATAGATGACTTGGAATGTTCTGCCCTCAACGTTCATATGAAGTACTCTCAATTTCATAAATGAATCCGTTAATTCTGGGTCTCCCCTACTTCATTGATCAACAAATCGCCGACCGATTCACAACAGCTGCATGTGCGTGGTGAACGTTACTCACACTGTTGGTGCAATGACCCAGGGAGAGGAGCTGCTCGCTATAACCTTGTCACAAGCTGCTTACGATTGCGAATGACGTGAAATTAAACGTAATACATAGACATGTCACATGACAACCTGCACGCGAGTGAGCTTCATCACTACTTGATTGAATGTGAGTGACTACGCGAAATGAACGTGTCTGTGCGCTGGCAATTTATTCGCCGCATATGTGCCAGAACAGGAAGAGTTACTTACGTTTCTGACTAGGAGCGAAGGCTAGACGTCGACATATTCGTCAACAAACCATTCCTTATTGTAATTACTTGTGTTTTCACTGGAAGTTCTATTACGAACTTAGAAATTCGGAAGTCTGAAAAGAAAACGGTAATAATTTCGTCGGCACTATTCAATTTAAAATTATAATTCTGCATTTAAAATCTTCAGCTGAGGTTTAAGGAAGGCCTTTTTAATTTTACTATATACGAGTACAATTGCCTTTTCCCAGACCTGCCCGAAGAGCTGGATTCACGTGGCAAATTTCGGGTCATATCCACAAGTCAAAATAGTAGTGCTACAGAATGGCACAGAGTTTCCCGGATTCGTTTTCTATTTTCTTTGGTCTAGGTTAGCTATACGAACTTGCCACAGACCTTCCAGCTGCCATCCATCGCCGCCAAATTACAAGAGAGAAAGAGAGAGAGAGAAAGATTATATAATATACATATAATATATATATATATATATATATATATCAGATATTATATATGAGAGAAGGGAGGGAGAGAGAGAATCATTTGGTGAAAACTATCCTCTCACATACAATCCATAATTGGTAATACTAAACGAAGACAGAAGTATTCTTTGACATGAAGAAAATTTGCCAAGGCCAAATGATACAGGCGCACGCTTGAGGAACAGTGTCTGCTTCCCTCCACGAACTCAAGTCTTCTAACATACAGAACTCGAAGCGGGGGTAAATAATGAATGCCACAAATAAATTTGTAATATTGAACATAAGTAATATATTATGCATAATATATTATTACACTGAATCAATTTTACTATTTTTTATAGTTAATAAAATACGACGGTAGAGACGGGTAGAATTCACAGACCGTTTGGAGGAGACTTCTTCCGGCAGGGTACACTGATCGGTAGCGTTCCTAGGTTTCTCGATCAATGCACGGCCAGGGCAGGATCTTAAGAAACGGGTCTTGGGCCGCGCGAAATCTTTCCTTACTTATTCGCGCCCCTCATCTCCCCTTACCCACACACATACATACACACACACTTGACTGAACTACCACACATGACTGAAGACCAGCCTAGGATTCAAAGATCCCTGGAGAAAGAAAAACCCACAACCAGACGTAGCTCCACGCCGCATCTCACGTCCAGCCGGGGGCACCGCCACTTCTAGGGATACAACACGAACTACACTTACGCAAATAGTGACCTAATTAGTTGCCCCTCCCCGGAACAGCACTCAACCACACCCACATTTCACATACTTAAGAAACAACATAAAATCTTGTTTGACAAATTATTGGCGGGCCCTCTTGAGCGGTGCCGAGCAAGCACCGCTTGCTCCGCACATTCATTCACCCGCCCCTGCCCGCGCCTGTCGCTCGCCTGCCTGCCTGCCTGCCTGCCCGTGCGGCGCCGCGCGGCGCCATCAGCACGTCCATCGCCGGGCGCTTCCGGCGCGCGGAGGCCAGCTCGGACCCTGGGGCGCCGCCACCTGCATACGAGACACACGCGCACCCTCGCCACCTGTTTTCTGCCACGCCAGTGCGCCATTTCGAGAAACGACTGCCGGTTTGTTAAAAGGTGAGAAAAAAAATAATGTCGGCCCACCACTTGATTCTCCTACAGTCACCTCTGCGTGTCGACAATGAATTTAATAGTTCCATAATAAAACACAAAAGCGAGCTAAAATAAATACACTTCAAAAATCAATTTAATAGTCAGCGGCAGTAACAATTATCTACATCCATTAGAATTATGGGTGGTCAATATGTAAGTTATTGCTACAGTGTGCAGTATGATTTTAAAAAGGCGTAAGCCATTCATTTATAACTTTTCCCCTTTTTAAAATTTCTACCATTAAAGAGATATCCTTAATTTGTTAATGACCCCTATAATTATCAAAAATATAAATCTAAAATAAAATTTTAGAATTTAATACAAATTTCTATTTGAAGTAAACTAGAGATTTTTCCTGTTATGTCATACATTTCCTGATATGGCATACACTAGTTCAGAATTTTTCAACTGATTAACAAACGCTTCGAACCGCAAAACCCGGTATTTTCCAAAATAATATTTCTTTAATTTATAGAGAAAGTACGTTTGTGGCAATCACTCACTGCTGAAGTCTTTATTGAACACTTGACTTACGATTGAACAAAACTTCATAACAAACCACATTTTGGCGGACATACAGAAGAGTCAGCAAATGTTCTCCGTATACAATAAAGAACACAAGTACCCCAACATCAGTTCGTGTCATTAGTCCAGGTGTTTCGCAATACCAAAATCAACAATTCATGTAATCAACATTATCTTTTGGCATATATTCATTAATTAACAAAAATACGGAAATACAGATTCAATGAACGAAACTTGCGTATCCTGAGTACTTTCATTTCAGGTTCGATGGTGAAAAAGGAATTCCCAAGTTACAAAATGATTGTTTGTCGAATTTTCGAAGAACATTTCCTGTGCTTCCCACAATCATAGACTCATTAGATAAACAGTGATAATCTATATACTACTTTCATAACCAACAAATGACTGAAGAAAAAATGAAAGAAGTTGTTTTTTCAGGAAACATCATCACCCCTACAATTCTAATAAAAGGTCATCCAAGGTTCAATATAATCTCACAGGAAGTAGGTAATTATTCCTTAATGAGAAATAACACATATCACTTTTCTGACGTAAGACCGAGTTTCACGAAAGATAGAATTGAATACCAAACGGAATTCCACCATAATTGTCATCTTTTCAAAATATTTACCTTCTCGTTTCATCTCTTCACACATAAATAACAGACAGTCTAAACACTTAACTGCAGTAACACACAGAGACAGCCTCCGGGTTTGTCTTTAAAAAACAACAACAAAAAATCATTATTCTAATGGTCATTAGCTTCTCATTGCTGAATCATTATTCAATTGTCATTAGCTTAAGATACAATTGTTTCCTTTTTACAAAATTCAATATATCCACATTGAAAGCTTTGGCTAATTTATTAGAAAGTGAAAGATGGTTGTAGGCTAAGCTAAGCTAAGCTGTGACATTCCACAAATACATCTATAAAGAAAATGATTCTGTTCATGCATCTACTTATTCAACTAAACTTCTATTCGTCAGCAGAGAGCAGATATATCTTTAAAAAAGTTAAAAACGAAAGAAAAAAACAAGCTTGCACACTATTACATATTCTAATTTTCATTTAAATGGTGTACGCAAGGACATTACCTAACACAGTGGAAAGGACAGAGTCGGAGGTGCGATTACATCAGTTTTGCATGGATAATAAATGAGTGCATTAATCATGTTGCGTGTGTTTACTGTTCTCTAAAACTAGATTTGGAATAAAGCATGATTTCCTACCTAAAGAAGAAAAACAAACAATTAATTCCAACATACCTTTAAATAGTAAATAGAAATTAAATCTTCTTACGTGAATATCGTGAAGTGGAAATTTACAGATTCAAACACATACACATCTTCCTCTTGGCAAAATGTTACACAAATCAAGCGCTGGAACCATAAATAAGACGCGACAAGAAGTTTACGAGACCCGCCTTCGAAATTACGCGCTTTCAACATGTCACCGGGGCAGAACCAGCTTATCCACTCCGCAAATCACATGTGGAGTAATTACGGGAAAGGGAAGGTCTGCAACAATGCGCGGCGCGGGCCCGGTGCCCGAGGCCGCAGCTGCTGGCGCAAAGGCCGCTCCGGGCTCGAACTTCGCCAGCGCTGCCCAGCGGTCATACACGGCTTACGTAAGTGGCTGGAGGCGTGCATTCAACATCATGCTGCCGCGCATTTGCACCTAAAATTCCATCGAAATCCATTCTCTCTCACTTCATCTCCCTTCCTCTCTCACGTACTTCACAACACTCCCTATCTCCCCCCCCCACTCTCTCTCTCTCATGCACGGGGAAATCTGAAAAAAATGAGATAAAATGGTAACAATTGCCAAAATTATAATAATTAGGATTATTATTATTATTATTATTATTATTATTATTATTTATTACTCTTCTACTTCTCAAGAGACGTCGGAGCATTGCTGCTCAAGATACACCTTGTCTACAAAAATATGGAATTGCTACTTTGAAGAGCTTCCTCATACAGAGTTCTAAACAACGTTTGTGTAGTTGTTATTATTATTATTATTATTATTATTATTATTATTATTATTATTAGTGTAGTCGAACAGGAGAGTTGACGTCGATAAGACGGAAGTGCCTTTACAATCTAGTTCACTCCACAACCCTACCCATTCTAATCCTGCATTGGCTGCAAGAAATGTGTTCATGAGAACTCTAGTATTAACATTGGGTGAGTTCAAATACTTTTTCCTCTCTTGAACAGTTACCATGCGTTAGAAATTCACAGTATTTCCCCAGACGCCGAAACGAAACCCCTTCAATACTAAACTGCATCTTCATAATGTGTCGAAGGGAAATAGAGACTGAAGAAGGCACGCTCCACCAATTGTTCAAGGCTTTCGCGGGCGGAGCGGGCGCTGCAATACACGCGAACGTGACGCCCACGGGGCCGCGCCGCGTCGCGCCACGCGCAATATCCTCGGGTGCGAGCTCGGTAATGAGCCAGCGCTCTTTTCATTACCGCGTCATTCACTTCAAAGACTCATTAAAAGAGACCCGGCGCTGTAAAAATTCCCAATGTTATACTGCCTGCGAAACATGAAAGAAAATAGCCACCCGAAGGAGACGTTCAACGCGATGAACGTGCAGAAACTGAGTCTGACAATACACAATGTTTGAGGTGAAACGTTTGTAAATCATGCAGAGGCGTTTTATTCTCGAAATGCCAACTTCAGTCCTATCTAATTCCAAGCCCTGTTTGGTTGCGTCTTTCTTTTCAGAGCAACATACTGAATATTATTCAACTTAGTATTAGTTAACTAATTAAATCTTCTAACAGGTAAACCGGTAAATTTCTGCGTGTGAAGATAACTAGAATTGATTGCACAAAACTATCTTCCTTATCATTCCTCATTCACTTTGTTCATTCTCCTGTTGATAAATCACGCATATCTACTGACTAAAAATTTCAAGACATTTTTTCGTATTAACTGAATGTGAGGGGATACTTAATCACTGAACGCGTGTGCCTAACTGGCCCCCAATTTATACTCCCAGTTGTACACGAACAGCTTGCACACCCTTAAATGTTACAACCCTGTATAAATGTATAGTCAAGTGTTTAGGTTGAAGAACCGGCCCAATGGACAGAACCTCGCCACTAATAAACAAATAATAAGAATAATAATAACATTAATAATAACAACAAAGACAGTAAGTCGGCCCCGAGGCGCAGATGGTTGCGGCAGCCGTCGTCTGCGCCGAGGAAGCTGAAGGTCCGAGTCCGGCGTAGACATGGTGGTATTTGTGATTGTTCCTTCACCCTCATCATCGACTCATAAATCACACTCCAAGGCGTAACAACCTTGTCATAATTAGGGATACAGCTGAAAAGCTGATTGCTTTTATTGAGAGGCTTATTATTATTATTATTATTTATTATTATTATTTATTATTATTATTATTATTAATTTATTATTATTCTATTATTATTATTATTATTATTATTATTATTATCATTATTATTATTATTTTATTTTTATATGTTCAAACATCTGCAATGTTATTACAACAGGTGACATTTACCGCTAAAAATCTATGGATATTTAACTGCTGCCATGAATTCCGTCGCAGTAGCATTCGAGTGAAAAAATAGGGCGAGGCAATTTCGCGAAGCAGCTACGGAAGGGTAACGAATTTGCTGAAACGTCGTATAAGGTTGAGGTTGTTTTTGCATGCAATAACTGTGGCAAGCGGCTTACTTCGTTTCCGATGGAAGGCGCACGAAGGGGTTTCTGACCTTCAACATCCACAAGTTCGAACTCAAGAACGCAGATAAAATAGTTCGGTACGATTACCATGTACCATCGAAGCCGCATTCCTCCCCTTTATAAAAGAGTTATTACTTTAAACATGTAATTCTAAGATCTTACGTACAATTAACCATCACACGAACAGCCTTCTCGGTTACAAAACCTATGACGATTACAACTACGTACTTCCCCGAGTGAATCACCATTGAGCAGCCCCTTCCGAGACAATGAGAGAGAGAGAGAGTGGGGTTGGGGTGGGAGGCACGAACCACGCGCAGCGCAACGCAGCGGCGGCGGCCGGGACCGAACCCAGCCCCGCGGAGCAAAGACCTGTCCGTCAGTCGTGACCGTGAAATTCTGCAAGGCAGTAACGCTAACAATTCCCTCCGTTATCGAGAGGCAGAGGCAGGGTGGAGCGCGGTGGGGGTGGGGGGCATGCACCGTGCCCACGCAACGCGTTGAGACGGGAGAGGAGGGGGAGGGGCAGCGAGCGAAGAAAAGAAGGGACGGAAAGAGAGCCTAGACCGTTCGCAGCGAACGGCAAGATAGCGCACGGCAGATAAAGCATACGTGTAGTCTTTGTAATGTCGATAACACGGCAATAAATATTAATGGGAGTATTCCCCCTGCGCCGTCGGCGCGCAGACTTCACCTTCAGCCGCCCTCTGCGGAAATTTTTTTTCGCTAAGCGCAGAAAAATCTGCCCGCGCTGGTTGAACGCACGCCGCGCGCTCACGCGCGCGCGCAGAAGAATATAAACGCGTCCTGTCGTCGCATCCCCGCGATCATCTCCCCCTCCTCCTCCTTTTCCTTGGAGGTCTTGGCATAAACGCTATTGTGCTGCATAACGAAGGGCGCCTCAAATCAATTCGCTCCATAAGGGAAGCGCATGGAAATGCGCTGCCGGCCGGTCGGCCCGCGCGCGCGCCGTGGCCTTCGGATTATATTTCGAACGGCGGCTTAACCGCGTCTCGCGCCGTGCGTCGCGCCCCCTCGCGCACGCAGCGCCACATGGGGCCCCGGCGCCGAGCTCCACTGACACCGCGACGCCAAACACTTGTTAGGAGGTAGCACGCACTGGGTCAGAGGGATGGCCGCTTGTTTTCAGGCTTTATTTATTTCAATACCCCTATTACTTCACTACCTAATACACTATTATCGATTTACAGCAATAATTACACACATAATCAATATACGTTTTTATAATATACACTTAAAAACCTGACAAGAACTGGACTCGCGTACAACACAGTTGAAATTGTTAAAAAGAAATGGGGTTGTAAGTTTTTAGACAAGTCCTTCTTTATGGACGACGGTACTTGACACAGAACACGAATTTATACTAAAGATAATTTGACCTCATTTGGAATGTTTTGACTCGACCTTCTGTTCCCATTCATGAAATGGAATATTTCATAATTCTGCATTTGAATAGGATTCCAAAAATCGATCGAACCGTGTGTTTTAATTCAATCTTAGATTATCCTTTTTAACAATTTCATTACTGTGTTTAATGCATATGTTGTAAAAAGGAAATTGATTTAGTTTGTAAAATAGACATTAAATAATAATCAATACAGACACTCCAATTAATAAATTACTACTAAAATATCTCATAAATCATATTTGGGAATAACTGGTCTTATTCGAACATCCCTTTTATCTGGTACGTGTGTAAAACAATCCGCCAACTTCCTCAGTGCTCTCAGTAGCTACTAGGGGTTGCAGAAACACTTTTGTAATGCTTCTGCAACATCTCGGATCTCATCAACCTATGAGAGATGAACAAACGCACGTGCTTCAAATTTTCCCTTCTGGAAATATTGAATTTATATGAAAGTTTCAATACCAAGAGATGCTTATAATGAGTGAAACGATAGTAGAATCCTAAAGACGGTTACAATAAACCCTAAATATGGCCAGTATGAGAAAAAAGGCGATCTGAACCGTTGGACAAAATGACTAATAATGACAAAAAAGAATGATACTGTTCGTCAGGTGATTAGTGCTGTAAACGTTGTTGGCTCAAAATACAAAATTGCACATTCAGCGTTCGTTGGGTACTGTAGGGTACTCGAGGCGTAGAAGTATATTAGCAATGAGCTGCTAGTTCGTCGTCGTACGGTTAATTGTAGACGATTCTGTGACTTAGAGAACACGTGTGCCTTTAGAGTGTTCTGCAGCAAAAGGGCAATGAAGCAAATAACCACGCGAGAGCAGAGGATCAAAACTTTATTCCTTTGTTTCCATCAGGATCATTCTTAGGCTGATTTTATGCCCAGGGGGCACAATCTGTGAACAACCTCTGCCACACCTTTATGTGGCCTGAACTCGTATCCCTGTCCTTCATACTAGGCTAATAAACTTTTTTGAGGGTGCATCTATCCAGCTATCAGAAATCCAAGAACTTAATTATTTTTGGATGGTTTCCAATTTGTTTATACAGCTAAAATTAGCGCACGACTTTCAAACATCACCGGTAAAAAGAGACAAACTCATAACTTTCGCTATTCATTAGAAAGAGTGTAGAATGCAATCAATTCGTCATATCTCCTCAGAAATGACCTATTAAAAGGAAAGAGAGTAACACATCATCTTAGATTATATTAACGAACACTATACAAAATGTTCATACTAACAAAGCATATTCTGAATCAAATAGTGAACTTAACTCATTTTCGCAAAAATTGAAGATGTGATCTTTTTGAATTAACCGTATGAATTGTAATAATCAGTAGCATAACTAAACTCTAACTAAAATCTTTATAACGAAATATTATGGCTTTGTACAGACATAAACAACTCTTTCGCTTTACGAGAATATAGTGGTGAATATCAATGGTAATATTCTCCTCAATTTTTACTATTAAGATGTAAACTAAAATAATTGTAACAAGGATGAAAAACGAAGGAAAATAATAGGGTTAAGTTTACTTGTCGCTTGATCTTCAACCTTAGTCTAAAGTCTTAGGGACAACCGAGAAATGATCTTAGTTCTTTCATCACAACACGATTTAAACATATTCAACAGCAGACACCGCGAAAAATTAAAATTTTAAAGTAGGACCTAATGTGACAACTTAAGATATTCAAGACCAAAACAACACTTGAAGAACAATAATGTTTTTTTTTTCAGCAATATTTCCGTAGATTTCTTTACTCAGTTTGGGGGCTTGCTGCGACTATTTTTACGACCGCCATCGTGTTTCCCCAACTCATACAACCATAACCAAATCATTTCTACCCTTTCACTCCAGGGAACAATCTCCATTTCGCCGCGCGGGACGTGTCGTGCTTCCACAAGGCGTGTTGCACGCGCGGCAGGGGGCGAATGGCAGATCAACCGCCGTGCTCCTCCGGCAATCGCTTTTCCGGTTCCCCTCGCGCGCGGCGCCGTTTCGCGGGGGCGCAAAAAACGCGCGGCGAGGGCGGTCCCGCGGGCGGCGTAAACTGCGAATCCGCGCGCGGGGCGGCCGCGCCCTGCCGCGGAGGGAATGGAAGTGATGCAATAACGCGGCTCCCTGTCGTTAACGAGCCGTGGAGTGCGCGTGTCCAGGGGGGGGCTGAGTCACGAGGCGTCCCTCGCCGGGGCCGCTTTTCGTAGAAGCATTCGGACAACGGAGGAAACGTAAGCACTCGGCTGAGGCGCCTTCTAACAATTATTTGATAAGAAGTGACAACCAGAAAAAGATAATCAAAATTTATTACGTCAAATAGACGGAAGAGCATGAGACTTTTGTGTTTTCTGTCGGTTCCTCGTGCAATTTCCTGATAAGTTTACTACCAGGTGATTGATACACAAAAGCTTTTTGGGGGTGATCTTCAGATATGACGACAGTACCGATTTCATGTACTTCCCAAGTGCGTTTATTTAATGCCACTTCTACCCTTCCCATCAACCCTATGATGTTAATTTCCGTTCTTCAATCCAATAATTTTTACACACTTGTATTCCAATGCATAAGAAATAGTAAAACATGCCAGATATATATTATCAGTCTTTCAAGGAACCTGTATTAGCTGTTAGCCCTCGCCGAGGCCTACTTTCGTGCTATTAGTCGGCGAACGGAAGAAAACGCAGGCACCCAGGTGAGTCTTTCTCCCGTCTCCTCTCAATCCTGATGTGTCGACTTCCACTTGATTGACAATGAAAAGCTTTCTGAGCGGCTATCAGGTTATACGGAGGTTATAAGATATTTCTATTATGACTTCTTCCATCTTAACACTAAATCTTATTTAAAATACGCTCTTCTAGCTAATAATTTACAACACATAATATGTTACTGAAGCATATAAGATACATTTTCGCAGTCTTTCAAGAAAGGAACCTGGATTTGCTGATAGTTACAGATCCTAATAACGAAGTAAGCTCAACCCACGCACGCTGTTAGAAGCGTTTACTGGCAAAATTTGAGAAGAAATGGACAACACACGGAGAAACTACAAAGCGTGACTTTATATTATCATGATACCAATGTCGCCGTACCTGGAAATGCATGAATAATTTTGATGAGAACGTGATTACCAAAATATTATGCGAGTGGCAGGGGAAATGGGACAACTCTGATAATGCCAGCCGCGAGCACACTTTGCCCACCACAGATTCCACGCGGAAGTACCGGGATTTACACCCCAGCCACAGCGGTGGAAGACGAGCAGTATCCCCACAATGACACGGGACGCCCCTATAGCGGTAGTAATATGCAGAACGCTTTTTAACACCGCACTGTCGGGTTCTTGTTTTTTCCCCCACTAAATGACCAAACAATGGCTAAACGCTGGCAGCACACTCACTTTGTCTAGATCGGAACAAGTATGTTAATTAAAAACTACAAAAAAATGTTTTTAATAGTGACGTTTATGGTGGGCAAAGGAGAGTCATGGCTCGGCATTTCATTCCACCATCATTTTATAATAATTCACCCTCCATGTCCCCCATAATCATCAGCATTATTACTTCCTCCTCCTGCTCTTTTCAAGTGCATAGCTGGCTTAGTGGGGTGAGGGGTGTGATAAAATTGAGGAGAGGAAACAATGAAATGAGCATGTTTTAAAGAAAGTTATAAAAAGAGTCATACAAACAGAGTAATGAATGAAGAATAATGTGAGAATTAAAGAGAGTGAAATGTTAATGTAACGAGAGGGACCGGCAATGTATTGAATAAGAAGTCCTTTGAAATACCAGTGCGACATCTGCTAACGTTGAAAATAATCACGGTGGGCGATAAAGCATGGCATGTCCCTTCGACACGCGTTTTTATCGAAAGTTTTTAAAATACACCACGGGGCACACGGGAAGGGCTGCCGCCTCGTCCGTTTGATCCCTTCACGTCAATTAATTCCAGACAAGATTCCCTTTCGTTGGCGTCTGGCAGGCTGGCGTTCTGGCGCGTCCCCAAATTGGCTTTGTTGGGCGGCCGGGCGGCGCGCCGCGGCGCGGCGGACGCCACCTTGACCGCGAGCGCGCGCCGCGGCGACGGAGAGAGCGGGGTGGGGCGGGGCGGGGCGGGGAGGCACGCGGGGAGGCCGAATGAGTCACTGGGGAGGGAAACGCTCCCTCCCCCGCACGCACATTGATCGCCCCCGCGCTGCTGAAATTTTGAGAAGTCTAGGGGCTACGAATAAAAGCGGGGCGCAACAGGCCGGAGGGGAGACGTTGCTTGGCCGCACGACAAAAGCACTGGCCTAGGAAGAGTGTGGCCGGTCAACGTATTAGTTTACTTCAGAAAAGCTTTGCCCCTGAGAAGGCCATTTTACATTCTTTCAAATCTAAGACAGGTCAGGTCAACTGTAACAGGCGTCTACTCGGGTAATTGAAGAAAGAAGAGTTCTAAAGCATTATATTTCTCATATTAACTGAAGGTCAATTAGAATTAATAGAAGAACTGTTTGTTTTTCCTCAATTAAGATTAACTGATGTATTAAAAAAACTGGAGTAACACCCTCTTTCATAAAAAATAACAAAATTTTAAACATTCGATATCGAAAGTTATGCTATTACGGAGACAATGGAGACGGAGTAAAATCAATCGTACATTTTTATCTTAAAGCAATTAAGATTCCTCAAGAAGCAATAACATTAGCTCGTACAAATAATACTACACTCAACATAGTTGACAGGAATCAAAAAGGGAAATATAAATAAGACATAATGGATTTGATCAAAAGATTAAAACACTATGGTAATGACATTGATTACTTAGGTTAGATAACACCCAATCAATCAAACGCAGGAGAAAGTAAAAAAAAATTTTTTGAAGATGCAGAATAACTTTTGGCTCTAAATATTTTATTTTGATTATTCTACGTGTACAATTTCAGTTATGCACAATTTCAATTCAGGCACAAAACAAAATGATTTCGGAATCCACAAAAACTTCAAATTTATTCCTTTTGGAAACAACATCCAATCGATTTCATTTGCAGCTCACACAGAATTGGTGAACTCGTCTCCTCCAAGCCTGATGGCATGCGCCGGTCCCCGAAGCTCGTTTGCCACCACTACGCTCGGCACACTCACCGCTTCCCGCCGCAAGCGCCCTCTGATGAATTAATTAGCAATCTCCTGCGCCGACATGATGCGGCGAGATAATGATGCTTCCTCGAGCTAAATGGTTAATTTGTCGAGGACAGGTATCGGGAGTGAAATTAAAAAGCACCGATGCCTCGATAAGAGCGCACGTGATACAACGCAGCGCAGCATTCGAGTGTCCGGGAAACGTGGAAGAGGGTTTTCCTGCGGCTGGCGGGGCTGGCTACGAGTCTACGAAAACGGCGCGGAATTTGGAGACTGGAACGGGTGCGATAGAAGATGTTATTTCAAGTCTGGAATTAAAGTTTCGGAGATAAAGTGATTTTAGGTTGTATCTCGACTGTCCCTAGATCTCGAAAGCAGCCTACTAGCTGGGTCGATGGTGAGAAATCTAGAGGTTGACCTGTTCAGTAGTTTTCACGGTTTCGCCCGATCGGTTACAGGTAAATACCAGAGAAGGACTTAAATAAGTCATGTGTGATCCTTTTTTCTCACCCAGTTCTTACTCCCGTTCTCAAGAAGGGGGTGATGAGTTGATCTCCTATTCATAAGCCACTCCTTTGATCTTTGAACGCACTTAAATTACAACTTGAATTATTGCTCTTAATAAATATAAATGGTTTCAGGTTGAAATATTGACAGGGATGCAAGAGCTGAGATCTCCTATTTCAAAAATCGTAACAAAATCCATATTTACTCAGTTCGACAAATTAATTGAAATTATTGTGAAAAGTGATTGTAATTATTCAGTTTATCTTATTTTTAAAACGTTAATTTTTCATAAAATAAGGGGAGTTGCTAATGACAGTAGCTGTCCCCAAAGCGATCTAAATGAAATAATGTATTTTAAAAAATCCCTAAATGTCATGTTGGGAAGGAATTGAAAATATTCCCAGTATAAATATTTGCCTTTACCACATACAGTCTTGAAAAATGTTGAGGGAGCTCCTCTGATCACGCTTCTGGATATGTGCGAAATCCTCGTGAGAAAAAAAAAGTTGGATAATTGGAGAGTGGTTCATTTTTTTCCTTCCGTGCTCTCCACACAATGATGGCATTCGCATTGTCGCAGTACTTCCTTGCAATAGAAGAAAGGTTCCCACATACACAATCGGACTGATCGTGAAGACTCATTGTTCGATCAGAGTAATGGTGGGGGGAGGTATGAAAGGATCGTTCACACACGGATCATGATTAATCAACTGCTTAATTTTCTGTAATTCATCTTCTGTGGAAAGAAAATAGAAAGTTGCATCATTTTTCAGAAAGTAGGATTGTTACTCGCAAACAGCTGAAGGTAACGGATATCCGTCCGAGAATATGAGAAATTGCATACGAGGATTGAAAATAAGGAAAACAAAAAGTTTCATAGAAGTAATGATTTGTTCATTGTTTTACAAAATATAGCATTGTTATTCCGAGCAGTGTCTATTGTCAAGGTAACATACGTTTACTCTATGTCCTTAAAAGAAAACAACAAAACTGGGCATCTTCTAAATTCCTGAAACTCCTGAGCTCAATCCACCACGAATGGCACATTGAAAGCTCTTTCCCGGAGAACTGACACCCAGCAAAACCAGTCGCTTTCCTTCCCCGAGAGGAAAATCATTGCTACTTGCCACTAGCGTAATATTCTGTGTACGGATGCGTGTTAAGTTCTCCGGGCACTTCCGCTTGTCCCATGTTGCTTGTCCCCCCTCTTTATGCTTCACCCCATGTTCTGAGGTAGACGTTTTTGTTAATGTAGATAAAGGTGACAAACTCTAAATTAAAGCGATTTGAGATAAACACGAAATTCATCCTATATTAATAAAAAAGTGCAGAAAATTGATTTTTTCATTATCCTATACGTAGACGCAAATCATCCGGGTGTTTGATTCAGTTATACAAATAATGCACAGGAAGTACGTTAACTGACTCTAGGCTATTTTCGACCAACAAAATTGAAAAACAATGATCGATTTGTAATATTGCATTTGCAATGTTGCATTGGCTCTTAAAGAGCTTATTCTCGTTTAATTATATTGTAAATCTTTTCATTTTTATGATACAAACACTAGAATATTATTAAAAATTAAATACTGGATGTTTCTTATCGCTGATGTTCCCAAAAAGCTCAATTCACGCAATATTAACGCGGCAATTTTCACCCACCATTCTCCATCATTATCGTTCTTGCAGGTGTATCTCATCGAACACATAGTATCGGTTCAGCCGATACGTGCTATGGCTCACATTGCGAGTCTCGCGCGTAATCAAGCGAGAACTGCTTCATCGGCGGATTCGGCGAGGGTTGCAAGTGTCCCAGCCCGTCGAGGAAAAGGGGCCTCTGGGAGCCGGGATTTCCTGCAAGCTTCGATCTCTGCGGCGGCCCAGACGACGCTAGTTGCAGCGATGACGTTCCGTGCTCTGCTCCGCGGGGCCTAGCCGCCGCATCGGCGCACCGCGGCGCGCGGGGGAGGCGCAGCGCTGCGGCGGCATGGCGCGGCGTCCTGGCGGCGGGGCCCTCGCCGCGCCGCCGCCAGGTGTCCTTGATCCTTGCCGGGAGTGAAACGAGAACCATAAAACGTGGCCGATGCGCGGTTGCTAGGCGGTGGCGGGTGCGGCGAGCGGGCGCCCGCCGTGGTGGTTGGACTGCTGCAGGGCGTACGCTGCGATGAGAGCGATGGGCGGTCGGCGACAGGCGGCTGGCCGCCGGGCGAGCGAGAGGTGGCGGCAGGCGCGGCGGCCGGCGACGGCCGGACGCGTGTCTCTACTACGTCTAATTCGCCCGCAGATAGGTCCAGTCCCCAAGGACAGACGCGCCCCGCCCCCTTCCTGTCGCACCACCACGGTGCCCCCGCCCGCCCGTTTTTCTCCTTCATTAAGGGCCCCTCTGCCGCGTCTTACTTTCCGAGCACGGACGCCCCACATGCGACCCACCACTGCGGATGCACGAGCGTTCCACTTCGATTGGCGGAGGACGAATCCGGGCCTTCAGATACCTACCGGAGCGTAACAGAAGGTTTAAAGCCTACTGGTTTAATATTCGGACGGTTCGCACACAAGTCCGCATCCATTCGCACTGAATGATTTAATTTCTTCCACCATATTAGTTGTAAGTATTCTTCATTAGGAAATTAAACTTACAACGTTATACATCGATGATTTTCATCTGTAATTATCATTCGTTGATTCAACTTATTGAAGCAAGGAGGAAATAATTAATTTAAGATATCCGCGTACCTTCTTGTGAATTCATGTTTGCTCGGTTTGATTATGATACTACATTTCTCCCCAAACACTATTAAAGGGACCACACCTACACTTAATTTTAACCAGAGGGGTTGTGTTAGAAGAATGCCCCCCCCCCAAAACCCCCCTGAAGCTTTATACTTCAGGTAATATTTTTTAACCATTTTCTTTATTATGTATTCTTAGTGGACAATAATGCTTTACCATATTGACTCCCTGATCCCATAGTAACATACGTAACTTGAAGTTACAAGTTCTTGGGCGAAGAAAATTAAAGCAGAGAGGATTTCATGGTACGAGAATTGCGCTAGCTATGAAGACGATGCGCTCTGGCCCCTCGACATTCCAAAAAGGATATAAGGCCAGGCGGAGTAAGTGGCGACCCTGGCTTTCGGGCGTAGCCACCGCCCCTGCGACATCTTTTCTTTCGTTTCTCAGGTCGCGGGGGGCGGTGACGGAGCCCGGCTAGATGTCGTCGATCGCTCCGCCAGGGAGGCCGCCGCCGCCCGCCCGCGGTGCCGGTCCTCCATGCCGCTGGCTCGGGCGGTAAGGAGGATGTGGCCCGCAGGTAACGATTGGGCTGGCGGAGGATGAGTTACCTAGTTCCGGCGCGTAAGCTTCTATTGATTTTTAGTCCCCGTGAGTGTAGTACATGTTGAATGCTGGGAGTAGGTAGCTAGCGCTGTTCGTTCCACCGATGGAACGCTAGTTACAAGCGATATACTCAGCTAGCAGGTGTTCTCCTCTGAGCGCAAAAACTGATTCCCGACGGCGGCGAAGCTCTAAGCTTCATGCGCATGTAAGGTGCGAGTGTGTGGCAAAGAAGAGGAGGGGACAAAAATTAAAAAAGGATATCGCCGCGTCCATCGCCGCTTGGTGGGATACTGCTCCAGCATTCATCTACGGAATGTAGCTAGTTCGACGAAAATCCGCAACCCTCGGGACTCCAATCCTAGGACCAACCGATTAGCCGCCGCTGCCGAATGCCAACGGATGATGTCACTGCAGCCATCGTATCGGCGCGCTGGCAGCAGCGTCTGAGGCTTAGGATGGTGGTTGGGTGAGCGGAAGCAACGTGGGAGGTTGGGTGGCAGCCAGGCGCGCCGCAAGAGCCATTGGATGAAGGTCACTGAGCCATCGTAGTCGGCGCGCTGGCAGGCAGCGCTCGCAGGATTAGGGATGGTGGGTTTGGGTGAGCGGTAGCAACGGGAGGCAGGGTGGCAGCCAGGGCCGCCGCAGAGCCATGGATTGTGGTCCGAACTGAGGCGGGATCGTAGTGCGCCGCGCTGCAGCAGCCGTCTGCAGGTTAGTGATGGTGCGGGTTTGTGTGTATGCGTGAGCAACGGCGGAAGCAGGGGGCTGGCAGCCAGACCGCCGCAGAGGCCATGGCATGTGGTCACTGAGCCATCGTAGTCGGGCCGCTGGCAGCCAGCGTCGAGGTTAGTGAATGGTGGGGTTGGTTGTGAGCGGCGTAGCAACGCGAGGCAGGGGTGGAGCCAGGACCCCGCAGAGGCCATGGCATCGTGGGTCAACTGAGCCTTCGCAGTTGGCCGGTAGTGATGGGGGCGGTGGAGCGGGGTGGTGAGGGTAGACGATGCGGAGGCAGCAGGCGCCGGGAACCGACGGGCGGCGAGTGGGACGGCGGAGGCGGCCGAGCCGCATGAAAAATGGAGAGCCTGCCATTGATCGACGCGCTGCCCGCTGCCGCGCGGAGGCGGTCGGCGGGGGCGGGGGCGGGGGCGGAGCACACGCATCGCGTCGGAATATCCGCGGCGCCTTCTGCTGCCATGCGCCCGCCTTCGGTGGGAGCCACAATAGGGTGAATATTCCCTTTTAACCCGCTCATCCTACATAATTGAATGTGGATATTCTGGTCTTTTTGGTCTCTATTGTCATCACCTCTCTAGTTCCAGTAACCTACTGTTCTGATGTACCTAGGAAGGGGTCTATCTTCTGATGAAAGAATTACCAACTTTGAAATTATAGTTTCGGAAGCTGCCAATGGTAAGAATATCACGATGGAGAAACACTATTTGAAAATGAAAGAACGTAAATAAATCACAACAGAAAATAATCGTGATCCTCCTGCCGTGGTTCATTCACACAGAAAAATGAGAATCAATACATAAAAAACAGACAGATGTTGGATACTCTATAAGTCAGAAATCGTAATTAATGTTATGGAAATACAGCAAAAGAATTAATATTTTACGAATGACACAACTAGAGAAATTATAACGCTACGGAAATAATTTCATTGAAGAGAAAGCTCAGCTGTTTTCCACGTCTTGTCGTTCAAATCCTAAGTAAACAACCAATAAATGTTACTCGCATTTTCGTAGATATGGAAAGCAACCGTATAAATGGTATTACCCTCAATATTGCATACAGATACAAAGGATAAGAACTTCGCGAACAGCCGTACTTCTCTGGCTTAGCAGGAAAGTCATTGCAGAAACCGACATACAAGATTATGTGCGTTTCGTGACTTGCTCTACAGGCATTGCCCTCGAAAGAACAAGAACACCAAAAGAATCTGATTAATCTCTGACGATTTCGCGCAATTTACTCTCCACCTCAGTTCTCCGATTGTAAGTTCCAATCACTAGATATAACCAGCAGTGAGTGAGCACCGACCTTCCTTTGCGCTATTCTCCTGAAGTTACAACAGAACTGAGGACCTGCACGACAGCACAATTGCCTTTAATAAAACCTTGAACGAAATGCTGTGGCTTTCGACTTAGAAATTTTACATATAAGTTTTTAAATAGTATCTACCAGGAATGAAAGTACAAAATACGTATCTCTCCTCAATGAGTTATACGTGCTGAGTTCACAAAGTATTAAAAAAAACGAATTTAGGGAGGAAATTCCGGAAATAATGTACGGGATATATGGTTTAGAACTACTGCTCTTGAATTATATTTATTTTAGGTCGCTTAGAAACAGTTAAGGTCATTAGTGACCTTTACTGTTTTAACCACTAGTAAAAGTAACTTGATATAGTATATGAAGTAATTTTCACCATTAGCTAAAACACTAACTTATGAATGCTGTCGTATGGAAAAAAACATATTAGAAATTTTTTCTACATGTATTTTTTTCTTTTTAAAACAATATACCTGAATAAACCGGACTTAGTTGAACATGGAGAGAAATAACATTTGTTTGTTATTCATATTCACAACACAAGCTCGCGAAACTGAGAATAGATTCGCTTTTTGACATTGTGCAGGAAGTCGGCTGAACGTGGCCATTCTGGGCCGGAGAAGGATACAGAAGGTTGCGCCTGAGCTAGCGATAGAGATCCACGGGATCCCCACCGCAGGGCGTTTAAACGCCCCCACCATCGATTATTCACATCGCCCTCGCCCGCCTGAAAAAAGATGTTCCCGTCTGCAGCATGACGGCTCGTGGAGTCTCGTCGGGGCTGCGCTGGACCCAAAGCGAAAAAAAAAGAGCGCGCGCTTCTCAGAAACAATTCATAAGTGAAACATGCGCGAAGATTTAGGCACACGACAACGCGAACAATGGAACATTATCGAAACGATTATGTTCCCGACCAACAATTGCAACATTCTTCACGTCGATTGCTTTTGACGTCTTCTCGAGGATGTTTGCACCTCTGGAACGTTTTGTTTGAGAGACGAGATGAGTTGAATTCGTATCACATGCACCATGCAATGTCCGTATATTTGCGAAGGTTACAAATAAATTAAAATAGTCTCATTAAATTAAATTCTTAGGAAATTACAGTATCATTAGCAAAAAGGCAAAAATACGACTATCAAAATTTCATCTCACGACCTCTCATTTGTCCGTTGTATGATGAATCAGTTCAGAAAATGAACAGATAAGCAGTACCCAACTCCAAAATAACAATGTTCATCACTCAAGTCTAAAGCTGAATTTATTGTCAAAACCAGTTCACACACGGAATCTAGCACAAATCTACAATCAACATCCACTGCTACGAATATCATCAAATACTATAATAGATCTTAACAAAATGTATTATTTTAAATATTCATTACAATATGTACAATTTAAATAGAACAGAAAATCCTGCTTTGGCAGTTCGGGAAGATTCTTCAGAATTTATTGCATTGCTGATACACACATTCAGAAGGTCCCAAATCAGACAAAAAAAACAAAAAACAACCGACATCATACTCTACTGTAAGTTCCACATAACATTTTTGTCTTAACCCTTTTTAAACAAATAATTTCCTTTCGAAGGCATAGACAGTTATTTATTTCTTCCATTATTCATTATCATTTTAACCTTCAGTTCCCCTACCATAATTCCTAAATACGTTTAACAACTCCGATTGTGACGCTGCAGGGTAATTAAGCGCTGTCACAAGGACGTGGTGCACAGCACTCATTTAACTTATTCAGAGATACTACGGAATGAAACGTTCGCGGATGTTTACGCACTGCAGTCTCGTAAGTTACCGTATTGCTGTAAGCTCAAAAGCATTGACGTTGTGGCAGGTTAGGAAGAAACACGAAGCAGAAAGGCGTAAACTCGTTTGCATTACAATGCCTCTGAATTTTTTAAGTAAGCTAACACTTCTTAGAAACGAGTTAGGAATAAGGCTTACCAGAAAATATGCAAAAATCATTACATTTAATCAGTCGAACGCACAGCCACACACGCGCTCCGACTCGTCCGCTAATCGCCATACGCTCGGCGCACCGTTAATTGGTCTGCGCGGTCTCCTGATTTCACACTCTTGGAGTTTTGCTCCGGAGCGACTTCAAAAAACCAACAGAAAAAGGTAGAAGCCAACAAAAAAAGTCTTAAGATCGTGGCGTTAAATGTAAAAGACGCACGTGTATACGCCCACAGACGCGAAGGCGATGTTCTCCAGAGGACCAGTATCCACGAAGTTGTGCTTCTAGACGATTACAAGTACCGCTGCACGCGCACTGACATGAAATATTTAAATGAACGAAAGTCACTTCGAACATATTGTAACATACGTTTTCCGATGCAAATGTGCAACCAATTTGGGTTAACTGCTCAGGATATGGAACAAACGAACAGATTTTCGCGTGGTTGTTGCGAATGCTATAGAGTGTAAAGAGCTTCACTTTTTTTCTGTACTATATCTTCAATACGCAGACCTTCTGTAGTCATGCAATTTGCGTTTGGGTGTTGATAATATTTATATCGTAGACTTCCGCGGCCACAGTCATGATCTGGGTCATATGTCGGTCGAAACGTCGGCACCTCAGCATTCGACACGGCGCCACCCAGATACGGACCCACGGACAGCCCAGATCATGATAATATTTATGATTATTTTAGCTAATTTATTAGCTGTTTTTTACCACCAATCACACAGTTTGTAGAGATTTCCTAAACATGTGGTGTTGTTTTTTTATTTTAAATTCACATAATCTTTTTTTTAAATCCAAATGCTATTAAACTAATGCCATAATCACACTGGATGGTTGGACCGTTTGTGTGTCACATCACGTAACCAAAGATAGAAATAAAAGGTACAGTTCACTCAATGACAGGAAGTATCATTAAACCCTGATTGATTCTTATTGTTCACAAAATTTATATTAATTACAACAACCTCTAATTATACTTTTATTTTTCCATCTGTAGAAAACTAAAATTTTGCAACGAAATTTCGTTCCATATTAATTATGTTTGACTTTATGCAACGTCGGCCTGACGGAACAACCGTGGATCGTGAATGTTTTGCAGTCAGGTAATGTAAGAAAGGTCTTAGATGAAGTGACCAAGAATACGTTTGTTATCTATCACTCGCACTTTACCTCTACAGTCGGTTAATGTAAAAGGGTTGTACCTTAGCCTCCAATATCCGAAAACTTATCAGCCTCCAAAATACAAAATGTAAAAATGATTTCAACAATTTTATAACAGTTTGAAGTAACCAGAAGAGACATATTTGAGGAGGTGACATTAACGTAAATACTTCCGAACGTGTGTTATAAAAAATCATCAAATCCATATATCACATAAAGTAATCGACTGGCTCCAAGCTCGCAGAACGTGTAGCTAATGTCTTCTCATGGTGAGGATTGGAACGACGATTATTTCTTTTTTTACTTATTTTATATTTAAATAGGGAACAGAAAACATCATATTAATATTCACATTGCCATAATGTATCATAAAGAGTACTTTTTAGAGTTGTTTGGCCTGAGATACCTGTTTTAGCAGGTATAATAATTCAAACTTTAAAACTAAGGCGTTGCAAAATATTTTTTCAGTACTGATTACGGCATCTTCAAAAATTATCTCTACAATGTCAAATTCGTTTCTCTGTGCGCACTGGCAAAGGTGAGTCAGAACATCAACTAAAGTCACTGCAGTGTCCCTGACCGGGAGGTCCTACGTTCGAGTCCCGGTGGAGGAAGGATTGTCGACACTAGCTAGATAGTTAAATCGAAATTAGCCATTGCCTGGAGGGAAATTCTAGCGAGTATCTGCTCTGATCAGTAGTTTTCCGTGGTTTCTCCGTTCACCAGGCAAATGCCGGAGCAGTACTCAATCATACGGATCACGGACCGCGCGTAATATTTTTTTCCTCATCCTTGTTCTGTCCCTACACCTTACTTACACACCCTTCTACTTAAGTGCAATACTCAACTACTGATGCCGAGAGACCAGTCGGGAGCGTAGAGTTTGTCCCGCTGATAGCGAGCGTAGAGCGGTGCCTCGCTGGTGGGAAATACCTGGTTAAAGAGTCCTTAGCAGTTGACGCACCCGGAGTCACTAATCAATCAATAAATTCTGTGTGCACTGTGGGAAACAAAAGCACAGGAATTAAGAACCTAGTTTTCTAGATCAATGAAGAATTTCTGATCTTTGGAAAGACATTTGATATGATATGCATCATGGTCTGAAAAAGTGATTTATATTTTTGACCGACAGGCCAGTTACAATATGATGAAAAAAAAACTTGTAATTAATATAATAACAAAAATAATAATCAAACCTTCAACACGCATTTTGTTTTTTTGAATGTTTATTTCTCCCTAAATCTAAATTTCGTTGTAAAAAAGATGGATTAGTTAATGAAGAAATAAAAGTCTTTCCACGTGAAGTCGGATATGCAAGTATGTTCAGATCCGGCTCTTCATTGAACAAAAAGTAACCAGAAGATGCGCAAGTTTGCTACGCAAGAGTACGTCACAGCGTTGTACACACGGAACATAAAATGCAGAGTTTTGGCGAGCTTCTCCCGAGCGTTCTCCACGTCGTCGCGCGGTGGTCAGGGGAGGGGTGGATGAGGAGGGCGGGAGCAGAGAGAGGAATGCGGGCGGGGCGCTGCCCTGTCCCCCGCGGGGACAACACTCGCACTTCTGACACGCTGCTTTCACGCCGCAGCTGCCATCAGCTCGTCCGTCCTTTCTCCTCGGCACCGGAGACTTCGATGCCGCGGCCACTGCCACGTCCAGGGATTTTGATTCTTCGCTATGATGCGCATTTATCAAACACTTCCAGTTGGAGGGAAACCGGGATATAATGGTCAACCCGCTCGCGTTCAACCCCGAAATAGGATTAAAAACCATATGGAGTTTGTGGCGAAAAAAGCAGAATAGTGGGGGGGGGGGGTTCTTCCATTTTCATTCATACTACACCTTTATAATCAACCGTCCATCAGATTATTAGTATTCACGCGTTCCAGACGTGGCCATAAGGCTTTGATATTAACATCGTAATGAAAGCCACTGCCCACAACCAGTCACCCATGGATGGGGTGAGCAGCGAACCGCGGTGGTTTAGAGCATCAACTGATGCCGCTACAATTCCTATAACTGGGAGATCGTATCCGACTTTGGCAGGATTTTCGACACTAACTACGTACTTAGGTCGAATTCAACCTCTTTCTGCAGGAGAATTCTCGCGGCCAGATGCTCTTATCGGTAGTTTTCCTTTTTTTCCGATCAGTCCCAGGCGAATGTTGGAGAATTATTACCATAACAGACGAAACGTGCGCGATCTTTCCTTCCTCTTCTATCCTCACTCCTTACTTACAATCTCTTACACTTACATGCACAAGACTATCACACTTGTCGTGAGACCAGTCTGGAACTTAGACCTTAACCCGGCTGGGGCGGTGCCCCGCTGGTGGGAGATACCTGGTGGAGTAAAATACCCGCATGCCAACGTAGGTCGGCGCCGGATCTCGCCAGCCGGCGGGGCAAAATTACAACCACATCACGCGATGATAACATACACTACACATACGGGACAATCAGTAACTTTGTCAGTTGACGCACCCAGAATCACTAATCAATCAATTAATGATTAATAATTATGTGAGCAGCGAGCCAGATTTCCACCTCCCGATTTGTGGTGGGCAATCGAATTCGCGGTACGTTTCCTCGAGGTACATCCTTTTGCCCTACCTCTCCTTCCGCTATTACCTCATACGAATTAATATTCTATTAACATCATTATCACTTATCTAAACCACTGCTTCATATCAGGTGTTATCGCAGACATATACTAGCATCGTAATAAATAGTAGGGGGGGTCTAAATAAATAGTAGAAGGGGTCAATAGGTTTTCCACTTACAGGAAGCGGTCTTCAAACACCATTTCTATTCCAAATGGAATTGTTGATGGTCAGTTTTCGTTTTAAAACCTGTGTATTGAAGACTCAAGATTCAAAAGGTATAAAAAAGACAGTGAAAGAAATCCGATGAATAATACAGAATTCGAAAACTTGTCACAAGATTAGATCATTGACCATATTCAGAAGGATAAAAAAGAAAATAAAGAGAATGGAAAAGAAAGCAAAGCATATTATTTGGTTATTTCTACTATTGAAATATTCACTTGATACTGCTTTGACTGATATTTGTTCCTTGTTTTCTGACGTATTTCGCACGACAAAGAAATCGCTCGTATGAATCGTTAACAGGTGGATGTGTCCGCGCTGCCTGACAGGTATCGTGATAATTCCATTCACGACTCGTGACAAAAAGTTTTTACGTGATAAAAATAAAATATACAACAGTTCTCGTGCGGTGGTATGTCATGTGTCCTGCTCTGAAGCAATCAGGTTGCGAGGATTTGTTTACTTTCTCGCAGACAGGGTTCAGCGTTGCCGCTCATCTGACTCACAGGCAATCGGGGAGGAGATGAGGTTCGACTCTGACGAAGGTTATGTTCAAGATATCAAACGAGTGATCGCTTATCGGTAAGAGGTCATGTTTTGATATTTCATTTCTATCATGTAGGTGGTGGCATGTGCGTAGTAATGTGTGGCTACTGTGCATCGAACTGTCAGTGTCGCTTATACGCTGCAGGCACTGAATGTCTAACAGACTCAGGTAGATCTTCGTTCCTTTGAAACATACTTTACAACATTGAACAATAAGTTCAATACCGTACAAAAGTTCAATATACGCAAAGTTTTCCACTTCTACTAAATTATTCACGTTAACTGATTAAGAATGAATTACACGCACGTCATACAAAGCATCGATGTAACATGTCACCAGGCCTGGAGATTAAATTTGTGGTATATTTGAAGAACACTATACATACACATTCTTTAGCATACGTGATAAACGAACAGTACTATAAATATTTTAAGATTCAAGTTTTCAATTTGGTACCGCGGAACCTTAAAAATCCCTAAAAAAGTGGGCACGATTTGGGAAATTCGATTTTTCTGCGTCATTAATTGGCATTTTTTAGTCATATAAATGAGTGTGGCGAATGCCAAATGTTCTTTCCAACCTTTCAACAATTCAAAACTTACTAAAAACGTTAAGTACCGTTTTTCCTAAAATTATTTATTTTACTTAACTCAATTGAAGTATTGTTTGAATATTATTTCAACATATCAAATGTAAGATTGGAATTTGAAAAACCTTCCCCCTTTAATTTTCCATAAGCATAATGAGTTACTACATATTCAAAACTGTGTTATGAATTACTACATATTCATAACATTTTGTAAACGTTTTAGTCCGCGCAAATCTTAGGAAATCCAAGAATACGTATTTGTAAGTAATGTACAGAGATAACAGACCGTCCCTGAAATTTGAAACACGAAAAATGCTCATTCATGAAGGTGAAGTTATCTGTCTAATGTACAGCAAACATTTTCGAAGGAAATGGTGACACAAAAAATTATTTAAAATAACAAAAGTCACATTTAGTAGTCGAATAGTTTTTTATCTTCACATTTGAATTTTTGTCTAATTCTGACAGAAGATTGCAAAAGTGTGACAGTTGCTAAGCTTTCGAAGACTTGACGGTGTCCTTGAAGCAGAATAAAATAAAAATTCAAGATTATACAGCTCATTTGTTATTTGAGATTTTGCTTAAAACAGCATGCACTTTCACTGAACTCTTACAGTTTTGAGGATATAAATTGCCTGAGCTAAGGAATAGATAAGTTGATATATGATGTAAGTCGTACTTTGAACGTAAACGTAGAGACTCTTGCGATGCCAGGTTTTAAGTGCAGCATTTCTATTTTAATATATCAGTGAACACATCTTGCGAGAACTATTTAAAACTTGCGAATACGTATGGATCTAGTCATTTTATTTGAGTCAACTATTACGCGGAGATCTTAGAGATGTACAGAATTCTAAGGTTATTTTGTTTGTTGATGTTCACATAATAAACTTATGGACACATTATGAATAAAATTATTTCTTTTATGATTTTATTGAGTATCAAAATCAAAGTAAAACAGCTATGGTATCACCCATTAGACTTAAAGAGTTGAAGTTCCACATCGTGAGATAAAATTCACAGGAGAAGTTACTAGTACTTCACTTTTTCTTTCAGCACCGAATAATCATAATCTCCTACTTATCCTCTACAGAGCGTAAAAACAGCTGCAGTCGATTCACCAGGAATTCGGGTCATAAACTAGCATATACTACGTACTAGTAGCTATGCCTCAGCAGCCTTCCTTTAAGCGTTCGAGCTTTAAACAACAAAACATGCTTAGATATAAATATTACGTAGGTGGGACCGAGAAACGTCAACGTTACAAACGGATAAAGGAAAACGAACGCACGCTGCCGTCACGTGAAACCACAAGAAAACGAGAACTCGCATTATGAGGCCAGTACCGGCAACCCACACAACACGGGATTAACCGCGCGCGCCGCGGCATCGCCTGAGCGAGGAGGTCGAGGCTGGCGAAACGATGCAGGCGAGCAACCGGAGCCATAAAAGAGGCCGTTCGCTTCATTTGCAATTCCGGCGCTCGCGCGTACAGCCGCTACCGGCGACGTGTAATAAGCGCGTGAGGTGTGCGAGAGGAATTCCGTCGCACGGCAACGCGCCCGAACACGTCCTCAGGAACGGAAGGCCTTCGCTGGAGCAGAGTCTGCACGAAGCGAACCATTCAGGTCTCTTAATCCTTATAGGTTACATTCATTTCATGGATGTTGCAAGAGAGCTTTGGAGGCGTGAACATTCAGACCCGGAATTCTGAACGTATGTTACTTCTGTTGTGGTAAATCTAGAATGCTGCACGACTCCGATGTGAATTAGAATACGTACGTAATAACATGCGTGACTACTCTTAAAGCTACAATAAATGTACGTAATGTTTTGTTTTTTCGCAAAATATAATTCATACCGCTTTTAAAAACAGGAAGTTCTGCAATATCATCCAAAAATGTTTTCAGATGATACCGCGTAGACTGAAATCAAGACATAGAGAGAATTCGAATGTCAAAGAAGGTATAGATAACTTTTCTTTACGATTTTAGAGAATTTAATATCACAATGAAATAGAACTTCCTTTCCCGTCACATGTCCATGTCAACACCATCTCCCTTCCATGTCAACATAACCAGTATGTTTCCGGTTTTATAATTTAGAACCGCATATATTATAAGAAAAGGTATCCTTCTGGAGTATATTTTACCATACGGAATATCAGTCATATTCCTTTATCATTCAACCTTCATGCCGCCCCCACCACCACCATTTCATATCGTCCATTCTGCAGAAGGTAATGCCACGCCACGACTATGATTATCTGACCAGAGTAGGGAAGGGTGTGAGAAGGAAAGCTTCCTACTCCTAGCTACCTCACCTCGCGGCAATTCGCTCCCGGCTGAGCCGCTTCTCGCGGAAGCGCTGGCCTGTCGCCGCCTCCTTTACGAGGCATCTCCATTAAGAGACGTCGCGCGTGCGAGCTTTTACGAGCGGCGAGCGGCTGAGCACGCGGAACACAACGCGGAGGGTGTGGCGTGGCGTGGCGGGGCTTAGCGCGCACTTAGCACGTCCATTCACGCGCGGCGCCGCTCTCGGCGCGATCGCCTTCGCTCCCCACCGCTTGGCATCGAACACGCAATCAATCGAAAACTAAGTAAACGGAAAGTAGCAAAGTTCGCATGATGTAGGGTGACCATTCATTTCCGGGGACAAATTTCCCTCACTATTTCAGGGTTACCAGTGCATTTTTTAAAAAACATTTCCCTACTGAAATTATTATTTTCACACTATTTCACGAACATATTAAAGCAGCCTGATACGAATTCGTCAGCTTTATAATTTTGCCGTGAGAAAGTACAAATTATCAATATTTTCTCGTTACCAATGTTTTAAAGGAATAATATCTAGTTTAATAAGCCACTGAAACTTTTCCCTGACTTCTAATGATTCTTCAAATTTCCTGATTTTTTCCGACTTTACCACAACAATGAAATTCCTGGACCTTTCCGTTTTCGTATTTGTTCAGAACGTGGCCACCTTTGCAATAATATGCATAGGTCCTATTTTCATTAAGAAGTCCAGAACTTTAAATATTACACACTTTTAATTTCTTCTTCGAATCTGCCATATATCTTCTTTATTGAAGCTAGAGATTTCTTTCTTAAGGCAACATTTTCTTTATTTTGAGATTGTAAACTTTTTTACGTAAACTTTCTTCAAAATACTAGTAACTTTCGCATACTGAAAAGAAAATATTGTTTAACTTTGTAAAGTGGTGGCTGAAGTGTTACGAAATAGTAGAACGACAGAAGGTGCAATAAATTATGTAACCGTTACCAATAATATGAAAACGTCGTAAATGCTATGGTAACACCATTAGGTTGAAAACTGACTAACTACATTAAAGCACACCAAATTGTGTTTAATATTTTATACCATCTTTTCATATTTCCATCCATTATTGTGTACAAAGCGTGCAAACACGGAGAAGTTGAAAGAAACCGTACGGTCATACATTCATCTGATGTTGGGATCCACATTTTATAGTATTATTTTATTGAAATGAAATTGAGTTTCCAATTCGTTACCCTTCGTCATATTCAGTTGATTATGTAATAAATAAATTAATGGATTTATATTTGTTATGCATTCTTTTAAATTCAATCCTACTAAGAGCAACATTAAACATACTTAGCATTTCTTGATTTATCAAAAATATATATACAGATATATCACCAAACTTGTACGTATTAGGCTGTGGAATATGTTCTCGAATATTTCATTTCCAAGCCCCGCCAAGTATGTAATTTCTAATTAATGTTTAATCCATAATTTCCTTGATTGGGTTAAAGCCGTGTAAAAACTGCGACCCAAAGCCCGTTGTTTAATTTACTACGCCAGAAAAAACGGAGGAAACAACCAGTCAGAATAGCAGGTATCAATAATTCTCATGCTGGTAGAGATATCGGATGCACCCGTAAGCTTCCGGAACCCGTAAATATCCGGGATAGCCAAGAATTTATGGTAGCGGTATCACTATTTAGCGGGTATCGATAATCCGCCGTTTACGGAACTTTGGTCAATGATCTCTCGGTCTACGAAGGTGGAGGTGGAATGTCGTTTTCCTGAAGGAAGACGTTTTGTACGCCTCCCGCGGGCGCCGCGCCGCGCAGCGCCGTGGGCTCGTTCCTCGGCCCGCAACGCTTCCGGGTGACGAACGCGACAGTCGTCCAGACCTGCCGGAAACCGCCACCTTTAACACGCGACTGTTTTGTTTTTCTTCTTACAGGTAAACAAACCGAGGATTCCCAATCGTTTTCTTTCATCGACTCATTTTAAAAGTGAGAGCGTAGGCTTCCGCGGCCGAAGTCAGTATTTACTAGGCTTCACGCGGCGACACCCAGACAGCCTAGTAAATCCTTTTAAAAGAATTGTTGGCTTTATCCATCCTGTTACATTTTCCTCTATAATATGCAGCATACGTAATCATCGGAGAAATAAATATAGATAAAAGTCTTAAAGATGATTTCGTACATCAATATTTTTGTACAGATCTTGATTTTCAATAATCGAAGAAGAATGCGCTTCTGAATGACTGAGTTTCTAATCTTCGTAGTTGTGCAATGGTTACAAACTGTTAATCGGTTTTTAAGAACACGACTCCACCGAGTATTGCAGACAGTATTTCCGTGCGTGATAAGAGTCTTCGATAATACACCGTTATAACTTTTTCACGTTTCTAAAATTCTTCCTAAGAATGAACTTAGGATACAAAAGAAGAGAGCGAATTTGTAATTTATTAATACAGGAGTTATTGCTTTATACCAAAAAACAATTTATTATCAATTTCATTGATATACATTTTTTGGGATGTCCATCAATAGCCGTTCACGTTTGGCTGCTGACCCCTATTCAATCCCTTGAACATCACTGACCCCCACAAAATTTCATCGATCCTCAGGGGGTCGATGCCGACCCCGATGGACACCGATTGACTAAACCATGTGAATGAATGAACACGGTTGGAGTACAGAATTACTTTAATCATAATTATGTGAAGAAAGTAAGTGAAGTCGTTTCTGGGTTATATTATTTATAAATCGCACTTCACACGCGTTCTGTTTAGCCATGTCCTTGAACAGGTTGTCAAAAAATATGTACGCGTGGAGTCATTTTATTGCATTAACGTTATTGTCGGCAACATTCCCTTATTATTATTATTATTATTATTATTATTATTATTAATAGGTACAGCTTGGGTTGCGTCATAGGTCTGACCAGTCACTACGGTTTAATACAAGCAATATTTCTGGGTTCATCCCGTTCACGACAACACTGCGGTTGTGCAGAAAAGAGGTTAGGACGATGATGATTGACTTGGGTGGGTGGGATTATAACTGCTCTCATGGAAACTGAAGTCTTTAACACTTGCCAATTGTAGTAAGGTGCTTTCGATTATATTTGGTTATTAAAAATGGGTGTAGTAGGTACGATTAAAAGAGTAAAACAAGCGAGACGTCTTGCCTGTAAGAGTTACCGTAACACGAGATAACGATATCTAAACATCTCCGGTATTTTTGCTAAGGCTAATTGCGAAGCATTGTCATGGGGACGATTTGGCAAAATGAGAGAAATCATTTACCAAAGTATGAATAAATATTACAAAAGCTAAAAAAAGTACAAAATTGTTTAAAATTTGAGAGAGGTATATGTTCATTAACAATTAAATAATTCAAAATAATCAAGAAAATTAAAAATGGCTAAAAACGGCACTGGTTTAATTATTCTTATTTATCTTATACTTCAAATTTATCTCGTAAGAAAAAAACTATTCTCAAAATAAAGTCATTTGCATCAAGGAGCACCTGGCACATCCACATTAATCTTCATATTAGTTGACTATTTTTCACTGTAAATGATCGGGCACAGCTCTCTAGTTTGTAACTGTTGTCCAGTTCACAACTGTCAATTAATTTTACATACATCGACACCAGGACCTTGTGTACCAAAGGAGCGGATGAGGTAACTGGGAATTCATTATAAGCACTACCGTCACTTAATTATATACCATACAAACGACATACACTCTAGAACGTATACTGAATGTAAATAAAACAAAAATTATTGCCGGAGATTTCTGATGGACTGAGATCTGTCAACAGTAGGTTTTGCTGCGTGACTGCAGTCAATACATCAGATGCAATCAGCATATCACTTAGCTTTCATGGCCGAATTGCATTACCATTAAATAGAGAGGCTGGGTCAACATCGAAAATCGAGGCTTCGCCGTGAACGAGATTCGGAGCTCGACCAAGGGTGCTTCGGTTAAACTAGCAAGAGTCCCACAAGGGCAAACGACAGGCTTGCATTACATAAACTTCATTACTATTTTTCCCTACAGTAGGAAATAAGTAGATATCTCCGAATACGTGTAGCAATATTTCCCAAAAAATTAGGAACTGGCAGGACTCAAATCACAGTTTATCTTAGCTGCATTATTATTGAAGGGTCTCGATTTTTCTCTCTAGTTCCGTTCGTCATAAGAGTAACATATTCAAATATTCCTTAATTAAAAATATTAAGAGGACGGTATCATTACAATAACCTTGTTGCACTCCCAAACTATACCTCTTGCTACCGCACTTGAACCAGTACTCATACAGAACATTTTCTAATAATAGATTACATCGTTGAATGATGGTATAATGCTAATGACGACGGAATTATTTATGAAAAACAAGCAAATGGAGAAAACATTCCCATTTCCATATGAGGAAACCAAACTTACGCCCTTACAATAAAAAGGCAGAATATTAAATTGCTACATACTTCAAATGAAGCTAGATGCTTCAAAATTATTTGATTTTCAAGCATGTACTGTATCTATTAATTGTGGCATTGTTACTAACCAGGATTGGCGGCAGATTTGTGTCACACTCCGTCTCACCTCAACAATTCTATCCAGAAGCTTCGTTCTGCAACAAAGACAGAAACAAATAAGAAATTATCATTATGCATAAGAATACATATCGCCTTAACAACTGGAACTGTTTAAAACGGAAATAAGGCAACATATGTCCGCGAAAAGCGGAACGTTTCTAAATGCAGAGATTATTTGAATGTCAGTTCAATATGCATTACAAGCAAAAGAATACGCAAATTTGAAGCATTGGGAAGGCAATCAAAGATCTGAATAATATAAGGTCGTGAGTTCTGATGTCTTCAAAGTTTTCCTTATTCACTTCAGTTAAGAATTCATTTGCATCCTTTTGGGGAATTTTGGAAGCCCAACATTTCTAAGAATCTATAAAGAGATCATGAATTTCTTAATAGATGTATTTACACGTTAAAGAGGCCAGGTTGATACCGAGCCTGCATCCTCATAAAGTATTTCAGTAACTGTAAGTGAGCGTGTGTGCGAAACCGTGAAGGTTAGACTATTTTCCGTCTATCAACCGAGACATATGAGGTGTCATTCGAAGCATCTTGGTGTCCTGTTGGGAAACTAATAATTTTGTTTTCGGATGCGGCCAGAAGATTCTAAAAAGTTTTCAAAAATGTGTTGTTTTTTTTCGTTTTGGTGTTGCTCTCTTAGTGAATAGATCGGGAATTAAACCAACGCCACGTAGTAGATTGATATGGGTCACCTGTACCCAAAGGTAATTTGCGCTCCACGACGCAATAATTTTATTTCACAAGGATGGCAACACTGATTATTGGCATTTTTAAATTAAACAAGTAAATTGCGCAAAAACATTCATTTGATTTTCATTCGTATTACTGTATTTTTTTAACATTAATCTGCAAAAACCTACGTACAGAATTACCATGGAACTAATTAAATTTGAATAACTTTAAGTGAATTCGGAGAAAACCAAACTGTGATTAATGTTACAGAAAGAAAGCACATGTACGTTCTTACGTTCGTCTTACAGTTCGAATTACGTTCTACACGGAAAGAAAGCCCATTTACGTTCTTAAGCGTGCAAATACCGATTTTCAATTGAATGTGACTAACAACAGATTCTAATTTAACTTAACTAACACCTTATTCTCATAAACATACAAAATAAATGTATTCAAATGTATTAATGTCTGTATAAAGTTACCAACAACACGATTAATAGAGCACCTACGGAAGTAGAAGTGAACACAAATTAGAGTTTGTGGGGTTTTAATCTCTTCAAAAATTGGGTGACAATAATATGGAACTGTTAAGCAAATCTGGGAAAGAATCAAATGTAGTTGAAGATTTTGTGATTTTGCGACTTAAAGACTCCAATGAACCAACCCTTCCCTCTCTCCCCGCCCCCAAACAACTCCTTCATGTAGTGAGAACTACTATCTGGTAAATATATTTTTCCTTTTCCCATCCATGTCACTCTCCGTGTTCAGTGGTAAAGCAACTGAAGAGGATGTGAACCCGATATCACCACAAAGCACACAGACCTCTATGTTTGGGGAGGAGTGCGGTAGAAAACAAGCGCTGTTTTCTGCCAACAGCTTTTCACGATTTCAATAAAAAGTGATTTATCCTTCTGCTCCACCCCGTTGTGCGTATCGCCAGAGGGCATCGCGAGCTCCGGCTCACGAAAGCCAAGCTGAGTAAGCCATTACAAAAGTCAAAGTTCCCCAAGGCATTCGCCAGCTCTTTCTCACAATTCCCAAGCGCAGATAACGGGTCTCGAACAGATTTGCACCTCAGGCACTGCAACGAAGTGATTTTTCACAAAATAAATTTCTCTTACTTCATTCATCTTCTTCGGTTCGCGAGCTTTTTTTTTCGCAGAATTTGTTTGTGTGGATAAAAGCGGGGAGAGTCACTGAACATTAAATTTTAGCTTGTCTAAAAATGGCAATAATAATGAAAACAGACGTTGAAACGAAATAAAAAACACATGTACCACGAAATGAGTCACTGTTCCAATACGCGAAAATACATAAATATATTGCGTTGTGATAAACGGCGAGTATGAACTATCTGAAAAAAAAGTTTCATTAAAAACGGCTGTAAACACAAACAAATCCGTGGCTTTATCAAACAGATTTTTTATTCCGTTTTCACAGTTTCGTGAATGAAATGTTTTCTACAACAGAGAATATTCCTCGGTAGAGACAATTTTCAAAATATACTGGTCCATACAGATTCGTAATTTAAACTCTCTCTCTCCCTCTCTGAACAGCAAAAATAGCAAAGAATAAAATATATATTAAAACACTTGGAACTGAAATAGAACATAAAATTAGTCTACCATGCAAAACTGCGCGAGAGAGACTTCAAATTATAAGAAAAACATGAAACATTTTTATAAAAAGCAGGTATGACAAATATAAATCGGGAATATACATTTCACCGGCAGAATACTGCAAAAAACATTGCAAATTCAAAAACTACAATTGAAATAGAAAGTCTATATTTACGATAAAACATACGAAGAGGAAATAGTGTGTGACTGAATCCAGCAGAGAAATGAGAGGATTCTAAGAAGAAAGATGACTAGTCAACGTTTAGAAACTGAAAAGTTTGGTTATGTAGTTATACATTCCTCAAATCCTCATGTAGAAAAAATTCTTACGCGAGGCAGTGGCCTAATAACAATTATTTAAAAATATGTCACCTTATGTCAGAATTAAAATCGAATAAACGCAAGTAAATTTTACGTAAACGGACGAACAGGATCGATGAGCTGAATTTCAAAAAACATATTATTAATATCTAGTTTCTTTAAAACGCACATGTAAAGCCTCTGCACTCAATAGAAAATATTTGGCGGCTTACATTCACAGTATTATAGATTTAACAGCTCTATTGTACATAATGGCTCATCCTTCCCAAATACGCAAATGAAGACGACTTTTTACCTTACTCCACAAGCAAACAGCAGCTAGATGTTTTTCCTAAGGAACCAACCTAATTATCAATTATACTAACAAGAACCAAAGTGGATTAAAAGGTGTATCTGGAAATCACCAATAATTAATATACCAGAAATTAATTGGCATTAACGTATCTGTAACTACAATATACGATCTTATTGTAATAGAAAATAACTGAAGGCGAATTCATTTTTTTTTTCAATAGATTTGGTCAACATCAAAACATTTCGTTCCAATGGAGAACAGTAACTACGTACGCGACACGAACGAGAAGACAAACAACAGCACCTAATAAAACGGCGTAAATTCCCATTATTTACTACCCGTACGGCAGGACACTGTTAGGTTAATATCAAATCCGTGACTAGAGTCCCATATAAGTTATTGAAAAGATAAATGCAATCGCCGATTCCAGGCACGCGACTTGGCTCAGAGGAGCTGGCGTCGCCGAAGGTGTTGCACGAGAACGCGCTAAAACTCCAAAGCCCCTCATATAACTGACTCGAGATCGCTGCCTGCACCAGTGCTTTGGGAGGCCTAGATCAAATACTTAAGGTGAGCCTTTAACCCGTCGACCCGGCGCCCGAATTATTTTTGCTGCACATCACGCACTGTCTTCGCGCTAGTGCGCGCAGGAACATTGTTGAAGCTATCATGTAACATCCGTTTCAAATTTTAAGTGACAAATCGTTATCATGCTCAATTACACGGCTAGATCATTCAAAGCTGCAAACAAATGAACACATTTTTTTTGTTAAAATATAGAAAGACATGCCTCTAACGTACTGAGGATCTGCAAAGCTTGAACCTCGGAATGTGGTTTCATAGGGAGCATCAGGATTTGAACGAAGTTAAGTTAATGGGATGATTGCTATAAATTTTAGTTCAACTCATTGAGATGTATTTTCAATTACATTTACATAAATACGTTGCTAGCGGCAGCATAATGTTTTGGTGGCCGGGTGCATTAGACGCGCAAATCTCCTGGATTGCAATGAAAGAAGAAGGATGAATAAATGAGGGAATTAATGATCTTACATGATTCGAGTCCTTGATGAAACACCAATGCTTTTAGAAAGTGTGTGTAAACTGTGCCCTTCCATACATAGTCTCCTGTACATTTCGATATGCGCACCACTGAACCATTTCCTCTTGAGATACAAGGACCGGTTATCGAAGCTAACGAAATCAATTAAAATTCAATTTTAAGAGCATCCTACTTTTCATCGCCTCCTGATTCATCATTTAGGCAAAGTATCCGATTATCACCCATTATTTCATAAATTATTCTCGAATTACTTCCGTCGAAGTAACAGTCACTATTGTTTAGTAAATAAATAATCATAAGATAAAAGACCGGCAAATACTGTTCTCTAAATACCTCCTCGCAGATCATTTACATGCAAGTCATTAAGCGCTTTGAAGCGTACCTATACGTGTGTATCAGCGGCTGCGCAGAGGCCTACTGCGACCAGTGGCAGGCCCCGAACTTGTAACTTTACCGCTCCAAGGACACAGCTTTACTTATTCATACAGAAAGGTCAGTGATGAGTTCTCGGGATGCGCAAAAAGGTCAAACTAGCAAAACAAGTAGGAATAGCGACGCAATACAAATGTCCGTGCCCTAGTGTCCTCGGCCGGCAGGCGCCGGGGCTGGAAGAATCTTGCATGAGGTGAACGGATGGAGAAAAAAATGGCGCATAATCAGCCTATATACATTTTCTTTTTATTTGTGATATACAAATGTGGAGATGGCGCGACGCCGGGGCGCCGCACGTGGCCGCGCCGGAGAGAGGCCGCACCCGCAGATGCAGATGGTGCCGCCTGAATTGCAAAGGGCGGCCGGTCGGCTTCATATTCATGGCCGTTTCCGATAAGCGAGATACGCCTCGCGCACGGTGATCGCGCAGGAAATTCGCCACGCGGTCACTGCGTGTGTGTGCGTGAGCGTACGTGTGCGTGTGCGTCTGCACTTCTTCGTGCGCGTGTGTGAGCGCACGAGTGTGTGTCTGGATTGGTCTGTATGCGCGAGTTCACGCGAGGCCCCCGCTGGGCAGGACGGGCGACCCTGAGGTACGCCTGCGATGGTAATGGCGCCCTTCAACGGAGCATGCGACATGAAAAAAATGCTCAATCGTGAAGACAAGAAGAATGAATGCTCAATCGCGAGACGAATGGATGAATCCTTCACGAGCGGATGTTTGGCGCATTTGAGTTGGCAGCAATGGGTTGCCGTCACGCCTAGAAAAAAAGAAGAAGAAAAAATGCACCGGAAAATATGAGACGGTAGAAATTTATCACTAGGGAACAGACTACACGAAGCATTAATGTGGATGTAAGAATAAAACAAAGTCAGATTCTATGAGAAGCACAAGAACCTTTGGGTTAGTTATTAGGGCTTGGATTTTACGTTTCTTCTTATTTAATTTCTAGCTTCCCAATTATGTTATTGTGTAGTTATCCGCATCATCATAGTGGGATATAACATTTTTCAGGTTCCTGGAAAACTAAAGGGTTTCAAATTATAAAATATGATTTTTTATAAATGTATATTTTTATAAAATTATATTTTAATTAAATAGTAATTTGTCATTTTAGTGATTTTTATACTAGCTGCAACTATGCCATATTTTTAAATGATAATTTCTGTATTCGAAAAAATAATTTAAAGAACATTGAAACCGTTTTGTTAAAAATTGTCACAAATTCGCGAAAATTCGCGAAAAAATAACTCATATTTTCGAAAAATAGACATGTTGTAATTCTCGATTACCTCCAAATAACACAATTCATTTAAATAATTTGTATCTTTAAAAATATAGTTATATTAACACGTCAACATTTACTATTTAACATTCACAATTTTCGAAAATTTATAGATTTTGATGAAAAATGTAAATTGAAGTTGGTAAAAATGAAATAGAAGATCTTCTTGTGGAAAATGGAGGAAACTGAAAGGGGTACACAAATATAAATACCTTGGTGTACTTTTTAACAATAAGGGAAATAGACATGATGAAATTGAGAGACGAATAAGTTGGGGAGAAACGTGACACGAAGTATAAACTCTGTCTTATGGAACAAA
>BOPP01000008.1:15154045-15156545 GCA_017312745.1 Gryllus bimaculatus
TATATATATATATATATATATATATATATATATATATATGAAAAATGTACCTGCACAATTTTTATAACCGAACTGTGCTCTTCTGAGCAACACACTTCAGGTAAAAATTAGAAATTTTAGAAAATTTTGCAATTGTCTCGAGAGATTATGACAAAGTAAATACCGGTAAAAAAATCGAGAGGGCGCAACATCAGTCAGATTGAAGGCACTATCAGTTTTTGTGAAAATTTTCTTTTGGCGCTAGTGTTGATCACAGCCAGACGGACATACAGGAGCTTGAAAAAACACGCTTTCGGTATCAAGGATTCACCAAATGTGGATTTTGAGAGAAAATAATTACATAACAGAAGCAAGAAAAATCAACTTTTTTGACAATATTTCGAGGATATTTTGTTTGAAATATCGTCACTTTTTCATGCAACATGTCATCATTTTCTAATACAACGAATGACATATGAGAATGTAAAATTGCAGAAATTTTATTTTAACTAGCGGTGCTGCAACAGTACAAGAGAAAATTTCTTTGCTTTATCAGTTTTTTTTTTAAATTGAAGCCGCTTTTGAGATTTTTTTTTATAAATTGCATTTGCTTCAAGAAGAAATTACGCAAAATATATAAGCATTTCCAAAAATATGTACATGACCTTTCTTAAAGTCCTAACTTTTTAGAATAGAGGAAAATCTTAATCTTCAAGATTGTTCAGTTCAGAGATTTCAACGAAAATGAAATTTTAAGAGTCCTTTGTAGTATCATAGGGGAAAAATAATCAAAACATTTGGAGACATTTTTTGAAAATTTTTAAAATGCTGTTAAGGCGTCTAGTAAATAACACGTAAAAATAAAAATATTAGTTCCAAAATTATAGAGCCTTGAGATCGTTGAGCTCAATTGAGGAACATCGATTGTGGAAAATATTGTGAACACGGTTTACGGGATAAGACTGATTTTTGTCAAAAAATTTTCGGGGAAAGCGGGCAGGCGCTATCGGCTAGTCTTCTGAAAGGCGAGTGGCGCGCAAGCCACTGCAAGCAGTATAGCTCCAATTCTTGCATTTGAGCAATGCTGTGGTAAAATACTCAGCCTTGGTCATCATTCAACATTCATTTATAATAATTCAGTATAATTATAATACATTTTGAACATAAAAGTTTGTTCATAATTCTCTTTATTTGACTTAAATTGTAACCCGATTTAAATGATGAAAAACTATAAGCAAAGTGAATGTACTTAAAACTTAAAATTATTTATTTCAAAACGTCAATAATGAATAGAGGAAATTTAAACAATCAAAATAACAAATAATGATCTTCTGAGGTAAAATATATGTACATTCCGCGACTACTTTTAATGATTTTCGATATCTCTGACTCATTTGCGTTAAATAAATATATGGGAGGCGCGCAGGCACCATGCTGTTTTGCCAAACTGTAAATGTCGTGAGCAGGGCACTTCTGCGCGACAATGATGAAACAACATTACAATCATAATCTTCGGTCAATGACATAATTTAATTTGTAATCAACATTTTTATTTACCCCTTACATATGCATTTATTCCACTTACTCCCAGCAATTTTAGTGCCTCTTCTCAATAAGAGATAATTTGCAATATTCTGTAGCCCAAACCGGTTTATGAAACGCTATAATGAAACTACTAGATCATAAAAATGTGCGTGACATTGAAACGCGATAAATAATTCATAAGGATAAGACTTTCAAATATTCCACTGACGTCCAGCTTCAGGATGCCTCACAAATGTAGTGTATAATATTTATTTACATATACTCGGTTACTAGAACAGTATCATCACTCAATGGCTCGGTGAATGCAGTTTGTTAATAACAACATTCACTGCCAAAGAAGAAAAAGTACAATCTCTCAGTAATAGAAAATATTTTCAAAACTTGTCCGCATTTGTTTGGAGAACTGAAGATCGGTAATGGATGAATTGAAACCAGAGGAACAACATAAACATACGAATTTCTTTCTAAAATTTAAATCTTATTTCGTTAAAAGGAGCAGTTTATATATGTGCAACTCAAACACAACTTCTGTAATTCTTTATCTGCCAGATATGATCCATCCTATCTTCGTGGATTCATAACAACGCCACTGATAATGGGATGTCTGACAATAATTATAACCAGTCACTAATGAATATATTTATATTTGTGACAAGAATTACATTCGAACATCATTATCGAGAGTAATCAGGGAATCTATTATTTTTTCTCCACATGATTCAAAGTTATTTAATCAGAAAATTTGTTATACCATCGATCTCAAACTACCCATACAAATTCATCCGATCCTATTTCCTAATATTTACATTCACCATCACAATGGTAATACTAATAACATACTGTAAGTAGTTCACAGTAAGCAGTTCCCAATCCCCAGGGGAGAAGTTTCCTCTATCCATCTTACAGCGTAAAAAATGTTCACCTCATAGACATCATGTGGCATACTGCAGTGAGGTTCGCGAGTTCGTGCGACGAA
>BOPP01000008.1:15161545-15215335 GCA_017312745.1 Gryllus bimaculatus
CTCAGCGCAGAGATACAATCGACATGGTGCATAAACGAGAAGACAGCTTCTTCATTGAGCAGAAGTAAAAAAAAGGAAGAAAACGGCCCAAATAAATTAGTAGCATAAAGGAGAAATCCGTGTATAAATCTCCCACTGAATAAACATGTCTATTACAAATGCATGGGTTGTCCAACACCAGCTGATTAATCGAATCCAGATGTGGACAAGGAGAGCGATCTGCCTCCCTGCACTAGCGATGTGCATAGATAATACAGAGTAAACTGACTGCATAGCTGTTCCGGTAGAACATTCTATGACGATTGGGGGACAGGGTGAGAGCCTGACTCAGCGCAACGACCTTCGCTCTGCAGATCGGGCTGGGAGAGAATTCTAGTGACATCATGTACATTTTCGTAATGGCCTTGTCGTTACCGAAACACATTTTGTTACGTAACAAGAGTTAAAATTCTCTGCAGCGAACAGCAGTTCACCATTGTATTCAAGCCGAGTTCTCGCGGAGATTCATTGCTCTGATGTCAGTGCACTGAAGGATCTTCCAAGCGCATTTGCAAGCCAGCGCTCGCATCCAGGAGCTACAAAACATTTCATCTTCGAATTCAATCATAAACTTATATCATTAGTATTAACTGAAGGTGAGATGAATCAGAAGCCTAAGAGCTCCTCAACTTCCACAAATGTTCTCTAATCATTCAAGCCTTCACACACATATATAGTACTGTTGTTACTTAAATTGTGCATTTTTGTAAATAATAATATTAATGATATATTAGAAAATACTTTCTGGACGGAAAATTATGATAATACATTCTTAATGTGCTTCAAAAAATCATTCAGAGAAACAAAATTGTAATGATCACTAAAGAAGAAGAAATACACATTGCTTGTAAGGTTAGAGTACCACTGGGGAAGACAGTACGATTTTATTTTTTGATCAGAAATCCGTTTTTTTCTAAGCTTGTACGGAGAGCCAAGAACGGGTTCACAGTCGAGTAAACCAACTCTTGAGACGACTTAAGGCGACCCCGAAAAACATCTAAATTATTATCGGTTCGGATACGCTTGATATCTTGACGAAAAGTCTTTATGACAACTGAGAAATGAGAATTTATCAAAATTAAAAAAGCCAATTTATCATCTACTTATGACTCATACTTATTTTAAAAAGAAAAGAAGTAGTGAATGAATGGTTAAAAACTTAGAAGCACTGTGAAAAACTACTATTTTGTGTTAGGATTCATATTTCGTCACGAAAATCTCTACCATTTTTCACAAGATGTCCGTTCCTTTTAAACAGCTAATTTTATGTACTTGTCTCGTATATTCTAGTAAGACACTGGCCTGTTTCATAAAATTATTGGACTTCGTTCAAAGTGAATTCTTCACCAGTAAACAATGCATTTTATGAGTTTCACATGGGAAATTATAAACTGTTTTAATTCATTCACGCCCCTTGGACAATGCATCCAATGGCCTTTAATAGTAGCTGAGCCTTATGAATAGGATTTTATATCACTGTTTGTGAAACACTCCCACAAGCAATAAAATGAAAGAGGAATAAAATATGTTCAATAACGCCGACATGTATCACTCTTTAATGGAAAAAATCAGGAGAAGTGTTTGAGGTGATACGATTCTTCAAACGTAAGTAGTGACAATGATATCGGACGTTGTTCCATCGCAATGTGTTACTTTTTGGTGAATATCTGTCCTAAGCACCTAAAGAAATATTTCCGGATAGAAATTCCGAGAAAGAATCATCATATTCCTGATTTCATCCACATTCATACAAGCAGTTTGGGAGAGGAAAGGGAAGGCGACTGGACGGTTGTAAGGAGGAGTTGAAATAAAGCTGTAGTATGCACAACATGATGTGACTGTACAGGAAGGGAATGGAGATGGCGTAAGAATTATGTGCAGGGGAACCGAAGAATTCTTAGGAAATCTGTCTGTCCGCATTGTCCACCCATCCTATTCCATTTTAATCGGACGACGGCTCTGGCAAAGGAAGACAAGCAGTCTCACCGCCACATCAGGAGTCACCCCCCGACGATATTCCAGAACTGACGACCAACTGAGGAGATACATTTTAATGACGCACGGCAATTACACCATAAGAGAATAGTAGGGTGCGTCACTGGGTGGCTTGTCTGACTTTTCATGAGAGATGTGTCGAAGGTCGTCTAAACCCACACCGAATATTACTGACTCAAACGAACAATTTGGACCCATCTAGACTAGAAACGGCGAGGAATGAAGAAGCAGCGCAGCGATGGGCCTGATCTACGGGCGGAACGCTCAAATTGCGTGGCGAAAACATGTTGGGGATGGCATACAAATAGGCAAGAAATCGCAGAAGGCTGGTGTCACCAATGAAACCATGAATACTGTCCAGTACCACCGAGCTCACCAGTGAAGGCCATTTCAATACCATTTCAACATGCATTGGGGGTAAAATGTATTTTTTATGAGTTTTTACTTTCCTTTACACGGTGTGAGTAATTTCAGGCGAAATAAACAAAAAATAACATACTACCGTCTTCTCCCCAAAAAGAAAACCAAATATTTCTGATGTCATACTGTTGTGCAGAAATGCTCGTTTCAGCACAGCAGTTTCTTGAAGTTTTCTCTTCTATTATAAAAAGTTGTGCTTAAAATGAGTCGAAGCACTGACGATATTTTTAAGTATTGCCGGAAATCCATTAGTCACGATGAAAATTTGTAAATTTCTAAATTGACGGAAATGTGAGGTGCACGTTATGCCAGCCTTGAATCGCCCCCAGCACTGCGATCGCGCCCGACCTTTCGCCTTTGGAACCTTTTCCCGTCAGCCGCCCGAGAGAGTAGCAGAGCTCTTGCAAATGACGCCGATGACCTCCCGAGATTCCTACAGCCCTTTGTCCTGGAAATGCGCACAATGTTTTGATTTTTTTTGACTAATTGATTAGTGATTCCAGGCGCTTCAACGGCTAAGGTCATAAAGCGGAAGGCGGCGAAGATCTTCCCCGGCTGAATGTGAGATCCGACCGTGCTGAATGTGAGGCGCCGACCTACAACGGCGAGCGCGGATTTTCACCAACCAGGTACCAGCGGGGCATCGCCCCAGATGGGACAAGCTCTAAGTTCGCGACAAGTGTGATTGTGTAGTGGATGTAAGCGTGTGTTGAAGTATGACAAGGGAGGAGAAGAAAAGATCGCGCGCGGTCCGTGGCCCGTTTGTTAGGGTTTTGCTCTCGCATCCGCCAGCTGCTGGTCAGAGAAAACACGGAAAAATACCGATCACAGAAGCCAGCTGCTAGAATTTTTCTCCAGACAGCATTTGAATTCGACATAGCTATAAAGCTAGTGTGGAAAACCTTGCCACCGTTGCGATTCGCACCCTAGGACATCCCGGTTAGAAGTACTGCAGTGACATAAAAAATGACAAAAAATGATGTCCTGAGCCACCTTTGCAGATTTGTGATTTCTTGTTCTCCTAGATTTAGATAAGTAAAATTGCAAAATTTTAGAGAAAATAAGAATGATCCGGACACTGTACAGAAATTGAGACATCGAACACTTGATATTGTTAATCTAAATCATTCCATGACCTTTCAAACCTCATTTCCCTAAGATTTTCTTGTACGCCATTCTCTTCCACGACAGAACTTCATCGTCTCCCCCTGTCCTGCATCCGGTCGCTCCGTTCATCTCCCGCCATCTTCCACCTGACCTCGAACTCCACGCGGGCGATTGCGCATACGCATCGGGTACTTCCGCGGGCCCGCGCGCGGCGCGACGCGACGCGACACGACGCAATACGATGCGACGCGACGCGACAGGACGACATCTAAATTCGCGAAGCGGCGCGGCGCCTGGGAGCGCGCGTTGCATCGGGCCGAGCCGGCGCTTCCTCGTCAACAACATTCGCTCCGCGCGCACGCGCCCACTCCTCACGTGGCACGCGGCAACGACGCCTCTCCTCCCCTCAGCCAGATGTTACGTGGGCAATTCGCGGTGGCGGCGAAAACCTACCGACTCGAGCGGGGTAGATTAGTGCACAAGTAATCCGAGTAGAAGATACGGTATTTTTTAACAATTTGTATTGGGTATTTTATAATGAATAATATTTAAAATATTTTAATATTACACCTTTCAATTGCAAATGTTTTTTTTTAATGTTCAATTTTTAAAGGAGTTCCCATTCTTCTGCCACCGGGAAACATCAGCCCAATTGTGGAGTAAAGCTTCTATCTACCTATGTATCTATTATTTGGTAAAGCTTATAACCCTTGAAGATGTTAATCTGACCCTGGCTCCGGGGCGTGCGATCATTAGCGGCGCCGACGGCTGTGTCGGCATCCGCACAACAGAAAGCCAAACCTGTATTACGTAAATATCAAGAATTATTGTTATCTATAACATGTCATCACATTAAGAAATATTGTGAGCATTCAAATCGCATTTGATGAAGAGTATTACAACCAAGATACCTTTTGATCAACATTTAAGTTTTAATGAAACTTTTGAAAAAATACCGTACCAAATTAATGTTTTCTCAAACATTTGCAATGAAAAAACAAAACAAACTTTTTCCCAACTTTCGAAATGTTTCATCAATATTTGAGACGAAGTTTTTACGGAAGTAAAACGCTCCCCCAAGCATTGTTTGTCAACCTTCCAATAAATTGATGTTGGCAACTGAAACACGCCCACAACGTGCTTGACGTTGTTTACAATTCATTCAGTTTTTTCTATTCTTTGATTAGTAAAATTGGTAAAGTCCTGAAGTTTTAGTAAAACAAATTATTATTTCCTTTTATAATTAAGTCGCAGATCACTCAAAGCGTACAAGAAAAATTGCATGTCTCATTTTCTTCTCAAAAGCAATACTATACATAGTGTGTTACAAAATAGGTTCTATTTCAAATCGATCATATATATGAGTAAAAAAAAATTACAGAATCAACTTCAATTATATGTCAAAACATGGGTTTTGATCTTGGTGAGTTTAACTTTTATATCGACAAAATCATAATTGTTCGGGAGAACACACTAAATCGATATCTCTTATTATTTGACCACCTGAGTCCTGTCACTTTCATGACATGTTGGTTAGTGATTCTAAGCGCATCAATAGCTAAGGTCATTATTTCCGTAAGAATAGAGCATATTTTTACCGAGGAAGCTGGTGGTGATCTTGCTGGCAAATTTTTCCCAACCAAGTATCTCCCACCAGTGAGGCACCGCCCCAGCAGGGGCAAGGGCGAATGTTCCGACTAGATTCCTGGCATATTTGTATGCGGTAGTCTGGTGCATCTAAGTGAAAGGGGTATAAGTAAGGGGAGAGGATATAACAAGTGGCAGGAAGGAAAGATTGCACACGCTCCTGGGCCCGTTTGTTTGGGTACTGTTCCGGCATTCACCAGGCGATTATTGGAGAAAGCATGGAAAACTACAGATCAGAATAGCCGATCGCTAGAATTCTCCTCCAGACAGCAGCTGAATTCGACTTAGCTATGCAGCTAGTGTCCAAAATGTGACACGGCCCGGACTCGAACCGCAGGACCTCCCGGTCAAAGGCACTGCAGTGACACCCTGAGTGTTGTTGCTCGCGATGACGATTGTAATCGTGGTAGTAGATATGGTAGTGACGGTAGAAATGGTGATCGTTGGTGATTTCACTGAAGACTTGAATGCTGCACCAAGTAAGCATCAGCTCGCCATAGTTCGGAAAATTAAAAGAGATGTCGCGAGAACGGTGGCGGAAGCAACTATGGGTCGGCGCATTTACAAGTGGTGAACCTGCAATTAAGGTGAAATGTGCCTTTTGGTGGCAAGGTGACATTCCTTTACATGTCTGCAGGCGAAATCCCCGAAGAGTTTCATGTTTCCCGAAGAGCACCCATCTCCACTCCATTTCAATTTCGCTGCTGCCTCTCACACAGTTTCATGGCAGGTCACAGAAGAAATACAGAGACATTCTTCTCCTTTTTTATTACAATCTTTAGCACCCAGCCTAGGCGGCCGTACCAGGAATGAATGGTTTTGATAGATAGGTGATAATATGATTTGCAATAATGACGAGTTTTTAATTCGGTTTACATTTGTACAACATATTTTGCATTACATTACCAGTGAGCTCAACACATTATTTTGCAATAATGTGTACAAATCGCGAGTAATGTTAACATAAACGATATAAGAGTAATCTAAAAAAATACAATTGTGTATCTTTTGAAAAAACAACAATAACAAACAGATAATAATGGAGCAAAATGGGGCAAAAATAGAGCAAAATGATATCTTATATAGTACGTTCAACACTCACCATAGTAAAAGTTTAAAGAAAAAAATTTGAGGCCGTTATTGAGAAATAAGTTTATTGCGTTTTTTTTCTTTTTTATTATTGCACATATTTTACGCAATATTGCCTGAAAGATACTAAAATTTTCAAGGCAATGTGCATGACCTTAATAGAACAACTAATTATGGAAAATAAATTTAATTTGAAGGAAAAATCCCTATCTTCAATTTTGTAATTGTCGAAAAAAGACGAAAACATTTCAAAATTTTCAAAAATTCAGAGTTAACGGTGAAAATCAGATATATAGCACCTTTATAAGTATAATTTATTCTACACTTACAAGAAATTTAAAGAAAAACGCTGGAGCCATTTTTGAGAAATTTTGAAAATGTCCCGGGGCTTCATGTAAAGTACACTCAAAATTAAGGTAAGTCATTGAACATCGCAGAGCTTCGAGTCGAGCCAGAGTGATAGGGAAATATCCAATTTGGAAACAATCCTATGGTAGTTTAGACGCTAGTTTCTTCAGACGGACGGACAGACGGGTGGGTGGGCGGACAGACAGACGGACGGACGGGCGGGCGGTCAGACAGACAGATGGACGGAAGTTTTGGAAACAAAACGACACTTTTTCGGTATCAGAGGACGTGTATTTCCGTTGAAATTTCGAAATCGACTTTCCACAGCATTACATAACTTTCTCTATACTACATATATTACTCCGTATATACGTACGTATACGAGAAATTAATAGGCAATCTCATTAGTGAAGATAGTCGTTTGAGTATTCGTACTGTTACCTAGACTATAGGAGTCGAGAAATAATCAGTTTTACACATTTTACACGAACATTTGAACAAGACAATGAAAAAAATAAATTATTAAAATGAATACCATAATTTAATTTCAACATTGGTGTTAAAATGCCATTAGTTAACTGGAACCAAACATTGAAGATGGTACGTCAGTGGCCGTCGAAATTGGTAACTCAGTAGAATCGGAAGTAGACAAGTGCAGTGCTAGTTTAATCCCCACTGCACTAGTCTAATCCCGACTCACTTCCCGGTTATCGATCAGAATTGTAAATCTAGGGAAAGGTGCCATGGGGTAACATAAAATGTAATTTAATATACACCCATCTGGAGGAAAGCGTGCATGAATAAATAAATGATCGTTAGATTTGGTGAGACAGTTTATATTTTTGACGCGAATTATTAGCATTGCGGACATGGAAATATTTCTCAGTAGCAACACTGGCCCACCGTCATCTCAAAGAACATTACTATTCCGCCTCCATTTCCTGTAGTCGTCGCCTGCGTAGAAACGTTCGAAACGAATCTAAAAGTGGATATAAAAATTAAAAAACGCATGTGAAAAACGTTAAGTCGATAGTGAGACTCTCACGGGTAAAAACGATAAAACGTAAAAACGATAGTGAGACTCACAGGGGCTAACCTGTACTTGTCAGGCTTGCCTGTACATGTCAGGCGAAACGTCGGCACCCCAGCCAAGGACGCGGCGGCTCCCGGATAGTCGAGAATTTACCGCTAAGACTCTGCCAAAATCCAACACACAGAACCCGCATCTACAATAAATTGCCACACTTAATTTGTTTCGATTGTTCTTAACAGACAACGGACTGTTAAATCCTTAACAGTCGCCACATGTTAAGGGTGGCTTTTTGATCCTCAATTATTATTTAATTGATTTGAGATCAAAATATCTGTACAACGGAAAACAAAAATTAAATAATAATTTAAAACACAATAATAATAATAATAATAATGCTTTTAAACAGTAATTTTAAATAATAATAATAATTTAAAAGAAAATTATCCTAATCCGCTTGTACGTAATGCATACAAAGTTACGAAGTTTCCAAACGTGACGTTCTGAATTCAGCTACACGCATGTTTCTAACGTCACACCTGCGTCACGTATTTGGTGCCATGTATTCGTTATTAAACCCAATGTCTCAGAATTAATCTTTATATTACAGTTTCCCTGGGGAAACTTGCTCTTTTCGTCAAGCAGTGTGCTTAAAAACGTATTAATTTGACCGAAATAACAAGGTTAAATTAGGAACTATCACAAGAAAAAGATAGTCTTTGACATTTGACAAGTTTTGCTTTTAAAATAAGAAACATATTATTTAATCAGTTTTCATTCTTCCTTAAACATTTCACCAAAGGTTCTAAACTGTTACCAGTACCTCCTTTGTAAAATTAACAGCATTTGGTACACTAAAAATATAAATGTGGAAACTATAACATGAACTGAGAACAGAATCACGTGTGGGCGCGTCACGTTCCCTTTTCCGACCCCAAAAATCGAGAAAAACAAAAACACGAAAAATAACTAAGCAAAATCGATCATTTCCTGGTCACACGGAAAACAAGCTGCTCCACTTCTTGTCGTCCATCTTTTGGAGAGAGTCGTCACGGAGGATTGCGGCAGTGTCGCAACACGAACACTGCGAATTAGGAGGTCGTCATCGCCGCTTCCTCTGTCGCAAAGCGAGCATCCATCACGCCGCATCCACGCCCCCCTCCCCCGCCCCCAGCGGTCGGACAAGTCTTAATTACGATCATTACTTCCACAACCCATCAATCTCAACGACTGATTTTCACTACAGTCTCCGCTACAATTGCAGCTAACGCCATCGAGAACTCAGAAACAGATGTAGGCCGAGGAAATAAAAAAAAAGCTTCCATAGTGCCAAAGATTTCTTCACTTGCGCGTTTTTTATGTCAATGTGTTTATTTATTTTAAAAAATCAGAGTCGTTTACAAATATTTGAATCCTTGAACGATAACTTCTCATTTCAAATCATTCAAATTAAACAGGCTGCCGGGCGAAAAAGACTACGTTACCGATCGAAAAGTGCTGATACTTGTTGAGAGAGAGAGAGAGAGAGAGAGAGAGAGAGAGAGAGAGAGAGGAGAGAGGGGCGACAGAGAAGGGAGAGAGGGGACAGAGAGAGGAAGAGGGGGAGAGAGAGGGGAGGGAGAGGAGGGAGAGGAGAGAGGTGCGAGAAGTGTTTGTCTCTCCAGATTGTAAGGCAATATAGTGTATGTATAATTTATATATATATATATATATATATTATATATTATTATATATATTATTCAATAGGTGAATTCAAGACAAAAATTTGGAAAGGAGTGAAATCAGGTTGTCATGTAATTTATCTAAAAATTATATTTTTTTAAATGGTCTTAAACATGACTTTATGAAGTCGAGAAGTGTAATATAATATGTAACCCACTACACAGCTGTTATTAATGGGGAACTAACAAGGACAGCAAATCATGTAGAGGAAGGTTGGTTTTTTGGTTTCGCATTTCGCGCAATAAAACACGTAAAACGCAACTCAGCATACATGTGTTCTATACATTATGCAAGACATAAAAGATAAGACGTCTTCATGAAGCGAATTCCGGACAATCTTCAATTCTTGCTCAAAGAATCACCAATACTTGCTCAAAACTCGTGCAATTCATGAGCAAAAGGCGAAGGTTTCTCATCAATTTGCATGTATCTCTACGATCAAATGGCAAAAACAAGCGAGATTTTCTTAATTATCGCCCCCTTTATCTCATAATATAACAGAAAACATATTTATCTCTACCTCTCAGCCCTATAGAAAACAAATTTATCGTCGTGCTTTTTTCAAACCATTTAAATATCTCTTTTGTACACAAACTAGAAATGGAATTCCTAGTGTATACAAGGTGTATAGATAAGTGGTGAAACACAACTCATATCTCTGGCGACTGTCACAATCTGGAGGCTAAATTGAAATGGAGACATTAATGTAAATGTGAATGTAAAGACGACCGAGAACAGCACAGAAGGCCAAAAAACGAAAGTTGAACTGATTACCCAAATTAATAATTATATCTCACTTACTCTAATTCCTTGATTTATTTCTTTCTTTTTATCGCTGAAGACTTTGTTCAGCGATAAAATCAGTTTTATACGTTGGAAAGTGAATATTCTAAAGCAGTCAAGTCAATGTATGTATTTAGGTCAAATGATAAGTTACTTCTTTCCTCTGTCGCATTTCCTCAAGTTCATATGTACGAGTAAATTACTACTAGAAATACGATTGTGTCGTTTTCCCACGGTTCAAGTAAACATCACTGTTCATTTTTATCTTTTAAACATCTCTTCGTAGCTTTGTTATGAAATGTTTATCTAACAATACCCAGCCAATAGTAAAATCAACTCGAACATAATTTAATTTATTGCTCTGAACATATAAATAAGAATCATTATTATGATTGGTTATCAAAACACTACCTTCACTACTGTTATATATAGATATTTATTATTTATGCAGATAGGTTTATGCAACCTGGTAGCAGAACATTACAATTTACATATTACAATTATTACACAGAAACAAAAACTATTGTACACCCTTTCGAGGTGCATGACGCGGTGATATTTTCTGATTGCCAGTAATATATTCTAGACCGCTTTGCGTTCAAGTATTTCTTTATTCCGAACACTACTTCTACTATATTGAATAAAATCAAGGTAATGTTCCTAGGAGCAGTGTATGGGGCTACATACGCTCCTAAAATACATTTACACATTGTACACTAAATGGGTGCATTAAACTCCACATACTATTTTAATGAAATGAAATAAAACAAAAAAGAAGATTAATATCATACATGAGTTACAATCATTCAAAAACATTATCCCACTCTCAGCTTCTACCCTATCCACATTTACCCTGCACGCTTAAAGCACGTCATATTATTTGCTTTTTCTAATATACGAACTCTTCGTACCTAGTAAATTTGTCAACATAATATTATTTTGTGAATGTTTTAAATAATTTAAAACTAAGATACCTATTTTTTCTCATTTTACCTGAAATTAATATACCTTATTGCATTCTATTGGAGTATGCCTAAGAAGCATGCAAAGAAAAAGTCTTGGAAAATCTTTCACAAATAAAGTTAGAAATTAGGAAATTAGAAGAACACAAATAAAAAATGTAATGCTGACTGCTCATCAACTAAAATGGAAGTCGGAAGGCCACATTTCAAGACTCCACGATGGCAGATGGACATCCAGAACTACTTCCTGGAATCAACGAATAGGGAAGAGCAACTTTGGTAGTCAACATCGTAGATGGGCCGTTGATCTTAGGAAATTTCTACGTAATCAATGGTCAAGAGCTGCGAATAACCGTACAGAATGGTGAAAATAATGGAGAAATCCATTAAAAACAGTGTAAGAGTACGTGTAAAGGCAAGAATAATGGAAAAGTGATACAAAAATGATATACGTCACAAGTGGGTAAAAGTGGCATAAAGAAAATTATAATAAACTATCAATATTGAATGTATTTAAGTAGAATAGTAAGAAACATGTTTAACAGTGTTTACTATAAATTCATTAGTTTAATGAGCTATCCATGTAAATCCCCGAGATGGCTGCCCGAGGACCAACTTTATAATGTAAGCCTCCTTGCACTGTGGAAAGGCCCTTGCCCTAATAGGGATTAATGAATGCCTTAATTTGTTTTGTAAATTTTAATTATGTCTATATTATCATGCTTTGATATTGTATCTGAATGGTGTCCATGTGAAACCAATAATAATAATGATAATAATGATAATAATGATAATAATAATAATAATATGAATAATAATAATAATAATAATAATAATAATAATATATTGCATTCTAACCATTACTCACCAATTATCTACGATGAAGCACGTCTTGGAAAAGTACATGAAATTCGCCTCTTTTTGCCTACTTCTCCCCAACGCAAGCGCGAGCCCAGCAATTTCTCTCGAACTGAAACGTCGGCGGCGCGAGGAATCCAGGTGCAATGGCGCGTCTGGCCACCGGCGCTGCTCTGCCGCCGCCGCGGTCGCTGCCGGCACCGCGCAGCCAGCTAGCCAGCGACCAAGCGGCCCGCCACCGCTCTGACGCAACGCCCCTGTCAGCCGCGCCGCGCGCGCCGCGGCGAGCCCCACGCAGCGGCGCGAGTAGGAGTTAAAGGTTTCCCTGAACAAGTGACCTACAAAGTGGCGGCGAGAAACATGTTATCTGCGGTCGGTAAACAAGTGAAAGTTGACTGACCGCAATTAGCTGCGCGAGTGGACAGGCCGCGCGCCGCGACGCGCCGCGCCTGGGCTGTTGGCGACGGGCGCGCGACGCCTCGCGATGGGAGACGGGCGACGCGGGAGTCAGGAAGCGATGGAGGGTTCGCTTGGGCTCACAGCAGTGGAGACGGTTTGATTGCGGAGAAATTGGGCGAAGTTCATTGTCGTAGTAGAGATACTTGTTGGTAACGACGACCACGACATCCACAACTACGAAGTCCGTCACGATGATCATCACGACAACAATGATGTCAATAACGGCAATAATGACACCCACAAATGATTGATAACAATGATGAACACGACGATGAGGATCGCGAACAACTTGATAATAAGAAAAGCGAGTGAGAAGGCACCGAAGGATTACGGTGGAAACGAGGATGACGGTGAAGTGTTCGATGGCAGCACTGATCAAAGACGTAGGCTGATCAAACAAGATCGATGATAGATATCAGCTGCGACGGATAGAAGTAGTAGTAGTGCCAGGTACTTATTTACCTGTTAATATAATGGTGAAGAAGTTACGATGTATGTAGCTCCAGCACATGATAGGGAGTGGGGGGTCAAGGAAACGAAACAAAACTACTTAAACATGCTTTCTCGCATTTTTATAACTTATGAATTTTCGAAAATTCAGAGAGTTTAATGTAAATTACATCTGCGCAATATTTTCGGCGTCCTTTGGTATATCCGTTGAAATCTAGATGTGATACAATAGCACGTACATTCTCACATCAATATCGGTTACGTACAATTTTAATTCCCCTATTTCTATCCGTAATTAAAACATCTCAGCCATCTCTCGTACAACTCATTACCAATCGAAGTGCATTAAGCACGAAAATGTATTTAAAGCTAACAAAACAACTCATCCAAAACTTCGCTCCATTCACGCAGAAACATTACCCAACAATGAGAAGTTGATTATGACTATGATTACAAATTTCCAGAAATTTCAAACATTATACAAAACTATTCACATTTTCAAAAACATACGCATAATTTTATTTAAAGCTCTAAATTTGAAGAACACTTTTTTATGAAGAGACTTTTTTATTGAAGAGATTTTTTAATCTCTTCATATTGTACTTTTGCAATATTAATTTTTAATAAAACAGAGTTCGCCGAAAAAGGGGCCAGCACCTATTATGCCATATTTTGAGACATTCGAGAACAAAATTTAAAGAAAAAATTGGACCCGTTTTTTGAGAAAACAACGTTTAAAAATTCCCTCCATTTCACATAAAATTACGTGAAAACTACTCATATTTCGAAAAATAGAAAATGGTCTTCTATCAAGATCTGTCTTTAAGCAACATATTTCATTAAGGATAAAATTCTTATCTTCAATATTGTATTAGTTGTAGGAAGACAAAAGAAAAACAGTTGAATATTTGAAACTGAAAAAATCAGATTTTAACAAAAATGAGATAAGAGATTATTATAAGATCTTCAAGGAGAAAGTTTATTTTTTTAAATGCAGCCATTTTTGAGAAAGCTTAAAAAATGTAGAAGCTTCATGTAAAGTACCCCCTAAATTAAAATAGCGGTTTCAAACTCGCAGGACCTCTTTTTCGATAAGTACGATCCGGGAATATCAATTTTTCAGGAAATCGTTTAAACGAATTAGGTGCGAGCATTGACGTGAGACGGCCAAACGGCCAGACGAACGGACGAACGGACGAACGTGCGAACGGACGGACGCATGGACGAACTTTTGATTCGAGCAGCAATACTAAATACTTAACTAAACTTTGTGTGGGAAGCACTTTTATTTCGGCATTTTTTTAAAGCAGGGGATGTAGCAGAGATAATATTTCCGCTACACAATCCATCGTCGTACGGTAATATTATATGATATTATCTTTTTCCACTGTTCTGGCCAGATATTTTTTTTTTAATTTGTTCTTCAGGTTTTAGCACAAAATATGTTATAATGTATTATGAATAATGCTGTATCATCTGCGAAGTCAGCAATTTGAAGATCTTATAGACGCATCCGACATAATTATCCGATAAAAATGTTATGAATAGTAACAGAGAGATGTATGAAACAGGGAGAGTGTTTGACTAAGTATACTAACTACACACTAGTTTGACTAAGGGTACGCAAAGTTGATTTTCAGAAGGAAACGTCTACTTGAGGGAAAATCGTTAATTATATTAAAAAGACAATATGTAGAACAGTAGGGGTAACGTGTGGCGTTAGAATTTACAGTGGCGGAGGCGGAGACGATGGAAGTGAAACGCCTAAGATGGTGGTAGTAAAAAACCTGAGGGTGGTGGAAACGTTCCCGGTAAGGGGGCGGTGGTAAAACAGACGACGGTTGTCACACGGGGAGCGGCGCGGGCGGCTGTAGCTCCGGAGGCGAAGGCCCTCCGCGGGCGCGGGCGCGGGCGCACACTTGGCCGGCAGCGGGCAGTGACCGCGACGCGGCGCGGCGCGGGCGCCCGCCAACGGCGACGGAGGCTGTCGTCGCTAATTGAACGCCACGAGACATGGCGGCCCTTCCTTGCGAAACGCCACTGGCCCTGCCGCAGCCGACGCGGCTGCCCAGACAGAGCCGGGCAAAGGTCGACGATGCGTCGCTGGCAGCTGGCAGGGCGGCACGCCCGGCGACGGCGACGGCGGCGACCTGGACTCTTGACCTTGTGCGACAGATTTCTTAGGGGGGTTTCCTCATTTGCTCCAGATCGACATGCAATTTATTCCGGCCCCGGTGTTTGGAAAAACCAAATATCAATTCAATCCTTCAGCAAAGAGAAAAAATAAATTTAAATCATTTAAGGCCGCTTTTCAACGTCTGAGGTCATATATCGATCACGGTAAGTAACATTGTGGGTCACGGCACCGGTATAAGTAATCACACAAACATGAATGACCTAGGTGGCATTCGAAACCGCGACCCTTCACGCACGTCTTCAGCCTTAGCGATCTCGGCTATCTATAATCTATCCCTTACTTACAACAAACAGTTTAGCATCCGTTTAGAAAGGTGATTAAATGAACATAGAAAAGTCAAAATGAATATAAAATGAACACTACATTATTTGAGGTATCTCTTCACCTCGACGAATTCTGGCGCGCAACATTAAGGCTAAATACTAGAACGCATGTCATTAAACAAAGGAATGTAAGGAATAATGAAAAAAACATGTAGTAAGTAAATGGCTTGGGCAGCACAAGTTGAGACTTTTCCTCCTAGTGCATAGATGCGGTGAAACCCTCTGGGCAGAGAACCATCTCGAGATTGCGGCGCGGCGGGCGGGCGGGCGTTGTGCTGGCGGAACGGGGTCACGCTGCACTTAGCGCTGCTCGCGGCGGTGGCAGCTGCTCCACAGCAAATCTCTGTGGGCGGCATTTTCCCCTTACAGAGGAGGAAACGACCATACCAATGGTTCGGACTCCGCCCACGAACGCATCCTCTTTAACTGCATGCAATTCACGAAACCTATGCCGCTAAGGGAGTGATTGGCCAATGGACGCTAACGGTACTTTTGCGGTGACGAACGGCGACGAAATTTCGGAAACAAAGTTTTCTGAATGTACCGGTTTTACAAAGCTATCAACATCAATTTTCCCAAACTGTATCGAAGTTAACTTTCCCTTTGAATGCAGTTCACGAACTCACACTTAAATTAAATTAAAAAAAAAAACAAAAAAAAAACCCAACAACATCGTTGTCAAGATGCTTCTAATAATTTACATTTGCATTAGTTGAGAGCGAAGTTTTCTCACAGAAAGCAGACTCTCGCCGACACGACGGACAGTTTGTCGCGAAACTTGGATCACTAAATTAATGTGCCGGATTTCCTAAGAAGCTGAACTAGCACTTGCTTCGGGTCCTGCGCTGGAAGGGGTTTCCTACAGTGTTTTGACACATTTCGTGTTTTTTTCAATTCTTAAATAAATAGTTTATTTAAAAAAAGATAGTGAGGCAATAGTGACAAGTTAATCTTTCTACAGACAGAGTAGAAACAATGCAAAGCTATATTTATTTCAATGGCCAACTTTGCCTAATAACTTTACAATAGTTATCCTTGTTAATTTATCAAAAAACGATTTTTAGACTAAAGCGTACTGCATCAATCGATTTGCGTGCTCAGCACTCTGCTTGTCAGATTCTTTAACTAATCTGATAAAAAAAGTTCTAAAATCCAATTAATATAAGGCACCGCCCAAATCGCGATAATTCATTACTTTAAAACTAATGAAAAGAAATAATGTAATTAAAAACTGAATTAGGTAATGTTCGGAAAGTGGGATTATATGTCTTCTTCAAATAATTAAAAATTGTATTGCAAAATGTTTTGAGATTAAGCGACAATTAGCATATAGCAAACATCATAGTATTCAATCAAATCTGTGAAATCTATTTTCTTAGTTCAGGATTGCCACATTGCCGCCCTTTCCACTATTTACTTCAGTTATAACTTGTTTTACTTTAACTATTTTGAAAGTAATTTAATCTGAAAATAAAAACGTTCCATGCCTTCCCCTCACTTTTCCAGTGAATTCCCAGATAATTCCCTTTTTTTCAAGTTCATGAATACTCTGTTTAGATGTAGTAAATAATAGCCGTTTTACAACTCAACATCCTCAATTCTCCTGGCATCAGAATAATATTTTCAATTGTGTAAGAATACTAACACATGCGTTGCCTAAAAAACAGAATCACGTGCACAACATATGAAGTCTATTCAGAACATCTGCATCTCTGAATGTGCTTCCTCCCTGATATGCACACAGTAAGTTCTTCACACCGTATTTACATATTGAAATGCATTTCATCTTCACAAAATACAAATAATCGTATGTTATTTGAACTTCTATTGTTCTTGCCCTCAACAAGGCATAGAACATGAAATTGACTTAAATTTCCAAATATATGAACCTACAAGACATATGCGTTTGGAATCCTATTTCCATTCTTGGCATACAACAGAGAAGAAAGATACAGCTTTTGATTGGTGAAATAAAAGAGCGGGTATCAATAGGTCGAAAAAGAGAAATGGCTTTACTATTGTGTTCAGTTATAAATCGTTTCATTAGTATACTCCCATATTTAGTGAAGAAGGAGAGAACGCACTTTGGTATGCAAGATATCTTAGAATGAGAGAAAATAAAGAAGGTCATGGATAAAACCTTTCCGACGATCGAAGTGAGAATTGAGGCGATAAAAAAGCAGATTAGATTGATTAGATAGATTTATTACATAATTCGCAATAAGTGTGAGAATTGTAAGCAGAATACCTAACTTAACATTACAGAACTTAACAACATTAGCAACTCTACAAACGTTACATAATCTCTATGAATCATTTCACGTGCTTAATCCTTTCGATAGCAACTCCACTTCAAACCCAAATCTTCACTTCACCACACTTCACCCGCCACTGTCGATACAAGCGAGCTGTAGATGTCTTTCTACTCACTCGTTTCTCTCAGTTGGCCACAAACGCACTGCACTGCACTGCACATAAATAATAATAATAATAATAAAATAATAATATAATAATATAATAATACCATTGATGAAATAATAAGCTATATAATAAATTAATTAATAAAACAATTATATACTTATATTATAAATGAAGACATTAGGTAATTTGCACTGAATTTTTAATTAATATATTTATAACATATCCACATTCAAGAATACTAATTTATTTTTAAATTTGTCTCAGGTGCTTTTGAGGAAGGTGGATGAAGATTGTCACAAGGAAAACGTTCCAGTCCTGAAAGTGCGATTCGCGAATTGATATTTACCAACGTCCGTTTTCTGAATTCTTGTCTGAATTTTGTGCTTTGTGATCCGCTCTGCCGAAATTATGTATGTTTCCTAATCGATCTTTTGATATTTCTTTCCACGCTTCGAAGGCTGTGTACGCTTATACATTGCATAGAGACTTTAATCTTCTCCTTTCCGAGTGACTCCATACCCCTTTATTCTTGCCTACCCATGAAAGTAATATTGAAGCTTCTACGCTCGGACTTTCTTCTAGATTTTCTGTTCAAAATTCTTGTATGGGTCCCAACATACCGGCCCAATAATTCTAAATATAGGTCGCACTAATGACAATATATGCTAGTTTCTTTGGCTCTCAACTGTACTCTTTTTCAGTATCCGCATAACAAAATGTAAAGATTTCCAGGCTATCCCTACAACGAAATTGACTTGATTTTCCCAGCTCAAGCTTTCTGTCTAGCTGTACCTCTCTAAGTATTTTGCCAAGACCTGACTGCGAGTATAAACATTCATTGTTCAGATTGGTACACAAATTCATTGTACTTCGACCCGCTACCAAACGTGATGCGACTTGCTCTTTGAACTGTTTATTTCCATGCCGTTTGTTTCTGCGCAGATATTGTAATTTGTCTAAGTCTCGCTGCAAATATATCCTCGTTCTTTCTCCGAGTTGATAAATCCTATAGATTACGCAGGTCATCTGCAAGATGGTGAAGAAGAAAGCAAAAATGAAGAACGATAAGACATTTCAAAATGTGAATAGCAAAATTTTATTCTACGATAAATTCTTATTCTGCTTCACAAACATTCAATATTGGTACGACAGCTACTCCTTATTCAAGAATAAAATCGAGACACCAAAGATATATTGCATCCTCCATAAATTAAGTGATCTAAATCGATTTAAATCTATGAAATATTTCAATAAGTAAAGTTACATATTAAACTTCACAAAGCTAAGAGGTTTTTACCTGGAGTTACTTTTAATAATGTTATTATTTGTATATAATATAAAATGTTATATTGTTCACATCAAATATTTAATACTCTTATGTACAGTATGTATAGTTCAAATTCCTGAAAGAAAATATCGTCGAACATGGATGAATAAATATTTACAAAAATAAAACGAGAAGAAAACTTTGAGCTCGAAAAGAAAGCATGATAATGGATAAGGATGAGAAGAATAATGAGAAAATAAAAATATTTAAATATATAAAAGATAAATATTTAAAAAAATAAAACGAGAAGAAAAAGTCGAGCTCGAAAAGAAAGCATGATAATGGATAAGGATGAGAAGAATAACGAGAAAAGGGAAGAATAAGGAGAATAAAAAAACCCTCATTGAGGCACGAAATCTGAACAGAAATCCAGACCCTGAGCCACGGCGGCTGCCAGCCAGTTGTCCCCGCGAGCCCACTGAGCCTCGACCGCGTCCACAGCCGCCGCCGAGCAGCGCTCGCCCTGCGGGTGGCTACTGCCAGAGCTCCTTCCGCAAAAAGCGCACGACGGAAGGCTGCGAGTTACTCAAGCGGCGCAAAGGACGTGCTGCTCGCACGGATACCACGCTACTGCACTGAAACGTGGAAACTGCAGAAAACGTGCCCACAAACTACTTTGCACTAATTTAAAAAACAACAATAGAATAGTAATAGGTGGTTTTACCTCGCCTCTTGTTGTCAATTAGTTGCACTTAATTCTACGGAATTACCTTCATGGTATTTTAACACCATAAGATACTCAATTCAGTCCAAGAACAATTGTCGATTCCGATAATTAAACCCTCAAAGTAAAAATGTCATCCAAGTCCAAGATAGTGGGTTTTTGAAAGAGAGAAACTTCGAAGGAATATATTCAATTGGACGTATACTTAGCGGTAATATGCAAATTAACCCTGGCTAAATGTTCGGCAAAATTTAATTCTCCGACAATTCTGACCTAGGGAACCATCCTGAGCTAGGGAACGGAAGCCAAAAAATTGTGACTAAGACCCTTGTATGGCAGTCCTAAGAGGCGGATGTGAAAGACAAAAAAATGAATTTGTAACGCACAGTACAGATTAAAACCAAGCAAAAAATATCCAACTAAGTGGCACAAATCCTAATGTTTTTTAAAGAGTACCATATTTCAGCAAATTGCTAATTAATCTGTATATTTTGCTTGAGAAGATCATCCTAAAGTATATTTATTCCTTAATTTACTTTAGTAAATTTCATTTTTAATTTTGTAAAGTGTGTTTCTGTGTAGTATATGGTCCTTTTGTAGCTAATATCAATTTTCTGTGTAGGCTACATTTGAATTACGCAAGATATTTAACAAGGAAAACACGATCGTTTTGAGTAATACGTGTCTTCGAGTCCATCTTCAAAAGCGGTAACACTGATGAAGGAACACTTGACATCTAATATGAACTCCCACAAGTCACAAAAAGGGTATACATTCTTTAAATAAATGTGAGTGAAACAGGCTGCGGAAAAGTAAGGAACTTCCAACTTCATGGTATTAAGGAGACTGGTAAGAGATTCTCCAAATTGTGTTCAAACGTAGTTCAAATGCTAATTGTTAAATATACCTAGCGGTAAACCTGGCATATTGGAAACTTATACTATTCTTTACAAATTTCAATGAGTGGTACAGTATTATTTATTTAAAGTAAAAAAATAGTTTAAAACCGTGAGTGACGTATTATGGGAGAAGTGAAATTTGTGCGCGGTTAAGAGTAAATTAATATTAATATATTTTAAAATTATGAATTAATACAAAATTGTTAAAAAAATATTGGGGTCGTAAGCACAGGCTTAGTCCCACACGAGTGGGACCGTTTCCCAAACCAACTGCTGACTTTTCGCTGCGTCGCCGTGGCCGGGGCCGCTCCTCTCCGCAACGGAACGTGGCAGGCGCGTCTGGTGACGCAAACGCGGTTGAGAATCGCGCGAAATCTTAGCGAGTGAGAGCCGCGCGCGCGTCCGTCGGCGATAATTAACCGCTCCGCGCCGCGGGTTGTCCGCGTCTGTCGGCGCCCCGCGGGCCATTACCGACCGTGAAGCCGCGCCGCGCCGCGCCGCGCCGCACCGGCTGCCGTCGCGCAGGAGCGCCGCCGCGCACAGTGCACGCTGGGGGCGAAGTCTCCGAGCGAAGACGTCGAGAGGGATGGCGAGCAGGGGCGGATTTACCAATACGCAAAAGAAGCAGTTGCGTAAGTGCCTCCATCTCCTCTGTGGGGACCGTACGTCCCGAAAGAAAAAAAAATCATAAAATATTGTGTGTATATGTATTGTTTGCGTTTTTTTAAAATATTTATTTTAGGTCATTTTGTACGTACTTCACCTGCGTAACATCAACAAAAAGTTATTTCATACATATTTTACCATTAAATCAGTGACTGATTTAAACAGTAACGGAAGTTACATTTAAACATATGCTACCATTACATCAACAAAGTTGTTTTGAACGTATTCTGCAATGAATCTCTTTACAGATGGATAATTTATCTTACTTTCTGACGGAGAGTTGAACAATATATAGTATAAATGTTTTCTATGCCCAAGAGTTCCTGGTCATTCAATCTTATGGTATGTAGAAATTGGATAACCGCGAATTGCACATGGATCTATATCTGATTTTTTGAACAGATTACTGTAGTTGAAGCTGAAGTGACGCCTAGTGTGAATAGTATGACTTTTTGTCTTCTATTAATCTTTTTGTTTCGAAGAGGATTTTTCAATATATTTCTTCTCACCACGATTGTGAGGAAGAGTTTTGAGAAATAATTTTTCCATTCGCAGTCCCAAAACATCCTTATAGATTACAGAAAAAAAGTAAGTCTTGTAGATTACCAACGGTCCTCTGTGCAACGTAGAACACTAATTACAATTAATCACTTTTCGTAAAAAAAAGACTCAAATATAAGACTAAATAATAAAATAACTTTTTGAAAAAAAAAATTACCCGAATTCATATATACATCGCTATCAATGTGCGTAGAAGTGTAAGAGTTGCCGGTTCGAGTAGCACAGCGTACTAATATTGTCACTTTAAGTCTAATTAATCACTTCAAGAAATGATTTACAACTTTCAACAAAGACTCATAAAATCGAGGCGTACAGTCGAAGATCGCGGATATAGTAGTAGTTCTCAAACACGGAGACGGAGAGCAAGCGTAGTAGCCGTGCCGTTCGGGTCGCCCAAGTCGCCGACACCCGCATTCCAGTGCTCGGCGGTAGGCCCACTGTCCGGAGGGGCCTCCGAGAGCCGCACCTTCACAAAAGCCCAGGTTGCCACCGCCGCGCCGCGCCGCGCCGCCGTTGTCAACCCCTCTAACGAAGCCCCGACGCAGCTCCCTGCAGCGCCAACGCCGACTTGGAGGAAAACAGCGGCGGCGGCCGCCTCCCGGGCGTCACCCTCGGATCTCCGCTCCGCTCCGAGGCCGCGTTTTGATCAATACGCGTTTGAATCTCGGGCACCTCGCCAGCGGCTCTCGGTGCTCTCTATAAGCGGCACGGCGCCTAATCGCGTTCCGAACACGCGGATCCACTGGCTTCGCGGCGTCGATGACGACGTGTCAAATGATGTTCAAATGTCATGTTGCCTTTTCACAGACGAAGATTGTCGTAGCTAATGTTTAGGTCTGTTCCTAATATGATCTCGTATTAGCAGCTAAACACTTTTCCCTTCTAAAATCCTGTCACATTTATTAAGCGTTACTTCTATCAATACTCGTCCCTCAATTACCATGCTATTTCAAGCTCCTCAACAACCATGTTCTTTCTTCTGCCAATTCAGTTCCATTTTTACTTTCCCGCACACAACTTACGCAGTATAATGAAAAGTATGTAATGCTACAAAGAAATTCGACAGAAAAAATCGTATTGTATGCTCCTGATACTTAAAACGTAAGTAATTCTTGTCCATGTACATAGTAAATTACTTTCTCCTCCAACAACATTGCAGTCATAATGTACTTTTTGCGGGTCCTTGATACCGAAAAGCTGGTTTACGGCAAAATGTCTGACAGTGCGTCCTTATGTTCGTAATCATCGTAAGCAGATAAAACGTAGGCAAGGTTTCACCAGCATTGAATTCCCCGATCGCTCTGGCTAATGACGCGACCCGTCGAAATTGATAAGGATATCACGATTTTTGGGAGGACTTTACATGAAGCCTAAAAGACAGTTTCAATTTTTTCTCAGAAATGGCTCCAATGTTTTCTCTAAAATTTTTCCTTAACATATGAAGATGTGTAGGTGTAGATGTGTTGGCATCTTTCTTTGGCAGTTTTGAAGATAACGATTTTTTCCTGAATGAAATCTGATTCTCAAAGAATTAAACAAATAAATAAGATCATGTACTGTTTTTTTAAAGCATAAGAATATTTCGCAAAATTTACGTGAAAAGTAGACAATTCTTAAACAAATTCCTTAGAAACGACTCAAACTATTTCTTTAGATTTTTCCTCATAAGGATAAAAGATAAAGGAAAGGACGCTAAAAAATGGCACACGTCTCACTGTCCTTTTAAAAATTGCAACAAAAAAAGAAAATCAACAGCGTTGATAATAAATAGTTTTGTCATTAATAAAATAAGTTCTTACATTTACGTAAGAACATGTATAACTTTTTGAAATAAACGAGTGATTTTCTCGCAATTTTTGCTTGAAGTTAATACAATTTATGTTCTCAAAATATCAACAACAAATTTTATTACATTTTTAATCGCTTTCAAAAAAAGAACGTTCGAAAATGGCGCAGAACTCATTTTCTTTTAACTCTCTGGATTTTAGAAAATAACGAAAGTTTAAAATATTGCGAGAAATTATGAGCTGTTGTAGCATTACTAGTTTCTAAGAGTTGTAACAAGCGATAGCATAATTACATTACATTTACGCTAAACTAATGATAGAACTATCACGTGGAAATTGAAAAATTCTTAATCCACACCTTTCAAAACATATCTAATATTTATTTGAAAGTCCTACTAACTTACAACAGCATTAACCTCACAAGAAATAATTAGTCCATGCCTTTGCTTTTCAACAATATCCGTAAAATACAAATATTGAATACTTAAAGCAATTTCAAATTTTCTACCAGAATCTCAAATCACTCGAAAGTATCGTTTATATACTAATCAAAATGCACAATTTCTATTAAAGATTCAACACATTGAAGATTTTATATTTTATTTATTCACAACTTGAAAACAAGTTTAAAAAACATGGGGAAGAATATCTTGAGCACAGGATAATTGCTCTTGATAATAATGGTTTTTATTTAGTACTTACGTAATAAAGTGAATCTTTATCGAATAATATAAATTATTTTATAGAACAATTATAAAAAAAACATGTTTATGTCTCATTCGCTTCTTTTCTGGTACATTACATCCAACTGTGTAGCCAATGTGATATAAGATTTCTCTGTATCCGCCTGGACTTCATAAGCTACCTCTGAGCCTGTCTTAGCAATATGTTAAGTTAACAAATCGAGCATCCTCATCTAAACATAATAATCCCTGGAACAAACAAGCCGCGTCTTCCATCCATCGAAAACAAATTAAACTGGATTACATCACGTCTTCTTCGCTCGCTACTTGGAGGAAATACTCCCCCGCGACGACATTAAGCACCTTTATGCGCTGAACCGCATACATCACGGAAACCAATTGCCATAAATAATCAGTGGGAACGGCTGAACAATGCAGCGGCCAACGCAGGGGCGTCAATAAACCCGGGGAACGTAGAGCGGTCGTGCGGCCGCTGTCAGGGCCGGTTTGCCGAGCGGAGGCCGGCGACCGCTGCCGAGACGCATCCGGGACCCCCGCTCGGGGCCCAAGCACAACTCCCAGGAAAGGGCCTCTGAGCACTCGCGGATACACGCGGGCACTGTGTTGCACAGGGGTTTTAAGACAGGTTTTGGCTTATACTCTAATTATAGCACTGTATTACAAATGCAGTGACACGATGTGATAGTAAGAGAATTCAATGCTTATCGGGCAAAACAATATCATAGAAGTGTTTCATTTTAACACCGATATAAGAAGAGAAGCAAATGAAAGTACGTACTAGTATGTACTATCTAATTTTATATAATATAATTAATATATAATATTTCTTAGTAAGGAAAGATTCACCTTAATCCATTACGCACGTATTAAATAAAAACCATGATTCACGAGCAATTTTTAAAGCTCAAGAAAACGTACATTTCTCTCCCATTGTAGATACACACACTTTTAAACTAGTTATTGAATTTTTCAACTTTTATTTGTTGAAACATATAATAGGACTTAGGCATTCTGAATACTAGAGAAACTATTCGAGCACTTTCGGATGATTTGAGATTTTGGTAGAAACGGTACGTAGAAAAATGTGCACGTCGCCACGTGACAATTTGATAACGTTTCTGACCCGATCATGCGGATTTTCGCCTAGCGTTATACAATACACTCTAGCATTTCAATAAAATTGCATATCTCCATTAAATAATACCCCATATTTTCTCAAATGCAAAAAAACTATATCAAAACCGTCAAACGGATAATGATACCTTTGGTTAAAGGTAGAAAAGGGTCTTTATAACATTTTCCATGTATAAAATTATACGAGATATACAAGATAATGACACTTTTCATACGCCCCACTCAACAACCTCAGCCGATTGATAAAGTCATATTACTATCCAAATCCCTTAATCATTTTAGGTTTTTGAAAATTAAAATATTAACCACGAGATGACATACTTATTGTGTTGTTCGTCACCAATGTCGCTGATTCACTAATCGGAAGATTTAAGTCAAAGATTCATCTGTTGATCTTTTTGAACATTTTCGTAACTTAGTATGCTCAGAGAAAAATCTACTTTCAGTGATGACCATTCCTAGTTTTAGAGGGTTCTGCAGAGATCGTGTAAAATCATAACATGCAAAATAACAGACTGACAAACTATATCCTTATATCAAATTATTTACAAAACGTCGCGCACAAAACATGCCAATAATGGACATTCGCCTCCCTGTTATGAAATTTATTTTATGCGAGAAATCGTGATCACCACATCGTGTTTACTCACATATCGTAGTCAGCATAAAGTACTCACAAGTCGTACTAGCTGTAGAACTGGATGGCACAGGTACTTTCATGAGGGAGAAAAGAGGTACGACCCAAGAAGGACTGGTTCGGTCTGGTTCCAAAGCTCCGTTGCCATCGGGGACCCGGCGGCGGAGCGTTGGCGATGGAGCCACTGTGTCATTCGATTCTCGGTTCGATCCCAACTCTGGCCATGCTCTGCCAGACGCAGAGGCGGCAGCTTCCAGTCAACGGCCGGCAGGCGCGCAGTGCCCGTGCTGCTCGTGAGGGCCACGTCCCCAAGGCCCTCGTACCGCCCTCCAAAGTACCTCCAAAATCCCTGACCCGCCCCACCATGCTTTACCCCAGCCTTCCCCGCCCTTCCCCTGCCCTGCCCTTGCACTGCCTTTGCCCTGCCCTTGCCCTGCCGTGACGTGACCCGCCCCGCCATGCTCTGACACACTCTGATCCGCCCGGATCCCCTCCGTCCAGTCTCCATTGTCTCTTCATCTGCACCGCTTTTCCTCCTCAACCCATAACACAGTGGTTTGGCACCGTCCAAAATGCATTTGTATTGAGACGGAAATTTAAAAAAAAATACCACTCCACGAAACTTGCTTGTCAAACATAGGAGATCACAGAAGAAAATTCATCTGACATTATTGGCAGCTCATAAACACATAAACAACGTAAGATTTTATGAAAGTAAGTAAAAGGAGGCATTGACAGAAAACCCTGACATGAAACCCTGTGCTCGCGTGAGTATAATTTAAATACAAATATGTTTCTCCGTGGTATAAATTGTAAGTAAACAGAAAGCTGAAATGAGTTAATTAACATACTTATTTTCGTATTCAGTTTTCATTTACAAACGATGTATCCTTTTCCTACTAAAACACTGTCTTGGACATCACTCAAAATATGCTAGAAGCGCCGTAGAGGTCGTTTCGGCCCATTGTGCAGCGCGGCGTGGTCCCGGTGCCCGGTCGCCGCCACTGGTTGAGGGCGTGCCGCTCAAAAATTATGACCCTGGGAGCTATGCATTTCATTTCAGCGGGACTGACACGGCGGCCGCGGCCAAATACTCGCCCACGTGCGCGCCGCGATAGGCGCGGCCACCGCACACGCCGGCCGATCTAGGAGTACGGGTTCGACAGCGGACAAGGGCCATTTTTGGTCCGCGACACAGCACACACACACATACACAAACAAAACGTACACAAAAACGTCTGAAAACAAAATACAGTGACAGAAGGTTGTTTATAAAATGAACCATTCACAATAGCATCCACAAATTCAAAGCAGGTGTTTTAGAAATACCAGTACTTGGTGTTGAATGATCAATCGATAAAAATCTACTCATTTCCATATCAGTCATAAAATCAGATAATGTGATCTAATTGAAAGTCGCGCTCCGATTTGAAAGGAATTTTGAACACATAACAACGAAACTTACTTCGCCAAGTCAAATGATATTGCAATTTATTGTTAGATAATCTCGCTGCAGGTTCTCATTTTTTTAGAACGTTACCGTTCAACCAATGCAACCATCGAAAGGATGTGAATAAATATAGAAATTAAAAACATGTTCGTTACATTTGAAAGATTTTCTCACATTTGAATGATTTGCTGAAGACGCAAAACAATTCACAGACGACCAAAGTTCGAAGTCACTATGTTTTCATGGATGCAATAAATTTTGCGGAGAAAAACATGGATGTTGCCACAAGCAACACGACACAGACGCACGATAATAGATTAAGTGGTCGAAACAGAAAAAATTTAAGAATTTAAATGTAAAGCTGAAATACAGTGCCAAAGCTTTGAAAGTGAGAATAATGACTGATATTCTGATTCTGCGTTCGTCTTCATTTCATTTTTTACGAAAAAAACGCACTTACGCAATATTAGGCTACTGACGACTTCGCAGTTACTAATCTTTGCCTCTACTATCTTCCACAAAATCTAGCTGTCCAACTACTTTTGCAGTTTTCTTCTGCAAAACCGTCACTAAGCTGTCTCTTTGGTTTGCAGTTTGACTACAGATATGCAGCAATTTTCTCAGACTGTGAATTGTAAAGTGAACAGCCCTTCTAATCGGAATATTCTTGACTCGTATCACTTTTAAACACGAGTGGTGCTACAACAGCACTACTCACTTGCCTCTGAATAGTTTCGAAAAATAATACTGCAATTTCTGTGGACCTTCGAACCGTTGATGTCTGTTCATATGTCATATTTGGGCAGTTTCATAATTGGAAGTTCGAACATTCTGTCCATATTAACACATCTGAGCCATCACTTGTGAAGAGTATTACCAATCGTAGTGCACTAGGCGCGAAAATTTAATTCATTTAAAGGTAGTATATCAACACAAATTCTACAATCCTCAAGTCAGTTCCATATGCTCTGAAACACAGCCCAACAATGAGTTATTCAGAGAATTTCATACAACTGTGTCGCGGCGTACCCAAAGAGGCATTGCGCCGTGATAACTCCCCAACGATTCCAGCAAAAGAGGAGCGTGAAATTCCAATTTGGAAACTCGAAAACATGCGAAATTTCGGTAAATTACTAACAGCATTAAAACACTGCACGTGCTCTTTTCTAACGAACGGTCTCTTCAGAACAAATTTTATTTAATAAAAATCTCTATTCAATATTGTACTTTTGAAGTGCTCATTTTTTTTACCAAAATGTTTTCGAAAATACAGTTCCAAAAATAGGACTAACATCATTTCTTTAATCGTTCGTTGCAACATACGAGAAAACTTGGGAAGCCAGAACAATATGGAGCCGTTTTGAAAATCTTTTTAAAAATGGCAAATGTTTATAATTGCCATTTCAATCATAAATTAAACGAAAACTACTGGTTTGTCTCCACAAATTTTACATAAACTTTTAAAAATGTCTACTTTTTTAGAACAATTTCATTTAAGATGAAAATCACCATTCACAAAATGGACCTTTTGTAATTATCGATAATACCCAGACTGCCGAAAATGGGACTCTTATTTTACCGTACTTCGATTCATACGAGGTGAAAATTTAAAGAAAACATTTGAAATCGTTTTAGATAAAATAGTGTTTAACAATATATTTTTTAAATGCGTTTATTTCATCCAAATTACACAATAATTAACGTTCTTGCATTTTCGAAGAAATGAACATGATCATATTTCAAGAACTGTCTTTGAACACACATTTTAAAATAAAAAAATATGATGGTTCAACGTTGTAGCTGTAAAAAGACGCCAAAATCGAATCGAACCAATCGAAATTTGGTAGATTTAATGCTAAATTAATCGCGAAATATTACTGTAACAAAAAGGAAAGAAACTATATATTAGGTTCATTCAACTTTTTTTTTTCGAATACTTTTGCACGTTCACATCCCTTTGCACTAATGTTCAATACTAAACACGTATTATTGAAGTGTATTCTCCGTTTACATTGTTTTGTACATTTGAAAATATTATTTTGGAATATTAAACTGAATTGTGTACGATTATTTTTGCATATACGCACAATTCTAAGCAGAGGAATTGGTCGAATACTTGCGAGCCAGTGTTGCATGCAGCAGTAATACAGACATTGCTCTTCCTTTTTTTTTTGCGTCTTCGTTGTCACGAGTCTCTGTCCCCTTGTCAGGCGTTGAGCGCTAGCGTGGAGTAATCTCCGTTTTTATTTTTGTCAGGTCTCGTCTCGTCGCAGTCAGTGCTCTTTATCCCTTCGGCCAGGGGCTCGGCGCTTTTAGACGGTCACCCAACCAGGAACCCACGAAGTCTGGAATTCGCTTAACCTCAGCAACTTCACAAAGCGTAATAACAAATTCGGCTTGCGACATCTCACGGGGGAGAGCAATGTTAGAGGTAAGTAAAACAATCTTAGATGAGAGATATTTTAAAGCAGTTTTTTAGTGACGAATACTGTCTATTGTATCCATATACAAGAACTTAACACAAATTCTGACAATAAAAAAACTATAGTGGAGGTTATATGACATCCTATCCAAGTTCACAGGTCCAATTCCGGCAGAGACCTCAGAACTTTCGAAAGGTAGAAAATCTTCAGTGTGCCACATAACGATAGCTGCATGTAAAATAACCCTGGTATTGTCCGACGTAATTAAATTCTCTGACAATTCGCGACCTCATCAGATCCAATATTCGTTCGCCAAGGGAATGAAAGAAAAATTGAACTGAAGGACATTGTAGTGTTGTGAAAAAACAGTTGGCAATGATAGATGCTCGATTGTTGCCAATTTCCGCTATGCCCAATAATACAGCCCATAGAGGGATGGGAAAATGGCCTGTGTTGAAAACTCAAACTTTAGAAACAAACACATATGTTCCGTATTTAGTGTATTTTTTTATAATGAATCCCAATTATTACTGAATATGTTACGTATTACTTCAGTTAAGAAGTGTTTAATAAGTGTTATTTTATACATTCGATACAAAACCAAATAATGAAAAGTACACAATTCATTAGTTTTATTTACGATAATTGCCAAAAAAAAAACAACATTCCTAATCAAATTGGGTGCAATTTCTCAATTATGTGCTTATCCCTTCAGTTTTTTTCTGGCAGTTTGTTTGTACAAAGCAAACAAGGCACGTTTGTTCCTGGGAGGAAGGGGGTGAGGCTGGAATGACAGACTTTTGACCTTGCCACTTTTGGCAAGGGCAATTTTGTATTTACTTAAAAAGAAAGTAGAACACTAGTTACCCCTGCAATAATTAAAATATTTTATTACATTTTTATAAATATTGTTCGTCGATCCGCAATTTTACATGAAGGTAATAGCACGAAAGACAAACCCTAATCATTATTTCAATATTCGTCACATTTCGTACATCCAAAGAATATACAATAAACCTCAGGTTACGTTCTCCCAGGAACATTTCCACGCGCTTTCCTTCTCGCCGTCCGAAGGAGATCGGCGCGGCGCGGCGCGGCGCGGCGTGGCGTGGCGTGGCGCGGCGTGGCGGGGCGGGGCCCGGCGGTTTGCGTTTGTCTGGGGGGCGTGGTCTGGCGCGGCGGGCGGCGGGCTGCGGGGCCGGCGGGTGCTGCGGCGGCGCGGCTGCGCGGCGTGGCGGCGGGGGGGCGCGGCGTGGCGTTGCGTGCGGACGCGCGTTGCCGGGCGGGGCGCGGCGTGGCGTGGCGCGTCGTGCGCGCGGGGCGCGTCTTCGTGTCGCGGGCTGGCGTGGCGTGGCGGGGCGTGCTTGCGTGGCGTGGCGTGGCGGGGCGCGGCGGGCGGGGCCGCGTTGCGTGGCGTGGCGCGGCGTGGCGGCGGGGTGCCCCTGGAGCGTCCGCCGCCCGGTCTTGCGGGTGTCGCAAGGGCAGAGAAGCCGCGGGAGGCGGGCGAGGCGGCGCGGCGGCCAAGCAAAACACGGCGCGGGCGAAACGTCCCGCCTCTAATGCCCCGCCCACGCCCGTCGCCGGATGGCTTGTTAACAGCTAACTAGGTCCCGTGGAAGCCGCATTAAATTTAAATCGTCCTCTGGAAATAGCGGCAAGTGACGCTCGCGATACTCGCGCAAACTGCTCGTATTCCGACGCAGCCCGAAGGAGCTGACAAGCGAAATGTTACGCGGTTCTAGATTGGCAAAAATGGAACAATTCACTTGTTTGTAATACAGTCGCACTGGATTCGTTCCAATTCCTGGCGGGGAGGTGGAGGTGGATTGACAGACTTTCCTTGCTATTTTTGGCAAGGGCAATTTTGTAGCTTCGTAAAAAGAAAGTAGAACACTAGTTACCCCTGCAATAATGAAACGATTTTAATCGCCTTTTTATAAATATTGTTCGTCAATGCACAATTTTACATGAAGGAAATAGCACGAAAGATAAATCCTAATCATTATTTCAATATTCGTCACATTTCGTACATCCAAAGAATATACAATAAACCTCATTATTTCAATATTCACACGTCGTAAATACAATAAACCTCAAAGTTATGCTATTAAGATAGGACATGTCTCAATTTTCCTCGAGCTCCCGGATCGAAAGAAACATTTCCGATAATTTAAATTTTATATTTATTTAGTCAAAAAGCAGTAAAAACACGTGATAGAACTAAACGAGAACATGAAAGAACTTACGGACACGTTTTATAGCGACAAACCCGGAATAAACACGAATAAAAGAATACACGAATAAACGAATACGAATAAAAGAAACGAGGAAATCAAATGTATTAAAAGAGATAAAAGTAAAAATATGTCTTTTATCCAGACCTGACTGCTAGCAACCAACCAAACACGCACGCTTTTTATTTGACACTTCCACGGAAACGACCAGACTCGCATTCAATATTCCCCCGACTGGCATTGTGTGAGGATTTCGCGAACAATGCACCGGAACAAGCAATCGCAGCGGCCAAAGTATACCCTTGCCTCCGGTGCAGAGCCGAGCCAACGTTCTGCTCGCAGCTTTCACCGCGAGAGGGAGGGGCCAGCACACGCGGAGTTTATTTTTATCGGAGAGGGCGGAGGCGGGGGCGGAGGTGGCGCCGACGACTCCTCGATCGACCCCGGCGGGCCCTGCGCCGCGCCCCCGCTGCCGCCGCAAGGTCGCCACGCAACCACTGCTTTCTTCGGAAATCTCTTTCTTTCTGATCCACAATATTGTCTATCAGAAATGAAAACTTTCTCCAAAATTCAACATTTTACAAGCAGGTTGCGTACTGTTCTTTTGCAATTGAAAAATATATAAAGATTTTGAATAAGAATGCACGTTGTATTTGTATTGAGATTATAATTCAATGTAACAATATTTATAAAAACAAGAATTTGCTATTTAAAATATTACTACAAATATAGTACCATTATTAGCACGCCCAACGGTAGTAACTAAAAATTAATTTGAGATTTTCTGTATTCATTTTCACATCTTCTGCACACTACCCTTCAGTATGTTTATACAAATTATTAACGTTTAGGATCATACTCTGTTAAAATTACTCAACATTACGTAACGCTTATAAATACACTGAAATCATCATCATCATCACCACGAATTACGCCGTCCGCATGCACCGACGAGATCCGACGATTTCAACGTCAACAATCAAAAGGCCTATTTTATATGAGTTCTTGACAGAGCAGGTAAGTGCCGAAGTACCATCTGGCCATGAACTATGGCATTATTTGAGCAAGAAAGTGCTAATCAAAAATAGCTCAGAGCGCCCGGGGTTCTTTTTACATTCCGTAAATGTGCTAATTAGAAGATACTGTTTCAGTTCTTTTCGGAAGAAAGGTGTGACAAGTAAGGATTTCTGCTCTCAAAAATTCAACAAGTTCGACAAAGTGTGAACTTGTGGACATTATTTTCAATTAAATTGATAAAATGGAATACGTGTCAATTCATTTTAACTCAAATGGTTAACTATTTTCAATTTATTATTTTTAAATATTAAAAATCGTACTAAAAATACATGAGATCATAGTATGGAAATAGTTACTTGTATTTAAGTGTTTTGTATAGTTACTTTTCCCCACTTCATTACATTCGTACACGGTTTGGAAAAGACAAATGTTAGGAACGAGTTTTCAAATTTTGAAAGCAATACAAATACATTAAAAACGAGTAGCATAGGCCTTCGTTATTACTATCTGGCTACGTAGTAGAGAGAAAGTTATGTAACGCTGCGCGTAAAAACAGGGAATTTTCTTCAGAAAAACTTATTACAGAGCCCTGGTAACGAAATAGTGGATAATATAAATAAGTGGATAAATTAAATTCAATTTAATTTTATTATTTATTTATTTTATTATTAATTAATGTTTTAAGGCTTCATCGTTTTTTATTAAATCCTGTTGTTCGATAGTGTGAAGAACGTTTAAAAGAATGGTTCAGTTCTAATGTTCGCAAAAAAAACAACAACAAAAAACAAAAAAAACAGATTTTTCGAAAAGTGTAGAAGTACAATTTTTTTCGGACTCTTCCAACAATGAAAATATTAAAGATAGAAATTTTTCCCTTAAAAATAGATTTTGAAATAAAGTCGAGTAAAACTTTTCGAAAATTTTAGTACTTTTCGCTACTTTTTCTGCGCAACAGTATTACCAATTTATAATAGATAAAATAATCAAAATTAATGGTGGAAGAAACATATCCTGGCCAAAACATTTCATCAGACAAAACACTGTTAATACATTGCCGGTAAGATTTAAATTACTGGAAATGCTCAGAAAGACATGAATGAAAGCAGTGTTCCACGTTTCGCGGAAATAACGAGGTTCGAAATATCAATAAGACATGAGATCGCAGGCCTCCGCGGCCGGAGTGGATAGAGACTTGGCTATGCAGAACACACCGCGTTCAAGGTATTGTTGCCAACGTTTCGCCCGTCGTCCTGCGCACTTCCTCAGGATAAAATTTCTTGAGGCTTTTCTGAGACTAAAATGTTTCTGTGTGTTAATGCGACGTTAAAATTATGCCCTTAATCGCGTATCATCATATTTCTATATCAATCAAATAATTAATCGTAAGTGTAAGCTAAATGCATAAGTACAGATAATCACAAGAATTAAAAAATTAATTTCATATTATTCTTGAATTTTCTTCTGATTTTAATAACTCGGAAAACCAAGACGCATGCTGTAACTTGGTCGCCTACGTCAATCAAGATTGGGCACCAACAAGTGTTATGAGAAAACTACGAACAACAAACATGCACTTGAAACATTCATGGTCAATGTGAGGGCATTTTAATGTTGAAGAGTCGTGAACATTGACGATGACACGCACAAACCACGATCAAAGTGACCGCGTGTTGCATGTGTCCTCATTTCTCAAGGACGGTCCGTACGTGTTAAGAAATCATTTGTTACACTCAATACTGCGTTTTGTACGAATCACATCACTAAGATAATATATCCAAGATATATGCATACATATTATGTATGCATACAGGTATCTATTCTATATGCATTTTAACGGACAAAAACAAAAGTGGGTATAAAATTCGTCGCATATTTAAAAAAAAAATATTTTTATATAAGGCACATTCGTCATTTTCCAAAATTTTTGAAAAGGGGCTCCCAATTATTTCTATAAATTATTTTCTCAAATAACAAAGTGAGATTATTAAAAATGAAAAAGTTCAATTTTCTACCTGTTTCAAAAACTACAAAAGTCTAACTGCCGGTTGCCCTAGAAGAAGATGGACTGAGAGGTCGGAACATTGCATTGCCCTAATCCCTGAAGGCAGAAGAGGAAGACACCAGTTTAACTTGTTTTCGAACTTCTGCTTCATCTTTGTTATTGAAGCTAGAAATTTCGTTATTAATGTAATTGGCGTCTTCAAAATTGGAAACTCAAATGGTGTCATATAAGTTGTTCACAATATTTCTGGATTTCAGGTAATTTTTAATCAAATTGTTGCCTGCAATACTCCATTAGATTTTTAAAAAAATTGTAAACACTTTGCTTTAACTTTTTGTACGGGTAGAAAACAAAACACTAAATCATAAGACAAAAGTGACATTTCCATTAAAATCCTTGAAGAACCTTCAGAAAATTTAATCCCAATCATATTGTTTATTTTAATTTTAATAAAAATTTTTAGAGAAGATAGAAAAAATATAAAAAGAAGAAAATGTACGTTTGAAATTAATATTTTTCATTTTCAAGTACTTTTTTTAAAGTCTGTTTCATAATTTTTGTACACTCACACATCACGCGAAGAAAAATGTTAGAAGATACAAAAATATTATTTTCAATCGTACATTTTTGTTGTGAAACATACCCTCAGTAGAAAAGGTGGTAAATAGAGATGCCGATTGGATATCGTTTGAATTTACAAAAATTCCACACACTGATACCAACCTGGAAAAGAAAAAAAGGGTAATATTAATTATTATTATACTTATTAGATACTATTATAATAATTGAATATTAGTGTCTGTGGTTATTAAATATATAGTCAACGTAATAGACACGGAATTTTGAACTCTATCTGGCAAGTAACTGTATACAAATTCTTCCAATACTGGGGCAGTTCAAACCTTACTCACAAATTTTGAGAGAGAGATAAAGGGAGAGAGTGAAAATTTATGAAAGACAATATACAAATACGACAAGGCACACACCGATTGCAACACTTTTACTGTAGGTTATCATTGAAGCTCATTTTGCCTGCGAATCCTACAGGTGTGATTACATGACAGAAATCGTCAAAGGATAGCAGGTACGATAATAGTATTCATTTCTGTTAATCAAACAAGTTACCTCAGGGTAGATAAAAGGAGCGCCTAAGCAATTTCTGAGTGTAAATGAAGGCGGATTTGTAAAAACGACCTCAACCTTGTACTGCTCCACTGCATCAGATGTATTCCTTCTTTTGCTGAGATGCCTTGGCCTGCAGTGCTGTACAAAATGAACTCTCTGAATTTATTATCCTCTGAATTTTCGATATTCCAAAAGTTAAATTTTTGTCGGCATCTTTCTACAACTGCAATATTTAAGATAGAGATTTATTTATAATTCAATCTGTCCTTGAAACATACATCCATATTTAAGATCTTAAACAATTTTTTTGAAAATATGAGTAGTCTTCGCATAATTTGGGTGCAATAAAAACAAATCTAGAAAAGTATTCCCGCAAAAGGCCAAATTGTTTCTTTAACTTTGTCGGGTAGTGCGAAATATGCTTATGAAAATGGCGCAGGTCCGATTTTCATTGAATTCTCTGAATTTTTGAAAATTGCAAATTACAAATAATGCGAGAAAGTAAACGCTGTTCAAGCACCTCTAATTTCCATCTCAAAAACCCAAAATACCGTGGGTTCTGACTACACGCTGAGTTAGAAGTAACATACTACACACACGGATAAGGATATTATTATCCACCCTCAGACAATATGCGTCGACGGACGCATAATCGAAGGTGATGGAACCAGCCCTCGGAAGCCAACACAGCCGTGAGAGCGCGGTGGCTGCAGGGCATTGGAGGGCCGTGGTCGGCAGCGTTGCTATTTCCGTCGCTGCTACAGGGCTCTAGTGGTAGCGCCCTGCACGCGTGGGGGGACGAGGCTGCACCACAACTTCCCGTCGAAAGAGCTTCCCCTGCCACGCCCACTCACGCGTAATTGCGAGGGTAAATTTAGCCTCGCGACCGCATCGCCTCCCCAGCAGCCCTGGACCAGGCACCCCTCCCCTACGACCCCCTCTCGGAAACTCCTAGAAGAGCACACATTCTCCCAGATTTCTGTTTTCACTGGAAAATGTGGGGTTTCAGAGATCGTTTTTGATAAAGGTTTGTCTAAGAATAGACAATTTTTAAATTGCGCTATGATAGAATCTATATTTGGATTTATCAACAATGTGACAAGCGATCGTTAATAATAATAAAGGCATTATTATTATTATTATTATTATTATTATTATTATTATTATTATTATTATTATTATTATTATCGTTCACAATAAAGATTCCTGTAATTTGTCTTCAACCCGCAAAGAATCATACATGCTATATGTGACCATAAGAAACAAACGTAAATGCATATTGGTCGAAATTAATCAGTAATATGTTATGAAAAAAACGAGGCCTATATGCTTAGGTCAGAACGCTCCTTCCCAACCCACAGGTCGGAAATCAATATCGATTGGAGACGGTGGATTTTCAAAAAGCAAAATATACTGTGTGCCACGAACACAATAACCCAGGTGAAATGCCCGCCAATTTGACAAATCCTTGTTGGGCTCCAACGTTTTTGATTGAACTTTGTTATTGGATAGTGTGAAGTACGTATAAGAGAATTAACCAGGTCTCATGTTCGTTGAAAACTCTGATCTTTCGAAAATTACAAAAGTTCAAAATTTTTATCGACGTCTTCCTACAAATAAAATATTAAAGAAAGATTTTTTTCCTTAACGAAATGTATTCCTTAAAAATATATTTTATAATGCGATCATGTACAATTTAACGAAAAATTAAGTACTATCGCGTAATTTTGTATGAAATAAAGGCAATTTTTAATTTTGTTAAACAATTTTTTCTCAAGAACAGCAGTAACAACTTTGATTAAATTCTGACCTCACATAGCGCATGCATATAGGATATGCGGACAGGACGGTTCAGAGAATGGTCAGGCTCAACGTTCGTTGAAAATTCTGGTTTTTGAAAATTGCAAAAATTTTAAACTTTTCGGCGTCTTCCTACAACTGCAATTGTGAAGATACAATGTTTTTGTAATGAAATGTATTTTACAAAACATATTCAAATAAAGCCATGTTCAATATTTCGATAAGACAGTATTTTTGTGCAATTTGGCGTCAAACATTGTGGCCCTCTTCTATTTTCCTACGCTTCATGAATATATGAAAGATGGAATGTTGGATGCTACGTAAGTTAAAATGTTTATATTATATCATATTTATTTGTTCATTTCTTACATTCGAGCTTTAGTTATACGCTTACAAATTAATATTTTAAAAATTATGTAAAACCTTTTTTCCCTATTATACATACCATCCGTATTTTTGTCCGTGTTGCCAGAAATGTAATTGCATTTTCAATGTATTGATGTATTTACTTTCAAGCAATCCGCAAACCTTAATTAAAATTAGTCCTAATAATTTTTCTTTTTAAAAAATACGATTTCAATGTAATATGAAAGAAAAATTGCTACCCTTCAAGAAATGTCAAATTGGCATGCAACAATGGCATTCTGCACGCCGAGACGGCAGGTGAAGTTCTGTTCTCATTATTTGGACATGTTTTAGCTGTGTGACAAGCAGTTATAACTGTCAAATTTATATTTAGATTTATTCAGTCAAAAAACCGTAAATACTGTATGTGACATGGGGGGAAAAGATTATCTGCGCACGTTTTCTTGAGTTCCAGAATCCCTTTCCGTCATTTGAACTATAAATAGTCGAAAGATGACTAAAAGTTTAACATTCATAAAAAAAATTAAAATCGCAAGATTAGCAATATTTGATAAATCGTCATTTTAGATTGATATATACTTGAAAATATTTAGTTTTCGCACCAAATATTCTACGATTTGTAACGAGATTTACAACAAATTATGACTGAGATGTGTTCATTCGGAGAGAAATTGTGATACAAATCTGTGATTAGACGGCAAAATTATAGAAGTCACATTGTCATAACATGAGTCACAAAAGGCCATAAGACACTCTTGTTTGTTAATGTTTAGAAGGATGCAAAAGGTGCATTTCTCTTGTAGTTTATAAAATGACAATGGTGGCAAATTGCAATAAGACAAAAGTCACAATGATTTTTATGACATCATAAATTTAAAAATTCCTGTCATGAATAATTTTTAAAAAGCCACATTTTGCCAACTTAACACACAAATAGTATTACATAATCATTACCAAAGGCGAGAAAGTACGTGCTGTTTTAACACCACATGTTTAGCAAGTAAAATAACGATATTGGTTTACTAAGAGCAAGCAGAAACCAATCCTACGGTTATACGTTCCACAAACCCTTTGAAGAAGTGCCCAATAGAGTCCACTATCGTGGTTGAGTGTACCGCGCCGTGTGGTAGGGGAAAGCTCCCAGCGCCCCTGCGCGACTCAGGCGCCACGCACCGTGCCTCGATCCGTACCAGCTCTCCAGGCAACGCCGCGCCGCGCCGCGCTGCGCCGCCGCCCGCCAGCGGCAGCGGCAGCAGCAGCAACCTTTCCCCCGCGATGCACGCGGCCGTGGGACCTAATTGCATGAATTATGCAACGCAGCGCTATTTACGCGTCGGCTTATTCCTAAGCGGCCGACGCGGCGCGGCGCGGCGTGGCTAGGCGAGGCGCGGGCGACGCGATGAAGGCGCGGGGCGACGGGGAAGATCGCGCCGTGGGGCGAGCTGCTCGTTTCATTTACCTGCCTCCCTCGAATAAAAACAATTCCAACAACGAGACACAGGCGTGCGGGATATTTCAAGTGATCTGCATCACGCTCTTGAATTCTCCATAGAAGACGGATACATTTACAAGTATAAAGACTGAATGGATGGACATTTGAACGCATTGAGCTGAGCTTTCCTTCGTAATCTGAATCTAATGCTGTCATTAGAAAACCGTTATGTACCTCTGTAAGTATTTTTCACCTTGGCATAGCGAGAGTAAAACCTATAAAGAGTACAGTAGATTCTATATCTGATGACAAGTTTTTAGGATGTATGTGAAACAATTTCCAATGCACATGTCAAAAGTCAAATTTACTCGTATTTTATGCATCTCTTAAGGAAAAGTTCAAACGACAGGCTTACGTCTCAAAACATCAACAACCATCAAAAAAGTTATTCCATTCGTACTAAACAAGATATTCTCTCATAGAGATGGCAACGAATGCATTCTATAACATAGAACTATATTATAAGATCAATACGTGGAGATTTTGAAAAGGCGCGTAAAATAACTATGAATTCCAGCTCGAAAGTACTTACTAAATCGCCTATGTCTTTCAAAACAGGAAACGAAAATAATTTTTATGAATTCCTAAGCAATGTGCAATGTGCAATTTATACTTTTGATTTTACAGATTTTGGCGACGCTTATCTTTAATTTTACATCATATTATTCAATTGCCACGCATGCCTCTTTTAAGTGCTTCGCGCCGCACATAAAATAGTCACTGCACGTCAGACACAGAGTAGACATGATGGAGCCTTCTTCATTTGCTCTTTATCACTTTTCAGGTTTCAGATTACACACACTGTAAACACTAATAGAATTGCGGAAGTCCTACTGATGTTCCTGAGTAAGGAGACTTGACATACAAGGGTACTAACAGCCTTACTTGTCCGTTGGAAATTGAACCCGAGTCGTGTCGAGGTTGGGTGCATTGAGAAAAGAAGCCTTCAATTCAATTTCGAGCTAAAGCGTGCATTTCAATTCACAAAAGGCATGAAGAAACATTATCAAACTATCACCGAACATTCAAGAGTTACGTCTACTCAAACTCTGGAAACTAGAAGAATGAGAACAACTGAATAAAAGTATTGCCTATGATTTCGCATTCAAGTCAAAAACGAAAAAGGTTTGTACCCATAAATAATTGTATTAAGAAAACAAAATCCAATCACATATTTTCACATAATTTTTGACTAATTGCATTTAATGAGATATAACACAGTAAAGTAATAATAATAACGTAGTAAAGTAGTGGGCTTAAAATTATCTACATTCATTTTTTAAGTATCTTAAATTATTTGTGAACAGGCTACACAAATTAAAATAAATCTACATGTTCTGCTAAATGATTTCCTTCTATCACTTCTTCGTTGAAATTTAAAGGTGTTATAAAGCCATTATATTGAATTAGTGATACTGCATATAATATACATTTCGAACAGCAGATTTTTGAAATAGTATTTCCTTAGTTGTCGAATGTGACTCTCCGTTAATTGCTATTTCCATTGGGATTTTTGAACATTTATTTTCAGTACTACGATTTTAAAATTATAACTTCTTGTAATTTCTTGATCTTAATACTTCTTTCTTATACACAGGAATGCCTTACGTAGCACTTGTAGCCGTGAGAAGAAATTGGAAGCACAATAGTTTCATTACATTAAATTGCAATTTATGAACTAGTTAATGTGGCTCGAAACTATGATGTTGCTCTTTATACGTTATCTAACACTGGCATAAGTATTTCCTTCATGTCTGAGAAACTCCTGAATATAATTTAAAGAATCACTAAAAATATAATTTTAATAAAATATAAATACTATTATGTAAAATTAATACACTTCACGCGATTTGTAAATAAGATTTTAAACATTGTTGAACATCTAGCCGTCATTTTAGTCTATTGCATTTAATCCCTTTTTATTATAGCACATTATATTTTATTTTATTGTTTTCGAAGTCGAATCAACTTAAATTTTAATTAGCATATTAATTTGCAGTTTCACACTTAAAAATATGTAACGCTAAATAATATCAAATGGACATATAATCGGATATTTAGAAGCACAAGATGAGCAGAAATACACTGAGCATAATAAATAAATATTATGTAATAAATTGGGAAAACTACATAAAAATAATCCCCAAGCATCTCACTTTCTACCTTGCAAACTATATGTAATTTTCAGTTACAAAACAGAAACGAACAAAGCACCTTTCCCTTGAAAAGGCAAGCATTTCAATAACAGAATGCGGCAAAACATGAAGATTATTTCTTTAACATTTCCCTCGGGCAAGTCGGAGGTGCATTTGTTTCTTCTGAAATGGATTCAGAGACATGCCTTTTGGTAACTAACATAATATCTCTTTACAAAAATCCATTGTCAGGTGTGGGGTTCGAACCCACGCTCCCTCTCGGGAACCAGAGCTTAAATCTGGCGCCTTAGACCGCTCGGCCAACCTGACGCTGCGCCGACGCGCGCCCATTTACTCAATGTAAAAACAGCCCATACACGAGATTCCACGCAGTTACATATATCCATATTAAATGACGATTGTTTTTTAACGTGGCCACTTTAGCATCCGGTATTTTTCTAACCAATTTCTTTAATGGTTGCTAATAAGACATTTTGTAATCATAATATCCAGAATTCTAGTTGGCATTATATCAAAGTACTTGTTCACTGGAAATGAAGCGAACGATTGTTTAATTTTTAAAAGCATATGCTGATTTAAAATGAGTTTCCAGTTGTGTTTAGGAAAGGAATTTTTCTTAAATAATGACTTTAAAGCGTTTTTTTATTAACACTGTAGCATGTATTAATGTATAGTTATCTGGGAGCGTTAAAACGTAATTGATAATTTCTCATATACAGAATGTAGAGAAACAATGTAATGCTAAAGAAAATCAATTTCGAGATTTCAACCGAAACTGTCTCCTGTTACCAAAATAGGTCTGCTACTTTTTGCCCCTACTTTTCTTTTCTTTCTTTCTTAAAAAAAAATCTAAGACGTTTTGCGAACAACACTAACGCTTAAATTATTCGTAAACATTTTGCCAAAATAAATATTCCCCAATCGATCTCGCCCGACTCGAATCCCTACGATATTGAAAAGGTTCACGATTACCCTTAAATTTTCGAAAATTGCAAAAGCGTTATTTTTCGGCATTTTCCACTATTACAATTCTGAAGATATGATTTTTTCTATAAAAAGAAGTTCCTCCCGCAATTCCTTCTTTAATTAATGGGCAATATTAAACACAAGATTTCCTCAGAAACGGCTTCACTCCTTTTACATTCTCGGCCTTACATTGTGAGGGAAAGTGTTGTACTCGTAATTGTGCGCTGGAAAACGGCAATTTCGCGACAGAAAAACTCTTACTCGCTTGTAGCAAATTACTTCCCCAACCACTCTGAGCTCAAGATTCATGTTCTCGGGGTCCTTGACACAGAAAAATCGATTGTCGGCAACCGCCTAAATCGTTCAGACAACTTTTTTCAAAATTAATATTCTCCAATCGATCTGATCAAACTCGAGGCACCGGAAGTTTGAAACGGTCATTTTGATTTTGGAGAGTGCATTAAACATGGCATAAGCAAATGTATCAAAATTTTCTCAAAAATATCTCCAAATGTTTTGTTTCAACTTACTCCTCGGATAGAGTTAAGAACACTTTAAAAAAATGACGTAGGTCTCATTTTTGTGGAATTCCTGATTTTCCGAAAATTGCAACTTTTTTCGACGTTTTCCTACAAATACAATATTGAAGACACACTTTCTTTTTAATGAAATATTTTGCTAAAAAAACATGTTCAAATAATTTCATGACACCATTTAAAGATATAAAATTGGGGGATAAATTTCATTGAGAAAGAAATCTCTGGTTTTAATATTGGTGTCGAAAATGTTCGAATATATTTGAACTATTTGAATTTTCATAATTTCAAAGGTTTTTATGAAGGGTGGACTATGCCATAACTATATTCGCATTATCTTCTATGCTAGTGAAGAAAAGGAAAGAAAAATGCAGCCATTTAAAAAACAAATTGAAAATGTAACAGGACATTCTTATAAAGTACCCCCCCCTCCCGAAAAAAATCTGAATGAATTCCCGATTGGCCCTACTAGATCTTGCTCTTCTCGCGTCTACCAACTGTTAGCTAAAAAGTTTCTATCCTGACAGTTATGTGTGACATATACCCAGTCATCGCGAATGTGGGGTAGAAAACTGCATGTATCTCCTGGCCAACTCCGCTAATGATAACTATTTTTGATACAACACTAATTGATCTTAATCTTGGCGTATGTGCGAATTTACATCTTAAAGGAAATTTAAACTCGTATTTTACGTCAGAAAACTGGAGATCGCATTGTTCAGGTTCTTTCTATACTTTTTCGCTCCATACTCTAGTAACGATGTAACATAGTAGGGTGTGCCAGGAAATTCGGAGAAATACCGACCACAAAATAGTCGGAAGACTGGATTGATTAGTGATTCTGGTTACGTCAACTCCTAAGGTCATTAGTCTCATAAGTGTAATGCACGTCTCGCCCGGGAGGTGGCGGTAATTATCCCCCGCTGGATGGCGGGATCCGGCGCCGACCTACCTCCGGCTAGCGAGTTTTTCTATAACCAGTTACCTCCCACCAGCGGAGCACTGTCCCAACCGCAACAAGCTTAACGCTCCTGACCGGCCTCCCGGCATGAGGTAGTGACGTGCGAGAAAGTAAGGGGTGAGAACAGGACAATGAAGAGGAAGTATCACGTGCTATCCGTGGCCTGTTTAGGGTTCTGCTCCGGCATTCGCCTAGTGTTGATCGGAGAAAGCACGGAAAACTACCGATCAGAGCAGCCGGCCACTAGAATTCTCCCCAAGACGGCAGTTGAATTCGACCTAGCTATCTAGCTAGGATGAAAATTCTGCCACCGTGGGAAAACGAACCTAGGACCTCACGGTTAGAGGCACTGCAGTGATATCAATTGACGCCCTGACCCATCTCTCTGGAGGGAAGACTGGAATTTCAGCATTATAGCAGCACATCAAACAAGCGAAAACTCAACTTTTTAATAAACTTTCATGAACGAGAATGTCACAAACGACAGGGGCATGTGGCTCGTAACTGATTCCACGCCGAGTCCTGTTTCGTGGGGGATGCTCCCGGCCCATAGAGTTCGCATCCACCTCTACGCCGAAGGCCGCGCGACGCCGTGTAGGCGAGCACCTCGTTCGCGGGGATTTACGAGGCTGTAAGTGCGAGTTTGTGAAGCAACAAACTGCACAGCAGGCCGCGCACGTGGTACCGCGCGCCGCAGGCGATTGGCGTTTCGAAAGTGCGCACGGTGCTGCGCTGCGCGGCGCGGCGCCTGCAGGCAGATTTATATATATGAAAAGCGCCGATACAAAAAGCTGTGAGCTGCATCGCGCCCGTGCTCCGAGCGCCTGTACCTGCAACCGCCCGATCAGGCGTATTGGCCAACCCTCCGGATTACAGAGAAGCGAAGCACTGCCTTCTCGCGTCGAAAAGCTTGACAAAAAAAAAATTATAAAGATTAGAAATCGAAAGGAATGGCTGCTCAAACGAATCTGAATACACCACTCAGTAAAAACTTGTACACGATTCACTTATATATGTGTTTGAATGGATACTTTCGCCACCAGTTGTTTAGGCAAAAGAAAAACATTGTTTAAAAAATAATTTTAACTGATTTTGCTGCTACACACCACCGACTCATCAAGCCGCCTCCGTGCATCACATTTAGAATATTTATTCTGGAAATAATCACTTTGACTGCAGGCAGAAATACTAATATTAATAATTTATAAATAACAATATTTATTATTTTTAGTAAGTGGTAGAATAATTATTATTTTTTCATATCATTACATTAACAATAAGACATTTTTATGTTGCCGTCCTATTTCAATTTTTCTCTTTCCCAATGTTCTGTACTTCATTACACAACACACAGTTGCATTTCACTTCTCTAGATTACAACGTATTCATAAATGTATTTATTTTAAGTAGTTAATAGATAGCGTGCTTAATATTACTGATAATGTAATGTAATGTACATTATTTGAATTACAAGTGTGTGGATAAGCAAAAGGCGTTTGCAAACTGGATTTTATGCAAGGTAAAATGCATAAAGAGAAATTTTAAAAACGTCATTTATTATGAAGCATTATTAGTACTGAGAGTATTATCAACTCCCTTAAGTTCTAGCAAGACAATAACCCTATTCACAGCGCCCTCTACTGAAACGATTGTCTTCTATAAATTAGCTTGATGCAAGCACCTATGCAATCCCGTATCTGAAGTTAATTGAACAAAATGACCTATAAAAACGAGGAAATCAAATACAAGAAACAATAAAAAATAAAGATATGCAGTGCTGGCAAGATAAAGGACAAAAAGGGAACACAGCGAAATGAAAAAAACTTGTTTCAACGTCAAAGCGATAGTAATAATTACTTGAGCTAAAAGGTCACACACTAGATATTAAGATTATTAAGTTTGCATTTTCTTTATTTTGTTATATTTCTCAGTTCCGAAGTTCAGTTTCCATTCCTTTAATTCCGCAATGTATTTTTTAAGAATAATATTTCAGAGTGAGTCGCTTATAAAGTACTGACATTTTCCTTTTTGAAATTTTAGCTGAAACTAAAGGGAGTGGCAGGGTACATACGTATGCCATTATAGTTTTAAGAGTTTCGGAGGTGAACATTGTTATTAAAGCAAAAGTTCACAAAGGATATATGTTTAATGCGTAGAATAATATCCAATTAAATTAATCATGCACATAAAAATTACGCCTACTGATAAGTGAAAAAGAATTGAAAACTATTCTCTTAGTTTATAAATTGTCATAAATGCTGGACAGTTTCCTATATGACGACTTTTACATTTTAGCATCACTGATTTTGAATTAGCTCGGTCTTCAGTTTGATAAGAAAATTTCCAAAGAAAACTAGAAATTGTGGTCTTAAAATAGAAAATAAAAAATCTGATATATGACCTTTAAAATTTATGCATGATACAATATATCGTAAGAGCCACATGGGTTTTTCTCGTAAGGTGCTTTCAAACAACTATTACAAAACATAAATATTTAATAATATTATATAGAAAGTGTAGAATCCCTAAACTTATCAAACTGTACATTATTGACACGAAAAAGGTGTTTTCCTTCTTCCTGTATTTTTGTATTTATGTATGAGGTTGTCTATCATAAACAACGAAATGTTGAAACAAGAATAAATCAATTCACTATCGCAGATACATCTGAAAGGCGACTGAATGTGACACATACGTGTGATTGGCAACCGGAAGTCCAAAAACCTACAGTGGTTTCTGCAGGCAAACTGTGATTTACAGATCAATCGCAGGCATCCACTAGTGTCCCGCCATCCCCCCGGCCGTTTCCAGCGCTTGCAGAGGAATCTACAGAGAGACCTGCGCCATGGCTCGAGAAGGGTACCCAGTAAGTCAGCCGGTCTCTGTGACTCACGTCGCATGCGATCGGAGCGACAGAAGGGGAAACCGGTTGCGTTGCGCGGCGCTGTTCGTTCACCGACGCAAGGTCATACGCTCAGCGCCCATTGCCTCACTCCAACCAGAAGACAGGAGCTGACAGTTTCTGGGGAAACTGGGGCAAAGTGGCCAGCCTGGAGCCGGCAGAACAAGACGCCTCCAATTCTGGACCATACGCATTATCCTCTCAAGGGGTTAGTTTCAACAGGATATAGGCGACAGTTATCTCTTTAAAGGGAAACCAGCTAACTTCAGAACTCTAGCTGAAGATAATTCCAATAGAAACCCCAACATCGGCACCATTCACTTCAGATTCCAAAGCTGATAGATAGGGTACTATGTAAGTCATGTTTTGTCAGTGGGCGCTTACACAGGAAAAGGAAGAAAATATTAGGAGAGAAAGAAATTTCCCTTCCTCGAAAGAAGCAACTTTTCACATATTATGTCTAAGGTTTCTACAATCAATCTATACAGTTAAGCATTAAAAACTGAACACGCTACTGGAAACTAATAGCCAGAGTGGAAATAAAGAGTTAGATCTTTACGGGAAAGTAATTCCCATTCAAAATATATCTAGATTGGAATGAAAGAAGATCGGCGCGTCTTTTCAAGGTGTTCAGATATTGGGGAAACAATTGCTGCATTTTTGATATACGTTTCGATTGATAATGCTTACGTCAGCGTCAAATTACTTGCATGCTAAGGATGAGTTGGTAAGATTGCAGGTGGTAATTACCAGGGAGGAATGACAATACTGTTTAGAAGGATATTAAGATTGATTGGCAGGGTTCATGGCCACGTAGGAGCCTTGCAAGTTCTCTTTGAAAAGCGAAATCTGTGAGAATAATGAATGAATGGGCATTAGTTCACAATTATAACAATAATTAAAAGTATTTCAATACCATTAATTGATTGAAAACAAGTGATTCCTGATAACGATAAAGAATGCGAAATTATCTTCTCAGTTCATTTTCCGTATTAGAGAATTTGCTTTACCACACAACCAAGGAATACGAATTTCAGAAATCAATGAAACTAATGTTTCGATATCAAGTTAAAAAAAATTAAATTAAAATTGCAGAGGACGTCTTAAAGATTATTTAATACAATCTAAGGGAAAAATGTATTTTATGAATACCACGGAAATGACAAGACTACAAGAATTGCAGAGCGTACACAATAAAATATTTCTTGAATACAAAAAATAAGGTGATAGTTGTTATTGTGATGGTGAGAAGGAGATGGTGGTGGTGGTGATGATGATGCTAATAAGGAGAAGGAAAATTAAATTTGCAGTAAACAAACATATTCTACACTTGAAATATATTTCTCTTCATTCTCTCGTCAAAAATCTTCTGATTAGTAATATTTATATAAAAAATTTGGGTACACAAATCTATCTTGAAAAAAGTTAGAAACAATAGCGACCATGAAAGAACTTATACAGAAAAAGCTTAGTTTGGACGCATGTAGGAAGTGCACATCAGTGGTAACGACTCAATCGATATGGTATGAAGGTAGGACGTGCATGTTGCATGTGCACGAACACTTGATAGATGCACAAAGGCCGCAACGGGAAATTGTGCCGGAGAGTCGATTAATCACAGAGGCAACTTATCTGACATCGGTAGGAAGCGCCGCCCGCCGCAACAAGGCCGCGTTACTTCCACAGCACAGTGGGAAATGTATCAAATCTAGCTGGACAAAGTTGCAGAGCGCGATGGGCGGGTTATTCAGACATCTCTTATAAATGATGTTTCCAACTATTGTCACAGTTTGCTGCCTGAAGATATTTGGTATTCTCTGACTTAAAAACGAGAGTAAATTGTGATTTCGAAGAGTAGTTTCCAAACAATTCGGATGTTTTAGGAGTATTTGCTACTGAAATTAAACTATATATATACAGACTGACTGACTCTTACCTTATCCCTTTTAAATTGAAAAATACTAGCAAATGCCTGTTAATTTCAAGCTAACCTAACCCTCCTTCCTTCACACATTTAATTAATAACTCCCAACTTATCTAACAGGATCCGTAAGCATTGTTCATCCGCGCGTGTCGCCGCGCCACCACTTTCGCCGCTGTCGTCGCCGCCATCACCTGCAAACGTCACCGCCGTTCCCGCCGCCACCCCACAACTACCCCAACAGCCACCGTTAACATCATTCCCGCAGGCACCGTCACTGTTACAACCACCCAACGGCATCGCCACCGCCCTTGTCACTGCCATAACCACCCCTAAGGCCCACGATGCCGCCGACTGATCGGTTGATTACTGATTCCCGGCGCATCAACGGCTATGGTTATTAGACTCGTAAGTGTAGTTCACGTTTTCATCACGTCAGGTGACGGTGATCTGCCACCGCTGGATGGCGATATACAGCGGCGTCCCCCTATCCTTCGGCTTGCGGGGTTTTCCTCAACCAGGTATCTCCCACCAGCGGGGCACCGAGTAGTCGGGACAAGCTCTAAGCTCCCGACCGGCCTCCCGGCACGTGTGGCAGTGTAGTGCGTGAATACATGAATCTAAGAGGGAGTATAGGATAAGGAAGGGGAAGGAAAGATCGCGCACGGCCCGTGGCCCCTTTATGAGGGCACTCGCATTCGCCAGTTGTTGATCGTAGACACCACGGAAAATAACCCATCAGAGCAGCCGGCCGCTAGAATTCTCCTCGAGACAGCGGCTGAATCCGTCGCCGCGTCTAAACGTCTGTAGCTGGCATCTGGCGTGGCGCCGGGGCCGCGGGCAGGCGTCCGGCGCGGCGCCGCCACTTCCGGACGCGCGCACCGCGGCGTGGCGCGGGCGGGGGCGCGGGCCGGGGGCGGCCCCTTGCGTGACGTAACTGGTCGGAGGCGGACGAGAGCGCGCGCGCCCGCACGCGGGTGGGTCAGTGCCGCCCCGCGCCCGCCGATCGAACCCGGTACACCGTCCGACCTAGTTTCCTGTCTGCTACTATCGACGCGGTAGCCCTCTGCAGGCGTTTAGGTTCTCACGCCATCAGGAAGCCAGGCGGGGCACGAGTTCGAGCACGGTGCACGCGTGTGACGATGTGATTGTGTAGCTTTGTGATTTTTACAATTGTTCTCAGAAGAATTCTGTAATACTCTACAAAACCGCGCTGCTCTCGATTTCCATTTAGCATTTGAGTTGATTTTTTTAAAGTTCTATCCCGATTTTCTTAGTCTGAAATTTTGCCTTATAAAATGTATCTATTATATTTTTATAAATTTAACTTTATCTTTTCACCTACTAAGGTCATATAACGACCATTGTAAGTAACATTGGGGGTAACTGTAACGGTACACGGACACACAAACGTCGGTGACGCGGACAGGATTCGTACAGCTACTGCCCTCTAGTCCTAGCGACCTCGGCTAACCAGGCCGGCTCTATTGTAGATTGAAGGGAATAAAATTATTCAATAATAGTATTAATTCTCACTTACAAACTGAAACTTTTGACGTCCCCCAATACACTTCGAAAGTTCTCGTCATCCTTGCAGGATACCACTTCACTCAGAGAGACACAACTCCTGTGTGTGTGTGTGTGTGTGTGTGTGTGTGTGTGTGTGTGTATAATTAGCCAGCTCAATACAAGCTCACGTAAAGCATATTTCTCTAACTACATTCCACAACATTTTGTTGATCTCAAAGAGTTTCGGGGACACGTTAATTTAAAAGTATGGAACCAAAGAATTGTGGGAAAATTTGCGTGTATTTTCTACATAGAATTTTGGTCAAAAGGATGCGTATTTTATTAATGGCTTCACCCCATCTCTTTGGGAAAAGTGCAACAACTCGTTGAAGATTCACGAATACTTCCTTGGGTGGAGGAGGACGATGATGGAAAAAAATAAATAACGAATGGAAAATGAGGCTACAGACAAATGAAATTTTTAATTTGCAAATTGCTCAAGAAACAAGGAGATTGTTAAATATAATTTGTGAGAATAATGGGAAATATTTTCGGTCGGTCATGCAGCAAGCACGTTTATCAGTGGAAATACATGTATTTACTATCACAAACATTTATACATGTTTGAAACAAAAAAATGACAATAGTTTATTTCCATACTAATGTACAAATTACATAAAAAAAACAAAAAAAAAAAAACGAACTTCCCTGCTTAAAACTGACCCTACCTTCCACTTTCACCCAGACGCAGCAGAAATTCCTTTCGGCGTGCAATCCACTTCGAAGCGGGGAACCAGAATAGCACTTCGGAGAAAAGGCGTCAGACAGACACGAAATAACAGTTTCAGCTGTCCCCAGAAATTATGCCTCTAAATGAACGAGGCGCATCCGCCCTTCAGCACGCAGCTTCGAAGCAGATCGGTCATCGAGCAAAAAACTGCGGGGGGAAAAAAAATGTCGGAGTCCCAGATTCTGCGCCTCAGGCTCCGTGCCAAAAGGTTTCTGCGACGTAGCTGCGGTTCAGAAGCTATCAGAGGGTGTTGCGACACACCACTCGAATCTTCCGGGTCCCAGTTTCGGCAGCGCCACTGTCCCACCGCCTTCCGACCCGCCCGCCGCAGATGGGCGATGGGAGTCGGTGAGCGCGAAATTGGGAGGTAAGCACGTTACTGACCGGGCTAAATGACGCACAAACCCTCACATGAGATCATACATACCGGGAACATTTTTGTTTAAATATGTAATCACTACATAAAAACTGTCTTTTACGATCCGAAGTTCTGTCACCAAGAGACGGCACATAGCTTGAATTATGTCTCAATAGATCAAAAGAATGTCATTTTTAACAAATTATAGCTTCAAAAGGGGGCATTTTGCTATTTCTTCTCTCTTCCGATTATTTATTCCTGTGCAAGGCGTTTGATGGTAGGTTCTTGAGGGAATGGAATACATTTGACGTGACTATTTAGTAAAAACGTCGACGGGAAAATAATTTAAAAATAAATACGTGTAAGTAGGGTAAACAGCCAATACACGAGATCGGTTTCTGTTTACAAAGCAGTTAATTTTGGACCAAATTGCATTAAGTATTATCAAACAACATTTAGTTTTAAGAATATACCTACCAGGTTACTAAAGTGAAGGTTTGTGAAACTAACAGAAGATATTACTTAAATATATATATATATATATATATATATACTTACGTCACTAAAACTTCTCTGCTGAAGTAAGATTTCCAGATAGTGACTCCGGCGGGTAGCAACGCATGCACTGATGAGTGTGAGTGGGACGTGTGTGTGTGTGTGTGGTGTGTGTTGTCCACGCATCTGAGTGTGTAATTGGGGTCGAGAAACCACAAAAGAAAAACAAACGGCGTGAAGCAAGACAGGAAAAAATAATTACAAGGAGAATGTTTGATGCTTGGTGTAGAAAGAGAAAGTAAGAACTGTAAAGCGAGGTAGAGAGAGAAGAAATGAAAATGAAAAGAATAACTGGGGAGAGGGGTAACATAGCTTGAAAGGGAAGTTAAATTTAACGGAAATACTACAGAGAAAAAGAGAGAATAAACATAAGAAAAATATCAAAGGTAGAACGAGATTGGAAATGAGATGTGAAACAAACTGCAGGGAAGGAAGGTAGAAGAAAAGGATGCAGGAAAGGTAAAAGAAGACAAGATTAGGTAAGGAAGGAAATGTAAAGAGACAGAGGAGAAAAAAAGAACGGAGGGGAATAAGAAAAATTTAAGAGAAAAAAGAATAAAAGGAAACAAGAAGATAAAGGAAACTGAAATAAGAGATAGTAGAGAAGAAGAATAGTTCGCCGAACTCTCGCGAGTTCCTCCGCCACCGTCGCGAGTCGCAACGCCCCTGCCTGCCTGCCTGCCGCCGCCCGCCCGCCCGCCCGCCCGCCCGCCCGCCCGCCCGCCGCCCCCCGCCCGCCCGCCCGCCCGCCCGCCGCCCGCCCGCCCGCCGTCCGCGTATTTTGAGGTCAGCGGCGTCGCGGCGCGGCGCGAGCCTCAAGCGGCAGCCGCAGAAGCGACGCGGTGCCCGCAGCGCGTGCGAGGCTCCTGCGGGCGCGGCGAGGCGGGGGTGAGGTAGGAGCGAGGCGGGGGCGGGGCGGGGCGCGGGCCCGTCGGGGCGGAGGGCCGGCGCGGCAGGGTCAACGTCTGCTTTCTGGAGCCAGTCTCCTCCTCTCCTCC